>CAJHZI010000543.1:2347500-2733212 GCA_905160935.1 Enchytraeus crypticus
ACTGATACCCCACATTATTTTTACAATAAAGTCGTAAAAAGTTGACCAATGTTCTTGAAATTTTCAGTACTTGACCAGCTGCCAATTCTACCAAATATATTGAAATTTCGTTTGAATATCTTTAATAACGTGAAGGTTATAGCTATGCGAATAGGAGTGGGGTCTGATAAGAAATTTCCAGTACAGGATTGCGGGCGTGCTACATGCAACGTAAAATTATCTCTATAAAAATAATAGCGAACATGTAACATAAAATTTCTGCTAATGCTATTTTGAAGAGGAATTATTTATTTTCAAAACGACATAAATACGTGCCGATAAGTTCTTAATTGCCAAAGTTACTGAACTTTTAATGCATGCATTGCATGAAGAGAATTAACAGTAGCTGCGCTCTCATCGTCTCACGGCAGCTGGGCTCTAGCCTAGCACACGCAGGCCTAATGACCTAATGCACGCATTAAAAGTTCAATAACTTTGTCAATTAAGATCATACCAGCTCGTATTTTACGTCGTTTGAAAATAAATGATTGCTCTTAAAAATAACACTAGCAGAAATTTTATGTGACGTGTTCGCTATTAGTTTAAGAGATAATTTTACTCTGCATGTAACATGCCCGTAATCCTGCACTGAAAATTTCTTATCGGATCCCACTCCTATTCGCAAAGCTATAACTTTCTCGTTATTAAAGATATTCACACGACATTTCTCTGTTTTGTAGAATTGGCTGCTGGTCAAGGACTGTAAATTTCAATAACATCGTTCAACTCCTTACGATTTTATTGTAAAAATAACGAGGGGTATAAGTTATAAAAAACACGGTGAAGGTCATCTAATTGATACATCTTCACAACATTCTGTTGTAAAGATACGCAGACACTACTGAAACATCTTCATAGTATTTAACAGTGGAAAAGTTATAAGATTTCACCACTGCCAATGGTACATGTAATATGAAAAAATAATAATACAAAGATTACAATTCTAACGTTACTTAGCAGTCAGTATATTTATACGTGTATATGACAAATTACCCATACAACAAGTACATCTAACCATCATCACGATGAGGCAGAAGACGTAGCTCTGTTGCAGAATGAACTTATAGATAACTCCGCCCACACCGCTAGGACCACGCCTAGGCCTCCTAGGCTCCTCCTCCTGCCCCACCCCATCCAGTGTGTTATAGTTGTGAATGCTTCCCTCATCGTCTATCAATCCCTGCTGGGTCCGCAAAAAAGCAACAAATACCGTTATATATGAATTAAATATACAATGGTTAAAGCTATCGCAACAAAATATCTCAATGATATCTATAAATATATGTATATTGGTTAACACAATCTGAAAAAAATATTTATTTAGGAGTTAAATTGACAAAGCTATACTACAACTTAAAGTGGATTTAGAGTTCACCCTGTATACGGATTAATTATATCAATTTCACTCTTAAATGACGCAAACATAAGCACAAGTAATGGGAAGAACACCCAATAATTAATTTAATACAGTCTATCTCATACCGAAACTGCGAACTTAACACCGACTGAAAATATTCTGCGCACAAATATGGCTAATTTATTGTAACAGTCTATTTGAACAAAGTGACAATGATCGGGAATGAGCTAATGGCGCGTAACAACGAGTTCAAATATACTTGTCTCATTTACAAATTAATTATTTAACTTAACTCCATTTACATATAAAATACAATTATATAAAATAAAATAATATAAAATATAATTATATATACAATATTATAAAATATACAATTTTACTAATAACAGATTAGTATCAATTAATCCACTAAATAATGCCTAATAAAATAAACAAAATATTGTAGGCTTTGCTACATACATATTGTCAGATTAGCACAGCGAGTCTACAAAAAGACTGGACTACACGCAATTAACAAGTGAATACATTTTCGCCATTTTAATTTAGATTAATTACACAGTACAAATTAAATATCACAATCAAAAGAAGATTATATAACATGTTACGCTAAATTTTACGAAACACACATCACAGTTTAAATACATTTAAAAATTACTACAAAAAAATATACATTAATAATTAGCAAATAAACTACGCTTATTCGTAACACACTATAACTAATAATGCAGGTACAGCAGAAAAATAAATTTACAGCTCTAATATACGATCAATTGTTAGTTACACAAAAGCAATTGAATATATATACATGTATAATGATGCGTGTTAAGTCTAGCCGACAACCAAATGCAATATAATATAAACAGTACATACTGCCAATATAATATAAACAGTACATACTGCTATATTGTTAGTTAAACTTATTGACGCAAAATCTGAGCAAAAATGGTAGAGTTATATAATGACATACTGTATAAACAGAATACATAGATATATATATATATATATACAGTAGTCAGTCGTGATGTTCATTGGTCATAGATATCGCAAGGAAACAATTATAAGAAAAAAGTCTGGCTTGACCTCTATCTTAAATTATAATTCTACACCAAAAACCTAAAACTAACCCAACACCTGAAGCACTAAAAATAAAACAGGCCTAAACAAAACATATAGATTGATTAAACACATTTAGATTGTTTTATGATCCTATGTTCATGGTGTGTGTGTGTATACATATTTATGTGAGGCATATTGATCCTGTCTGTTTTTGACGAATAAAGAAATGAATAATAAAACGACAATTAGACAGAAAAAATTTAATTACTATCCTAGAACTAGTTAAATTATAATACAATCACTAAGACATTTCTACAATATTCGATATAGTTAATTGTAAGTAAAAATTTGTGAATAGAACTAGTCAACTGTTAAAACACTTAATACATTAATTACATGGTACTAAAATAGAATTCATAGCACGCATACATCTTGCCCGGCTATAAAGACTCTAAAGTTATTATGAACTATTCATAATAATTTGCCTCTGCTTCTCCTTACTACACATGACTTGCTCTTTACTTGCATGAACTAAACATAAACTAATAAATGATCAAGAGTTACACCGTTACCAGATGACAAAATTATTAAAATGACTTTACCAGATGACGAAATTACTAAAATGACTGTTACAAAATTTTCTGAAACAAATGGAAAAGGACTATTCGCATCCCTTAGTTGAACTGAGATTTAAGTGAAGATGAAGATGATATGAAGTTGTTACCAGATGAGCAGTAAGCCAGACTGCCTCTGATGGTATCAATGCGATAATAACACGTATGTTAACCGTAGCCTTACAGCTACACTAGGGCCTATATAGACAAACTATTCCTCACATTACGAAGTCCCAACAACTTTGTATCTTCCGGCGCACGGGTAACTTACAGGATTTGCCATAAGCCTGAATGGTTCAAAATTTTTCGTATCCTTTAAATTTGAGCCTCAATAAATTCTTATATTGTTACTACAATAAATTAGACTTTAATTTTATCATGTTACGAAGCTATGTTTATTGCAACACTAACAAACAAGATAACATCCTACAAATGCTCAGAAAATTATATTAATTTCTATATAGCCTTCAGAAAATTATATTAATTTCTATATAGCCTTCAGAAAATTATATTAATTTCTATATAGGCCTATAACTAAATTATAGGCCTATATAGAAATAATTGCAGTTACTAAACGCTTAATCAGCAGATTAAATATTATTTGGTAAGC
This sequence comes from Enchytraeus crypticus, assembly GCA_905160935.1. Lineage (NCBI taxonomy): Eukaryota > Metazoa > Annelida > Clitellata > Enchytraeida > Enchytraeidae > Enchytraeus > Enchytraeus crypticus. The sequence goes on from CAJHZI010000543.1 coordinate 2,351,177, forward strand.
AAGAAATACACAAAAATGTTAAAACAATAATTTTTTAAAGAAATATCAGTATAGAAAACTTTTATAAAATGAGGAGAAAATATTAAATTATAATTGGATTAGACTCAAACAATTAAAATGAAGGCAAAAAACTGCAAATAAATAAATATATAATTCAATAATCAAACTAATTAAACAGAAGAATATTTAAATAAAATAAATAAAAATAATTAAAGCTGAAAACAATTTATAGTTAAACTTAGAATTTCAATAACTAAGTTACACTGTAATATCAAATAGAGATGGGAATCGAACCGAACCCGAACCGAACCCTAAAATCTAGAATTTTGACCGAACCGAACCGAACTCGAACCCAGACTCAGACCGAACCCGAACCCGAACCCGAACTCAGACACTGGCCGACCCGAACCGAACCCGAACCCAGACTCTGGCCGAACGCGAACCGAAACCCGAACTTCGTCCAAACCGAACTGAACCAAACTCTTGTAGTTCCTCTATTCTTCACCAGCCTGACATTAAATAAAGAAAGTAGGAACAATATATTTTACTTATAATAACCGTGATTATTATAAGTAAAATATATCAGTTTTTGCATTTACATGTCTTACAGTATCTAACAGCATATATTCAGGTAAGGCTGGTTCCGACACAAATTTTAAAATGGTAGCAGCGGTACAAAGGAATGATAGAAGGAAGCGAGACGGGCCTACAGAAGATAATGGATAGTCTGAATGATACGGCATTGAAATATGGAATGAAGATTAACATCAGAGAGACAAAAGTGATGAGCGTATTCCTTAAAAATCTGAAAATGTTTGACTGAATCTAGGTGAATTTGTTCTTGTTAAATTCAAATTCTGAATTTTTTCTAATTTTAGTGTGCTACCTTAGTATTTTTTCAGCCAGATTTACCAATAATTATATACGACATTCTATATGTGTTAAGACTATCTGTAGTAAATAATTTTGCACCATAGCAATGCAAAAATTTCATAACTATTTTCGTCACTTCATAATTGATCTGAGAGTTTCAAATTTGAAATCCTAAGGTAAATTATGAAGCTTATTACTGGTCAGTTGATGGCAAACGGTGTATATTATGATCATTTTTCAATGGAAGTACACGTGTTTACCAAATTATCTTTATTTGACATTTTTATGTTACTAAATTACACCTTGTCTCTGAAATATTGGATCAAATTTTAGCCAAAGCATTTCCACTTAATTATAAATGTATCTAATATATAGGCCTATAGTGACAAAAATAATTGAAAAATTGATAAAGCATTCTATTCGCTCGTTATAATCAAGGAGAATATTTCAGATACAATAATAAATCTAAATATCTATATTATGAACATTTGTTGGTCAACTTACAATATTTTAAGAAATGTACAGGAATAAATAGTACTTCTCTCCTTTTGTCATTGTCATATTTTAAAAAAAAAAAAAAAATGTGGCAGCTATTATGACTTAATTAATCTTTAAGCATATTTACCATAAACCATTTTAAACTTGTTTGTCATAACCTTGGTTATTATAAGTAAAATTAAACTATTGCAACATTATCCAAACCAAACCATTTCGAACTCGAATCGAACTCTTGCGAGTTGGCAAGCAAGCCGAACCCGAACCCTTGTTAGAACCGAACCCGAACCGAACTTTCATTTTTAACGAACCGAACCAGAACTCTGGAAATTCAAAAAATTCCCATCTCTAATATCAAATAGGCCTACTGTCAAGTGGGTCTAAAATTTATCAACTCTAGCGCTGACAGCTAGAACAACAATCAATAAAATTTGCTAAGATTCCAGAATCACCAGAAACAACAACTGCTCGAAATGGCCCCCACGTTTGACTAATTTAAAATTTAACTAATTAATTAACTTCTACTTTACCAAATTAACTCCACTTGACCGTAGATACAAAAGATATATTGACAACTAAAGAAAGCAAAAACCTGCCGCTCAGAATTGTCTACATCATGCAACAGACTACGGACACGACGACGACTGGGGAAGAGGCTGCTAGACCTCGGGGAGCGGCGGGGCGACGTAGGGCGAGCCCCGGGTCCTGCCTCCCCGGTCAGCTCATCGGCACTTACCTGCAGCTGTGCCGACTCCTCACGCCCTCCCTCGTACTGCTGCGTTCAGCATAGCATGCGTGCAAATAGGTCAACATGACGTTGTTAGTGTCTACTATATGCATACATAGATGTATCTATATATACATGTATATATATATATATATATATATATATAGATATATATATATATATATATTATATATATATATATATCTATATATATATAATTATATATAAATATAATTATATATATATATAATTATATATAAATATAATTATATATATATAGCCCTGTATAATTTTATATACTTATATTTATATATAATATAATTATTTATTATTATATATATATATAATATAATTATTTATATATAATACAATTATATATATACAGTATATACATGTATATATATGCATACATATATATATATATATATATATATATATATATATATATATATATAAAACTAAGTCGTGTTCGTAATGGTTCTTATTACTCAAGAACGGCTGGACAGATTTTAATGATCTCGGACATTTTGGATTCGTTTCCAGCAGCCCCTGCATAATATCCAATAAAATATTTAAAAAATAATATGCTACCGACCAAATAAACGGATAAACTAAAACATGTCAAAATCATAACATGCTACCATCTGTCGAGTGACTTGCATCTATATAGACTAATATTAGAATACGATATGTTGACGTCATCTATTCAACATCGATAGCCCAGTGGTATAGATGCTAGACTTTAGATCACGTGGTCCGGGGTTCGATTCTGGCTCGGGTCACTTTAATTTGTTAAAATTTGATTAAACTGTATAAGTTTCTTAAGATTAAAAATTGTGTAATTTTTTCAATCTTAATATATCAAAGAGAGAGAGAGAGAGAGAGAGAGAGAGAGAGAGAGAGGGAGATAAAGAGAAAGAGTGAGATAGCTAGAGAGAGAGATAGTAAGAGAGAGAGAGATAGAGAGACATATAGATAGATATAGAGATAGTAAGAGAGAGAGAGAGATAGATAGATAGATATAGAGAGAGACAGATAGATAGAAAGAAAGATAGACAGTAGAGAGACAGAGAGACAGACAGACAGATAGATGGATATTGTTGATAGGCTGTACGAAGTCCGCCGGTCAGCTAGTATATATACTAGCTATATATCTACTATATATATATATATATATATATATATATATATATATATATATATATATTGTATATAAGTATATAACGCTTTCCAAACAATACGAAAGTGTATTTCCATTTAAGTATCATGATTTGTATATCAGATGCACAGTTACAAATATAATTTTCATATGATATCGCAGGCATCCGAGAAAACCCGTACTACGTTTAGGCCTACGTCCAGAATATTGTTCCTCCAGCTGATGCTGCTTTATTGATATCTCAAATCATTTTTCTTTTAAATCGAGTTCCGCTTAACCCCAAGCTGTCAAATTAGACAGCCATAAACAATAAATTGCTTAAATTTCTTTATTCAAACTAAAACATCTACTTATTAATCAACTTTAAAAAATTACATTAGATGTATATTTATTTTAAAAAAAGTTCTTTGAAGCCATATACAGAGTAAACACTAGTCTTCCTCAAGAGAGGCTATCCTGACTCAATAAATGAGGGGCAGTGACCTCTATACTTCCCAGACAGCAAAATCTTTCAGCTACATGTTTTAGAAAAGGCTGACATCCAAAAGAAAACATTGTTCAGAATTAGTAAACGTCGACCAACTAAAAGCTGCTCTGAAGAATACCTGGAATGAACCACCCCTCGTATCTAACCACAAGAGAATCCATGTCGAGAGAAGAAATTATAAGCCAGGTAAAAGTAGATATCCTTACCAGATAACTGAGTAGCAATATACTACGATAAAGTTTAATTTTTACACTAAATTTCTAACGCTATACAACTAGATCTCTTCAGCGAAGCTTTAATTTGATTCGATATAATTATGTCTCTAGTATGAAACAGTTTTAACTAATCGATACTGAAATATGGCAGTATTGGCTTTCTATCGCCAAATTAAACTAGTATAATTCAGTAGAAGTGGAGCAATTTTAACAGTATCTACTTTTAACCGTGTTTATCAAATTCCATGGACTTTACAAATGTCTAAGGAAGTAAGAACTAAGAATTATATGCGCAATGAAAATTGAACAACTGAACATTTGACGACCTTGCGCATACAAACTGAAACTAGAAACAAGATAAATTTCTCTTTCTCGAAACTTTAAAACTGAACACATTCACCACTACCTTTCAAAATTTAGAAATTTTAGATTCAATTTTTATATAACAAAGAAACTGCAAATGATCCTTATTTAACTTCCAAACAGAGTTAGGCCTATGGATTATTCAAATAAATTGAATTATGACTTGATTAAATAATAAGCTGAAGTTAAACCTAATAGTCGGCAAAAAATATAAAGAAAATTCTCATAAATTTCTTCAGGAATTACGTAAAACAAAGTAAATATAAAGAATATTCGTAAGGCAAGTGTAAAAAATATAAATCACAAAGAGTATAGGTCATCAAACTAATTAAACAAAAATGGACTGAATATACAACAGTAGAAAACAGTAAATTGAAATACACTAAATCAGGAGAGAACTATTATAAAACAGTAAATTATATAATAAATAAATAATGCTACATTTTATGAAAGACATAAATGATTTAAATAGCATTCTAATGCAAGCAGCCTTACAGCATAGAAAAAAAATTCTCACAGCTTTCCTCAGCATCAAAGTCAGCAATATTTTACTAAACGTGTTGCGTTCTTGACTGATCTACTCTAAGTAAAAGTCTTTACCACTATAATATCAAGGCAAAATTTAGTCCTTGGGATGGGAACAATGCGCTATACTGTACAGTATTCATAATTGAATAAGGGTAGGTAGTAAAATGAGCAGAGGAATACTGTACATTTACATAACTGTGCCTCCGTACTAAGAACAAAAGAGGTTGCAGGTTAGCAAATTAACGAACGGAGAAAATATAAGTAATTTAAAAAAAAAAACCAGGAACACTATTAACAACTACAAAATAGACGAAACACTTCCCTCAAATTACAACTATGAACTTAAACGAATCAGATACCTCTATTTCAGTTTCACATAGTACTACTAGCGTTACCTGTCATAATTGCATTTCTCAGTCAGTAAGTGTCATCATTAAAATTCAACAGCATTTCATAAATGAAGCTTTAATTTTATTACCATGGAAACAACAATCGATTTAGGAAAGTTGATGGGAAAACTGATCAGATCAATCATTTTTTCAAATGCAATTAGATGTGGGAACAAGAGAACCAGGGCGTTCCTTATTCAAAAAAGCTGAGTTTATTTTGGGCTAGTTTACTGAATATAAATACACTACATGGCCATGAGAAAATAGATTTGATACATACTCCACAGAGTCAAATCAAACATTAAAAAAAAAAAAAAATAAGTTACACTAGATGATATTTATGACAACAGTTAAGATTTATATATATACGTTTATAATATATATATATTATCTAGATATATATTATATATATATATAATTATTTTATATAATATTATATATTATTTATATATATCTAAATTATCTATATCTGTTATATATATATAATATATGTATTTATTTGCATACAGTATTTAGATATATGTATATATATAAATACTGTATTCATCAAGACATACTATATATATATATATATATATATATATATATATATCTATATATATATATATATATATATATATATATATATATATATATATATATATATATATATATGTAATATACTGAACATGCATATATAATACACATTAAAAATATTCCCCTAGCGAAATCTCAATAACTTTGGTAAAACTCAAACTATTTACACAAACTTTTCGGAACTTCTAGAGGAGGAATTTCTACATAGATCCTGCAAATTTGGTTAAAATATTTTCTGTAGTACCAATAGTACCAAATTACAGCGTTTCTATGAGAAAAACAAAAACACTAAAACAAATTTAAATTAAAATATATATGTATATATATCATATATATCTATATATATATATATATATATATATATATATATATATATATATATATATATATATATATATATATATATATGTACACTATAATGTGCAATCATATATGAATATTGCGCCTAAATCACCTTTTCTTTAATTCCCTTTACTTTGGACTGATTTTCAGGATTTTGGAATTTGCACCGTTTTGGACCTTCTTTTTGCTCGCCGGCATGATTTTGTCTCAATAGTGCTCGATGTTGTCATTGATGACTGTAATTGTTGTTGTAATTGTAATACATAATCAGCTGGTGAATCAATTGTTAACAGTTTTTGGTATATTCAGTAGAGTGCACAACATTTCTTGTAGCCAATCGTAACAAGTAGTGAATCTTATTTCATAATTCCACATATATGCCTCTACAATTCAATTCTGGTCACTTATGCTAGATCAATGCAAAATGGACCGCCTTGCTATCTATAGAGCTCTAGTATTAACAGATTCAAAAAATAAATTAAAATCCATCATCAGAGGTAGTAGATTATTGCGTACGTTTCGCTATATAGAAACAAAGCTGCAATGGACAAGAGCTTCTTAAAATTTCAGAGTGTTAAACAACTAATTCGCTCAAATTTCTAATCTAAAATACATCTACAAGTAGAGATTTTAATAATTATTCTGTCTACTAATCTGTTAGTACTAAATTAAAATTTACCGCACAAGTCATGCAGATGCTATCGAATCAGCACAAATCATTCTCATACACAAGAATCAACTTATGCAGAGGATCAGCGCATTCTAAATACAAACATTCGAAGCACCCAAACAAACTAGATATAACCTGATATAACCTACAACATAATAATTCTTCTATTCAATCGAGCAGTAAAGTTAATAAACTAACAACCACAGGCACAACAAACAAACAAGATAACCACAAACAGGCACAAGTAGAAGCACAGTTAGTAGCACAAACCTTGTCCTGCATCCTCCTCACTTCAATGGCGAGAACAAAGTAGAAGACTAGTATGAAAGCGACACCGAGGTACACGGGCCACTTGACGTGAGGCGCTACTTGTATCAGCCAGGGTGCTGAACAGTCGACCTCTATTATGCGTGGCAAGCCTAGTATCCTGTTAATATTATACAAACACATACAGTCAGCATCATCATCTTCATCCCTTGAATCACAGCTTAACCAGGGTCAGGATACGAATAGACCTATTCCAATCCTTTCTGTCCCACGCTATATCATCAGTCAATCCCCTATTTTTCTTTCTTAATCAACGCATCACACATCAGTTGTGGACTACCACTCTCTAGCTTAACATCCAGCTCTTCCCTCCAAACTCTCTTTACTACATTCTCGTCTCCTTTCTCACAATATGCCCATACCATCTGAATCTCTATTGAGCCAAAATATCCCTAATCCCCTAAACACTCAAATAAATAAAACAAACAAATGCAGTCTTATATAATAAATATGATGTCGTTGTATACAAAAATGATTGCTTCTACTTCAACTTGTTTATCTTATGCACCTGTTTTGCCTGTAGTTGTTAGTTTGTTGTTAGTTTGTTGAATCTAGTTACTTTGAAAAGAAGAATAATATTACTACGTCAGTATGTTGTACCAACTTGAGGTTCTTAACTTGTTTGCTTCTAATGTTTGTATTTAGAACACGCTAGTGTACTGCGTAAGTTAATAACTCTCTTCACTTGGCTTTGAGCCCGGCCATGCTTGAAGTATACGGGCTCGTACCAGTGTCAAATAAACCACGAAGTAGCACAGCCTATAGATATACTAGTCTAATTCAAGTATTCCGCAACAGTGAGCGTATCACTGGGTAAGAAATAGGCGTGTTGCAAATGCAACATGCATATATTCGTATATTTTGTGCTAGACACACTCAATCAATCGGGTCTCTGATTTCAAGCACAAATTACTCAAGTGAATATAATTGTGAATTAATGTAACATGTATTTCGAATATCACTACTTAGTTTTTCACGATACCCACATAAATCTTTGAATTAATTCATAATAAAAGCAAGGAGAAAATCCTACGTTAAACGCTGAAACAAAATTACTTATATTAGAATTTTTGTGATATAGCCGAAGGCCCTCACTGTCTCAACTCAATGTTACTGTTGGAGATTTTTCAGGAAAACTGTACAGGAAATTTGTATTTGAATAGCACTTCGGGTTCTATAAGGAAAACTGTACAGACAATTTGTTATGCCAAATGTCTGGAGTACAAATTTCTATTTATAACTGTAACTCCACACTTAACGCTGATTCACAGACAAATCCAGGAAATCTTAACCTTTCAACACTACACAAAGACAGTCTATAAATCAACCACTATAAACCAAACAAGCACATAACACTATATCAAAGCTAGCCTCGAATTTGGAGACACAAATATCACAAATATATATTTTTCAGCACAATTCACTTATAAAAGAAGAATATAAACTAAAGCCTCGTCTAGTAGCTCTAACATCACGCTACGCACCTCTCTACCATGCTGTTATTCCCCTGAGTGTCGTGCCACAGCTCAGCCATGAACTGGAACTGTGTGATATAGATAGCAATGAGGTGCAGGGCGCTGTACAGCAGCATCAGTCTCTCTATGCACACAAACCACGCCCCGCGCACCCGCACACAACACGCCCACAGTGTGCCCACTATCAGGAAACCAACAAAATACACGCCAGTCAGAATAGAAGGCGTGGCCACGCCGCACAGTCCCATCATCAGTACCACCATGAAGGTTCCCAGGTAGTCCGAGAGCAGGACTCCGATACGAAACAGTCGCGGTGATCCCGTAGGGACACCGGACTGCTGGGGAGACTCAATCAGAGAGCGGGGTCTCGAGCCACCGCCCGGCGATGATGCGCGCTGATCTGAGCCCTCAGCAGGGCTGGCCAGCAGAGCCTTGCAGGCAGCGAATATGAGGACAGCGGTCAGGAACGCCACGACATCCGGCAGGACTATCCTCGCAACGTTCCTCGAGTCACTCGGGTCTATCCTGTTATCATCAAGTACAAATACCATCATTATTTTATTATTATTGGTGTTATTATTATTATTAATTTATTATTATTATTATTATTAAAAAATGAAAATAGTAACATACAATTTAATAAATATAAAAATAAAAATTTTTTTTAATTAAATTACAATTTATCTTCTTCTTCTTATTATTATTATTATCATTATCATTATTATTGTTATTATTTTTATGAAGGTGTTGATGCTGCAATTCGTAAACGTCATCATGGCTTCTTCAACCGGTACGCCATTATCAATCGCCAGAAGTGTCTGCTCGAGACAATTCTTTCAGGCCATAGATGTTTTGCGGGCCGGATGCTTGACAGCTGTGATAATTGTCATGCGTGCAGTCGCTTGTTTGGTCGCCAGCTGACTTTCCTTTTCTGTGCGAGGATCAGTAGGTGACCAAGATGAACTCGATGACGTCTTGTACAAAGCCTGTTCCATGTGAAGGGCTTTACGTGCAGCTTAATTTAGCCGAGGATAGTTTGACCTTGAACATTCTGATCCCCTAACTGTTTTTCTATCTCTTTCCTCTTAAAAGCCAGCAGCTTATCGCTTTGTTCAATCAAAAACTTCGTTCCCTCCTTGATCTTCTCGTCAGATATACATGTACTTAGCGGGGACCCTGGAGTTAGATAAGTATGTGCTGCTGCTATAGGTGCTGTATTTATTAATTGTTTATTATTATCATTACTATTAGTAGTATTATTAATTTATTATTATTAATATTATTATTATTATAATCTTTTTTACATTTAAGCGACATCGCAACTGGCTCTAGCCAGTGACATTATTATTTAGTTGTCTTGCACTTACGGGTATGTAATCAAATAGCTGCTACAGCTATATAGGACTTTTTCTTCCTATTTGTAACACAACAGTTTCTAGCTAACGAGGCACGCTGAAAATTCTCAATATATGCCTAGTGTGGACATAGGTTTTAATCGCAAACTAAAGTGGATATGGCGCAACGGGTAGAGTGTTCCTGAGATGCAAGCAGCCTGGGTTCAAAGCCCATTTGAGTCAATACACTACCCACTCAACATCAGTGCAGGCTCAACGTACATAACACAGGACGAGCTAAGCTGAAACATTTCACTTCAAAAACACGAATATTGTCGGCAGAATAGACCTACCAGTCAGCCGAAATTTACTGATAAATTAAAAGCATCTCGACCATACACGTTTCAACAGCAACTCCGAACACATTCAACAGTAAAGTGATGCCAAAACGAAGGTTGATTGAGTGCGACATACGATAAGAAGAGCAAAACTTTTTGAAAGTTCTTCGTACACGTATAGCTATAGTGGAAGAGTCAAGCAATATCATACCTCTGTAGACCAATTTGTCGCAGCAGCTGTTCAAGCTCAGTACCTAAATAGATCATCATCATCAAATATACACCAGGAAACTGCCTAAAAACAGATATTATATCGAGCTTAACTAATTGCATCCATCTACATTATATGGAGGATTAGAAAACAAATCAGGGTTATAAGTAAGATCATTTACACAATATAGCCTATCAAATGCCCATAATAATTATTGTTGATATCTTTAGCAAATAGTTTTAAAACAGGCTGATCTGCAAGATGTTATCTTATCTCGATTAGATAAATATCTCAAAATTAATTACTCAACCATTAGAACTTTTATTTTCTAGCGTAAAAACGAGATCCTATGATTTTGAAGAATCTGCTGATGATCAAATGCATTGACAGTTCTACCTACACAGACTCGTAATTTCTAAGTAAGTTGTAGAATATTGTGACAAAGGCCGCTAGATTTCTTATTTCAACGGACTGTCTGATTCGCATGCTAACAGCCGACACAAACTTACAATAATAACATTCTAGTTTAATTATCCAAGATAAAATTAAAGTAAACACGCATTATAGTGGAATGATCAACTATGTTGTTATCTATCACTTTTTACCCCCACGTGTTTATACCGTTAGGCAATTTATTCCATTTTCCGTGTAACCAGTCAAGTGAATGTCCGAGATTTTACTCTCAGATCAGCGCGGCTGGGATTCGAACTCGCGAGGGTTCAATTCACCCCAGGATCTGTCATTTAAAACTTCATGACGTTACCCCAACGCTATTAAGACATTAACCACTATGAAATACGTACAGTTGGCGAGAGGTCCAGACGAAGGGTCTGCATTACTACCGGTGACCGACATGTAGATCTGAAAGCACATCTGAGCGAGCAGAGTGAGAGTCGTCAGTGCTACCAGAGCAAACAGGTACCTGCCGCAGTGCTCTGTGCCATTAGAACACAAATAAGTAGACGCTTATAAGTCCCCGTGTTGTGCTCGGGTGTGGTTGGCCCACAGCAGAATAGGGCAATCGCAAACGATCTGCTGCGTGTACGTAAGAGGCTGCCTAAGCAGGAGCTGCGGATGGCAAGAGAGGACCCACCTCACCATGAAATATTTTCCCCCAGGATTAAATGGTAATTAATCCATCTAAATGAAGAAGGCAACGGGAAACCACATCAGAAGCCATACTTTTACCAAGCTATAGGCCACATAAGGTATGTGTAAGGCATAGACTTTGTGAAGGGATTAACTTGTTGATCTAAGGAGTACTCTTATGGAGCGAGAAAACAGACTTCGAGTATGAATATGTACCTTGAACCTGCCACTTGGCAGTGCACTGAAGAAGAAGAAGTAGACGTTAGGTCCTTGACCAAATAAAAAACAAATAAGTAGACGTTAGATCCTTGACCAATTAGAAAACAAATAAGTAGACGTTAGATCCTTGACCAATTGGAAAACAAATAAGTAGACTTAGATCCTTGATCGCTGACATGTCAATCTTACCGACATCGCCAATGGCAGGAGCCAGTGGCGATATCGGTAAGATATTCGACAGCGGATCAGCATGCGCGAGGTTCAAATCCTGGGCTTGCCCGTCACTGCCATCGCTTTCGAATGAGGAAACTGACGTTAACATTAGCTTATTTAATCAATACATCACGTAATCCAGCACCTAAGTTAGAAGTTTTAAAATAATAATAAGTATTTAAAGTAAGTATTCCAAATAACAGTTACATTTAAATTAGTAAATACTATAGTTACAAAATTTTCAACGATTTACAACTCAATAATTTTAAAGATAGTTTAAGTAATAACGCAAAATAATTTAAAAGTAGCTATTTCGCATCATTATTTAATATACCATGGTCTTTGACGAAGGCAACGTACGAGCGTAAAGGCTCAGAAGTCATATTTTCCAAGCTAAGGCTACTTTAGGGTTTGGTACAAAATGACAAGCTTGACGTTCACTGGAGTCACATCAGTTGAGTGCTCTAAGAGCGTGAGAGTAGATAGTAAGAATATGTACCTTGAACCTGCCATTTAGCGGAAAGCAAGATAGAAAAACCATACATTGTGAAGTACCATGCGGAACGAAGCGCAATTAGCAATTTGTATCTGCCATAATCTAGCATATTTATATGGTATCTGTTATATACTATACTTTTTTATTGATATTACAGGATAATTTTAACAAGGTATATTGAGACCATTGGAAGAAAAGTCTCATTTCGATGTGGTGTGCAATGTCGCAGATAAGATCTGACGATGAGGATACGGAATGCGTAGTCCCCGAATTGAAGTTATGGAGGACCAACACTGTTGCGCTATTGATACATTAAATTTTCGTACATCCAAATGCAGAACAAAATCTCTGTCGAATATCTTACCTACAGCTATGACATAGATATTTGAAACGTTATAATATGATCTACAGGGTGAGTAAAAAAAAAGTTAACATCTGCAAAAAGTTTGAATATCTCAGGCTATTGTTAATATTTTCAAATCAAACTTTTACCAAATACTAAAGGACTAATTTCTGAAGGGGGGCCAATTTTCATCAATTTTGGTACATAGATTGGCCAATTATGAAAGTTTCAGCAGAGCAACCTCCCATTTTTTAACGTACTATAAATAAAAATTCCATTTTATTTTATTTTAGCTCTGAAAGTGTCGTTGAGGAGGTTCAAAAAGAACCAGTTGTATCTGCTAGCATTACTGCCTATTCGATATGCTTTAAAATAGTTGCTTTTCAGGACTGCAGCAGCTTTCGGAACGCTAGGACAGCCTTGTTGATTCCAGTTTGGGGCAGTCTCTCCCAAATTTATGGAAGGTAGAACTTCCTGCAGTTCTTTCTTGTTTTTAGGCTTCCACTGGTGTTTCTGATAGAGATGCAGCATGGTTCCCCAGCATGGTAATCCAGAGGATTTTGATCGGGAGAGTTTGGAGGCCATTCACTCTTCATGATGAAATGCGGATTTCTCTCACTGATCCATTCATGTGCATGGTGTGATGCATGAGTCGGAGCATCATCCTACTGAAAGATGAAACCATTTGGTAGAGGAGCATAGCAATCATCAAATAGCTCGGAAAGTAAAGTATTGACGTAAAATTGAGGGTTCACCTATTCCTTTTCGCCAATGAAGTGCAATTTGCCCTTACCGTTGTAGCAAACGCCATTTTTAGGTAAAGAATGGGGGGTTGCTCTGCTGAAACTTGTATATCTGGCCAATCCATCGATTAAAATGGATGAAAATTGGCCACCCCATTAACAATTAGTCCCTTAGTAATTGGTAAAAGTTTGCTTTGAAAATATTAACTATAGCCTGAGATATTCAAACTTTTTGCACGTGTTATCTTTTTTTTTACTCACCCTGCAGATATTTGAAACTTTTTACCTGTTCTTGTACTATCTCTCTCTCTCTCTCTCTCTCAGTCACTATCTACTAGCAGGTCCGTGGTATATAACGCTTCCACGCTTCTCAGTCTTCCGCTTTACTCTCCAAGTCCACATATGGGTGGATCTTTGAATCATCTAACATTCCTAACCTCGGCCTGTTGCTGCCTCTATTTCCTTCCATTCTGCCTTCTATGACCTCTTTAGTAGACTCCCTCCTCCCTATTAGAATGTGTCCTCTCCAACTCTTCTTCCTATTTCTTTATATATTTATCTTAATACATTCGTGCTATATGTCGTAATATTGTATTCTTTCTCGTACGATATATTGTAATACTGACTTAAACTCTCTCCTAGGCAATCTCATCACTTTTGTCACTTTCATGCTAATCTTCACATTATATTTCAATGCCGTATCATTCAGGCTATTCGTTACCTCCTGCAAGCCAGTCTCCATTCATAATATACCGATAATTTTATATCAAATACATACGCCTGAGTGACTGATGAGTAGGTCGATAAATGAGAGGATTTATCAAAGCCATGCATCCATACAACAGTGAAAATCCGCTGAACCGAAATATCGTACCTATAAGTTACAATCAATCAATAAATGATTAAATAGGTTAGTTAATGAAGTAATTGACATGCATCTGTACAACAGTGCAAATCTCGTACCGAAATCTCGTTTTATACAATCAATCAATAATAATCTATTATTAGGCTACTTTATTAAGTTAATCATTCAATCTATCTTTACGCAATTAAGCTTCGTAAAACTACATTAATATATAAAAACGCTGTAAAGCCAATGTTAACGTCAGTTTCATATCTTGAAGGCGATATCGCACAAGTAAGAGAACATCGAGTATTGAATTTTGCACATTTCACAAAGCACAATTTAAAAGTCTCATTAACAGAAGTCAAAACTTTACACGACCATCACATAGTAATGCTAAAGCTGGTAAAAAGCTAATGTTAACGGCAGTTTCCTCACTCGAAAGCGATATCAGTGACGGACGAGCCAGGATTTGAACTCTGCACATCGCCACTGGCTCCAGTCAGTCATAGGAAACATACATGTAGGCGTTCTAGAAGCAAAGTTAATCACATTGACAGAAACAACGGGAATAATAAAACGACGTAAATAGATCAAATAGAAAACACTATGAGGAAAACTGAGCCGTTTGACTAAACATAAGTTATTGAATATACGATACAGTACAATGCAAGGAGAGTATAACACGGTATCTACCATGGGTGCCCACTCCACAGGGGCGATGAGATTTTTGCTCCGGTATACTGAAAGGAGCCACGGCAAGAGTATGGTTTTGTCTTGTACCTTTTCACACTGTCCATAATTATTTAGATTTTGTGTGACAATAATATTGTTCCATTTCTCGTTCGACAATTCTAGGCCCACACCTTGGATAATGCATACGTTACTCAGTGAAATTAGTTAGGCAGGAGCCATTGGCTCATAGTTAGGCAGGAGCCATTGGCTCATAGCGATACATCAACTGTTCACTGGGCTCAGAATGTTGTTTTTCATTGCACAGGTTATATATATATAAGTATGTTAGCCCATACGTGTATCTATGCCATCCGTTACCTTCCTCAGTTGTCTACGCTATCTAACTACAGATAAATCTGTATTTTATGATCAACACAGACTGGCTATAATTTATGTTATGTGCCACTATTATCACAGATTATATAGGCCTACAGTATGTTATCTGTAACCATGTAAAGCAGCATACGATTGGTTTATTATTCTGGAGCGTAGCGCTTATCTTTTAAGCAAGTAGACTACGCGCATCAGCAGACGTTTTATGTGAAATATCAGCAGACTCTCAGAGCACTTCCACTCGTTCAACTATTACAATATCATTTGTCAATTAAAATTACATACTCTAACTTATATTGATTCAGCCGTAAGGATTGATTCAGCCGTAAGCGTACAGCTCGTTATCAAGTCACACTAGAATTCCGACACAAGTGAATAATCAGAGTTAAGTCGTTGCGTGCTGCATTTAGAAGACATTTTATAGCGTGAAACAACGTTTATTATGCATGGGCGTCTCCCAGGCCTGGATTATTGAGTAGACTTTGATTCTTAGCGGACTTAATTACTCCATTCACAACGACATAACCTCTATACACATCGACTCGTTCCGCATGAGTAACACTATACAGTTGCTATGAGTGATAGAAAGAGGAGCCGATCGGTAGGTGAGGGCGATGATAATGTTACAATCGGCGATCAGGAATTTACTACCGTAATTTCTATACGTGGAAAGAAAAAGTTGAAAAACGGACCAGTTTCACTGTCACAACTTACTGATGTCGATCCTAAAGCTCAGCCTTCAGTATCAGTGAATGAAGCAAACCAGGCCTGCAGCGAATGTGTCTTCTGCGGACTCTCCGCAGATGATAAATCTCCCTTACCTGCCGTTCATGCAAGCACTGCTACCACCTGGCGTGCTGTGATGTACCTACTGAGCTATCAGACGCTGCCCTCAGGCTGTCATTTATTTGGCTGGCAGTGCTTTGCTTGTCGCCTGGAAGTGGACGATAAGTTAAATCAGCTGCAGCAGGAAATCGAAGAGCTTCGTGAAGTCCTATTGTCAAACAATTCCCACTCCAGGCAGGACATCCCCGTCTCTAATGCTGTCAGACTATCCAGCATTAACGTTTGCGCCCCAGCTCCAAGCCAACGGCGGCCTATCCGTCCAGAGACCCAATCTGATGCAAGTGCACACAACTCGGGCTCTGGCATCCATCTGCCCCCCTCCGATGCGATATCCAAATCGGATGTAGTATCAATGGTTGTCGGTACAATTGCAGAGATCAGCAGACGGAAAAAGAATGTAATATTTTCAGGGCTACCCGAAGACCCTGGCTGTAACGACCTAAATCTGATTTCCTCGTTCATACAAAATCATCTTATTGCATCATTCAATATCTCGGGGGTGTCTACACTCAGACTAGGTAGAGCACAATCTGGAAGAGCGAGAAAGCTCCTAGTACGTTTTGGATCTGAACAAGATGCTACCTTCCTCGTTTCTACTGGAATCAAGAAGAGAAAGAATGACAGTACTTACGCTCAGCTGAACGTGTTCATCAACCCGGACTTGACTAAACAACAAGTCCGAATATGAAAAACGCCTCAACAGACGTAGTCAGGCCCAAGAAGCTCACATAAGACGTAGTCATGATCAAGCACGAAGTGCTGTTTGGGTTGCCACTTCTTCAAGGTGGCCGGCTCCCAGTCACGCTTCGTCGGTGGGGAATAGTATGGCCTCGGCTACCGATTACCCACCACTAACGTTCATTAATAGTTCCAGGAAAAACACATCATCTGATTATAACACTCAGAATGGCAGTCAGTTTTCAACTTCAACCAGGAATATTACGCGAAACAGACCGCATACTTCAGATTCTATTACACCCAATACAGCCATTCCGATGTCTAACCCATCGCCCTCTATCAACCAATTAAACCCTACTGCTGTAGAATTCAACCTCCATGCTGCTGTGGATATTAGCCATCCTGTTTCAAGCCAGTCCTCTGCCACTGGAGACAATTCAACTCACGTATGATTTCCCAACGACGTTAATGAATTTGTGAATACTACTAATGTGCAATTAGATAATATTAGATCAAATTTGCATATCGATTCGTGTAGTAGGATTCCTAGTACTTCTGTTTTGCTGAATGAAAATGTGAATTGTAAGTCAACACTATTCAAATGTCTATTTACAAATTTACGCAGCTTAAATAGCAAAATTTCTGAGCTGAAGCTAATTATGTCTGTACAGATCATTGATGTTGCATGCTGTTGTGAAACCTGGTTGGACGACACAACTCTAGACTCTATGATTATTGATAGCGCCTTTTGCATATTCAGAAAAGACAGAGATAATAAAAGGGGTGGTGGTGTGTGCATAATCTGTAGAAATAATGTTTCCGCAGTTTATAAACGTATTGATCTACCTGCTCGCTATAGTAGTCTGGAGTTAGTGGCATTAGATATAATAACTGGTAACAATAATGGAGTGAGACTCATTGTAGTCTATTACCCACCGAGTCAGTTGAATAATCACTGCATGTATCAGCTATTAATATCGGCTTTAATGTATCTCAGTGGCACTAATTTATCAATTTGTATAGCCGGCAACTTTAATCTTCCTCTTATGGACTGGGTAAATTCACCTAATATTAAAGTTTTTAACGAATTTCTAAGTTATTTTAATAATAACTCTTTTGTTCAAATGGTAAATTTTCCGACACGTGAAGATAACTTACTCGATATTGTCCTCTCTGACAATCCGCAACAAATCACCAATATTAGATCTTGTTCACCAATAGGTTCAAGTGATCATTTGACTGTTTTATTTGACATTATTTTAAATACTAGTCCGGATTTAGATGTCTTTAGTGAATGTAATTCTGGCGGTCTTTCTTTTGGTATTAATTTTCATAATTTTAGATATGAAAAAGCAGACTGGGCTACTATAAATGCCTCTTTATCTGTAATCAACTGGGTTGATATTTTTAATGATTGTGTATCTGTCGACCAATGTTGGTCAATAATGTGTTCTAATCTTTATGATGTTTTTAACTCTTTTATCCCTAAAAAATTTAGTCTTAAAGTGGTAAAACGAATCCGATCATCCAGTAGAAGAATCAAACACAAGCTTCCTTCAAAGAAAATTAGGAGAGCACTTAACAGGGAACTAGCTGCTTGGCGTTCCTACAAAAATAGCCGCTCAAAAGAAAATAGAGAAAATTTTAATAAAGCCTCCTCCAATCTACAGAAAACAATTTTTCAAGAAGATATTAATGAGGAAAATAAATTGATAGAAAGCAGTTGCTCACGTTTATTCTTTTCTCACATTAAACGTAAAACTTCAAGGAGAGAAGTTATCCCCCCACTCTTTAAGCAAAACTCAGACACCCTTGCCTATAGTGATCCAGAAAAAGCCGTGCTGCTAAATGATTATTTTTGCTCTGTTTTCACGAATGATGATGGCTTTCTTCCTAAATTTTCTGTAGCAGAGGTTTTGGAAAGAAACCTTTCAAAAAACAGTGTCTCCTTCTCTGAATTTTCAGTGGAACGTAAAATTAAGAAACTAAAGAATAATTGTTGCGTGGGGATTGATGGTTTAACTGCTCTTCCTATTAAAAAAATCAGCCATGAAATCGCTAAACCACTTTCAATGTTGTTCAACATTTCTATGAAAGCTGGTGAAATACCTGAAAAATGGAAACGTTCTATTGTGGTCCCAATTTTTAAGAAGGGTGATAAAAGTAACATAACAAATTATCGTCCCATTTCTCTAACCTCCATTATGTGCAAATTAATGGAAAGTATTATTAAGGATGATCTACTCTGGTACCTACGAAAAAATGATCTCATATCTCCTAAGCAATATGGATTCTTGCCTAAGAGGTCAACAAATACACAACTTCTTCGTTATTTCAATAGCCTATCTACTAGTTTAATTAACAGTTGTCAAATGGACTCTGTTTATCTGACTTTTCAAAGGCTTTCGATTCCATTAGCCACAGTAAGTTACTATATAAACTGCTAGCCTATGGTGTGTCCGGTACTCTATTAAATTAGCTTTCGTCCTTTTTAATTGGCAGACTGCAGACTGTCAGAATAGGTTAAGTGCTATTCGGACTGGTCTACTGTTCACAGCGGCGTTCCTCAAGGCAGTGTACTGGGGCCCATCCTATTCACTATCTATATAAATGATTTAATCTCCTTTTGTCCTGAACTTTCCTCTCTATTCTTGTTTGCTGATGATCCAAAGTGTTTCTCGCCCATAAATTATTTCTCTGATTGTGGACTCTTTCAAAAGTCTCTCGATTGTATCTCTCGTAGGTCTAGCCTTTGGCAGTTTAGACTCGCTGTAGAAAAGTGTGTGGTTATCTCCTACTCTTTCCAAAAAATCGCACCTTTTAACTTCAAATATAATCTAAATTCTCTTCCCTTATCTATATCTAAAGAGGTGACGGACCTGGGAGTAAGGTTTACACGCGATTTATCGTTCTCTACTCATATAAAAGATATTTGCAATAAAGCCAGAAAAAGGGCTTCAATAATCTTACACTGCTTCAGGTCTAAAAACTAGGTCACATTGTTGGTCACATTGTTTAGAGCGTTCACAGTTTTTGTGCGTCCAATTCTCGATTACTGTTCAAGCCTTTGGTCCCCTTACAGAAAATGTGATATTGTCCTGATTGAATCAATCCAGAGACGATTCACGAAACGACTTAGCGGTATGATGAGACTGCAGTATAAGGAGAGATTAAAATTGTTGGCTACTGAATCGCTAGAACAGCGAAGACTTAAATTTGACTTATGCATGTACTATAAAATCATCTCTGGATTGGTTGACCTACCTTTAGAAGAGTTTGTTGTTTTAAAAAAAGGCGTCACCAGAAATAATGGTTTAAGTTTATTTCTGAATAAATTTCATTTTAATGCTGAAAGGTACTATTTCAAAAACCGATGCATTGATTGTTGGAATCCACTACTCCCAAACATTGTACACGCATCTAACCTATACTCTTTTAAAAAGAGTTTGGATGGTATCGACCTTAGCAAATATTTGAAAAGTTAAGGAACTACATTAAAAGCATTAATTTCGTTATCTGTAAAGCTTTTCTCCATATAACTATTTCTTTTATATTCAAAGTATACTATTGTTTTTACCAATTTTTAATATTGCCATTTATGACATCTGCGTGTAAAGTAATCTATTTTACTTAAATTAAGTGCCTACATTTTCACGTTTATGAGGTTCACTTGTGCAATATCCTAATCATTTTAATATTTGAACTTGCTAAATACACCTTTGTGTATATTTAATATGATTACTACCTTCTGCTTTTAATTCGGAATATGTAAGTGCCACTTGTGGCCTTATCTCCGATCATGCGCTGATGCTGTTTGTGTATAATTGTAAAGTCTATGTTTGTGACATGCGTATGATAAATAAAATAAATAAATATCCTAATACTGTTTCCTCAGCCGCAAATAAAATGCCTTATCTTTACACCAATTAACGCCGGAGCAAAGATAATTATTTTATTCTCCTCTTACTCTTTCTCTCTCTCTCTCTCTCATTCCCTCTTTCTCTCTCTCTCTCTCTCTCTCTCTCTCTCTCTCTCTAATAAATAAATCCAGCAGCTAATCTGCTATCAGTGATAGCGGATTATCTGCATCAGTCAAATTGGACTATCAGTACTTCATTAACAGTGAGATAGTAGTAGTTGTATTATATTATCAGTGAAATATGATAATCTGTTTATCTTATCAGTGAGATAGGATTATCAGTGAAATAGGATTATCCGTTTACTTTTTCAGTAAAATAGGGGTTATCCGTTTACTTTTTCAGTAAAATAGGATTATCCGTTTACTTTTTCAGTGAGATAGGATTACCCGTTGACTTCATCAATGAGATAAGATTGTCTGTTTCCTTTATCTGTGAGATGGAATTTGCAGTTTGCTTTAACAATGAGAAGGGACTATGCATTATCTAGATATAACATCATACTTAGTAGTGGAGCACTATTTTCTGTATTTCATAATCAGCTATATGAAATATTTAGAGAGAACTTTTGAACCACTGACATTCAGCTGGGGCTGATTAAAACGATACATGTTTTATGTCCACTCATTCATTCTATCATTCAGCTAATGGACGCAGCTACAACAGACACAACCACCGGGACGCTATACACCAGGGATGTAATCATTACACAAAGCACGGGATTCATTAGCTACCAACACGCCAGTTACAGGAAGGTATGTGTGCGATGGAGAAAGCATGGTGGATTTATATAATTTAATCGATTTATCACAACATACAGAATAAGAATTTAGACACAGACGCAAGGTACATTATAAAATAGTCAAGTGTTAAGCGGCAAAAAAGGCTAAAAGATTAGTACTTAAATATTCCGCAATTATTTTAAAATATATTTACTAGAAATTATTAATATTTTGTTGTTAAAAATTGTAATAATATAATAAAACCTACATTACAACATTGGCATAAAAGAAATTAGATATACAGAATCAAACAACAACACGATAAATAAGTAACAACACGATAAATAATCAAACAGGATTCTCATGCTTAATCGAGATCTTCAATTTCCAGCTGCAAAAAAAATGTTCATTGAATAAGTTACTCTAAATTATCAAATTCTCTTCCTACTTAAATGATTAAAAAATTGTTCTATTAAAAATGTTTACAGTCTCGGATTATGGCTTTTAGCTCTTAATCGTCGAGCAAATTAAGCTTAACATGAAACATTTTTTCGACCACATTAATTACAAGTTTTCTATTACATTAACTAAATACGTTTGCTGTTAGTCAGCCTACATAGGAAATAGCCTAATCCGACATTTATTGTAAGTACACAATACGATGCCACCCTCAAACAAGTTCAATCAACACTTAAAATCTATTCTGCTCTTATCTAAGCATCGATCTAATCAGAAATTCGCGAAGCGTATACAGAATAGCACACTCATTTCCCAGAAGAAATCGCGCACCGTCATCTTTGCAGATCAAGTCGTAAAACCTAAGACAAAATACAGAGATACACGTTCTTACGGAGCTAAATTAAATTAAATTAAAGAAGTTAGATAAATTTCGAAACCACTACATCATATTATCATCAGTGGTTCATATCGAGTTTACGTTTAAGCAAAATACCAACAAATCTTAGCAACAAAGTAGTGATTTCTTAGCTTTTAACCTCAGGAAATCAGCGGCATTCATTTCACTCAACTTTGGACGTCGATTTCTTTCTGCTTAAAGCTACACAGCAAAAAAGTCTGGCTAGCCAGCCAATGAAAAGTTCGTGAAACACTTGTCTAGTACTCGTTTAATGGCCATTTTAATGCCTAACTCGACCGTCAATACATATGCATTGGGAGAAAATTTATTTCTTAACGTAGGCCTATATAAAATATAAAAATGGATGAGAATATACGAACAACATAAATTAGAAAACAATTATTTCACACCCAGACTCAATTTTTCAAATCATTTGAATACGAAAAATTGAATCCTGAGTCAGAGACTATTATATGAAACAAAGCTTCTACTATAGAAGGTTCGAAACAGTAGCCTATATTTTGAAACTATTGGATCCATATCAACAACTAGGTATTCAGAGGGATAAAACCATCTAGAAATAAAAAAAGAAATTTCCGCCATTTAGATTTTGAGGTAAAATGATTTAAAAGTGAATTTTGATCTTGTCTTTTATTTATTTTTTATTATTTGATTTTTTGATTTTGTCTGAATATTAGCTTCGCGCCTATATGACCACGCCTACATGACCACGCCTACATGACCACGCCTACAAGACCACGCCTACAAGACCACGCCTACAAGACCACGCCTACAATATCAGGCCTACTTGACCACGCCTACAAGATCAGGCTTACATGACCACGCCTACATGACCACGCCTACAAGACCACGCCTACAAGACCACGCCTACAAGACCACGCCTACAATATCAGGCCTACTTGACCACGCCTACAAGATCAGGCTTACATGACCACGCCTACATGACCACGCCTACAAGACCACGCCTACAGGACCACGCTTACAAGACCACGCCTACAAGATCACGCCTACAAGATCAGGCCTACATGACCACGCCTACATGACCACGCCTACATGATCACACCTACATGACCACGCCTACAAGACCACGCCTACAAGACCACGCCTTATTATGTCAGCGACGCGTAGACAATGGAATGAATGGATCTACAGATATCAACAACTGAGCAGACTTCCTGCAGATTCCACCACCTATCCACTACTTGTAACGAAATGTACAAGTCAGAACATTAAAAGCATACGGCAAACAAACACACAGCACCATCAAACAAGACGTGATCGATAACAAATTACTACAAGTCAGAGCAATTTAATGTACAGTCGGGTCATATGTGTATGCCTATCGAAAAAACAAAAATAATAACAGCAATAACGACCATCATCATCATCATCCTTATCGTCTTTCCTTGATTCCAAGTTTAACTAGGGTTGTGATACGAATATACATTCTGACATATCCGAGGAAATACTAAGAAATGTCTGCAAAGTATACCTTTTCCAATCCTCTCTCTCTCTCTCTCTCTCTCTTTCTCTCTCTCTCTCTCTTTCTCTCTCTCTCTTTTACCATATCATCATCTCTCAATTCTCTAAAAACTTTTCTATTTGTATTTTAAAATTCTGCAGCAAAATCTTGTCCGTATCTTGAAAAATTGCCGCTGTATCACATGACTTAGGAATGCATCATGAAACCAGGCTGCCTTCACCACTCAAACTACGATAGCAAAACGCAACATCAGTACACAAGCACATCAAAACAACAACACAGCAACACAAAGACATGCAGCAACAGGACAACACAATACCGCGGCCTAAACATTTGCCCACTTGAAATCGATAAGAAAATAACGGCTCTTTGTTCTTCACTACGTATACAAGTCAACATCTACATGGAAGTGATGGGACTATATCACAAAAAGACAAAACGATAATGGCCTATAGATTTATCAAGTCGTTTCAATACAAAGAACAGCTAAGGGCTACATGTTGTGCCAGCAGCAGCTTGCAAAGCCAGTGTAGCATCGTTTAGGTTAAAATAAACAATACTTTATGACTAAATTACTACACGCGAGGGGTTCAAACCCTGGGCACGTTCGGCACCAATATTCTTTTATCGATACCCTTTATGATAGCATAGACCGTTAAAAATTAACGAGAAAAGCCAAGTACAACGTTGCCTATCATTATCAGAAGACCCATCGGAGACCAACAGGAGTTTAAAATAGCGAAAATTATCTCGAACAGTGACTATCTGAATGTCTCAGTGGCTCAGTCTGTAAGAGCATTAGGTAACAGCATGAAGTTTTGAATGACTGTTCCTAAGGTCCTGGGATCATTTCCAGATAGAGTTGATCAGAGAATAAAATCTCGGACATTCACCTTTCAGAATAATCAAATTTAGTAAATTATGAGGGACAGTATTGTTTACCATTGATTTTATCAAATTAAATTCTGTTTAAATTTAATAATTTAAGGTTATAGCATAATGATTACGTGAAATGCAAAGTGATACAGCGCAGAAACATAACATAAAAGAGAGATACAGAAAGTATGGAAAGCTGGTGCAGGTTGTTGATAAAGAACGATGAAGCAGATTGAAGAACTTACATAAGCACGCTGTAACATAAAAGAGAGATACACGCTGTAACATAAAAGAGAATTATGCTTTAGTTTCTATTTGAGTTGACTTATTCCTTAATTATAGTCATCAACTTTCTATTCACCACAAGCATGTTGGTTTGGCCTTTAGAGATTCCTTTTATGTGTTTGAACTACTAATATTACTGAACATTATAATGTATATATATATATAGATATATATATATATATATATATATATATATATATATATATATATATATATATATATATATACAGGGTGCGCATTAAAAATATATCCTCCTAACACAATTACGATATCTTAGCCAATTATTGAAATTTCGCCTTGAAATTTTAAGGTTCTCTTGTGGAGGAATTTAGTCACAAGCCGACCAATCTTGTAAAAATATTTGCAAAGAAACCGGAGATATCTAAGTTTTGCGAAAAAATTGATTTTTTTTCATTTAACACGCAACGTAAAACGTCAGTTAGAATCAATTCCTTTTTGAAAATGTGCTGGCCCTGAAAAAGGCGTTAGATGATAACGACTCTGATTTTGTGCTACAATGTGTGCTCGAAATGAACGCCCTGGGCTGTAATGCTGGCCAGAAGTCTTTTCTTACAGATAAAATTGCGCGGTCAATGGACTGCTGTGGTAGGTCTTTCCAGATCTCTTTACAGAACAGCCTTTAATTCCATTGTGTTTCTGGGTTTGGGCTTGAAAGCACGATACTTTTCCAACATGGGTCTCCAGACAAAGAATCAAGTGGATTAAAATCTGGAGAATTTGGAGGCCAGTCATCCTTTTTAATGAAGTCTGGGCTATATTGTACAAGGAAGTTTTGCGCCATACGTGAAGTGTGAGCCGGCGCGCCGTCCTGTTAAAAAATTAAATCATTTGACTTTAACTTGTTTCATTCTTCAATCAGTTTCAGCAGAATAGAATTAGTGTAATACATTGTAGCACAATATCAGAGTCGTCATCATCTAACGGCCTTTTTCAGGGTCAGCACATTTTCAAAAAGGAATCGATTCTAATTGGCATTTTACGTTGCATGTTAAATGAGAAAAATCAATTTTTTCGCAAAACTTGGATAACTCCGGTTCCTTAAAAAATATTTTTACAAAATTTGGTCAGCTTGTGGCTAAATTCCTCCACAAGAGAACCTTAAAATTTCAAGGCGAAATATCAACAATTGGCTAAGCTATTGTGCTACGAGGATAATTTTTTATGCGCACCCTGTATAAATAATCTATATATCTATATATATTATATTTATATATATATATATATATATTATATATATATATATATTATATATATATATATTGTATATATATATATTATATATATATATATATGTATATATTAGGGTGACAATAAAAACTAAAGTTGTAATTTTTAATGCTCACACCCTCTAAATGTGTTCATTTCTATGCAAAAGTTAAATTTAGAAAATTTTATGAGAATCCATTCATATTTAGAGGTTGCACAACAGACTCGAATATTATATATTATATGTGACCTACTTATTGAAAACACTGTCAATGATTAAAAGTTTTCTTGATGACCGTTGACTTGTTGAGTCAGGATAATGCAATCTATGATTCTCCACAATCTGTAAAACGAACTGTTTCTGTTCTTCTTGGTTATTAAGCACTGCGTTGAACGATTGACAAAGCTCAACGACGCGCTCAGCAGCGTCATTCACGATCTTTAATTGACCTGCCTTTCTCCGAGCTTTAATGTATACGTCATTAGTGTCCTATCATCCCATTTACTTGGATCTTCTAGAATATCATGATCGCATCTAGAGCTATTAACAGCTTCCTAGTGTTCCTTGTTACGAAATCAGATTTTTTCTTGGTAGTTTTATCGTCAACAATAATTCTGCGTGTTGGATCGTCACATGAACCTTCGCTTTCAAGCACTCTTATCATGTCAACTTTTTCATTAACAGTAACATCTGCATCAAAAAGTCAATCCAATCAGAGTCTCACTTAGATACCACAGACGGTTGGAGAAACTCTTCAATGATGCTGCCGATGCAACAGATTCATCTAAGGTCTTGTATTTAGAGGTTGCACAACAGACTCGAATATTATATATTATATGTGACCTACTTATTGAAAACACTGTCAATGATTAAAAGTTTCTATGTCTCTATGTCTCTGAGCAGAGACAGGTCGTTGCATGGAGCTGATGTTGGACATTGACAGGTAAACTACGCTTTCAAATACACCTTGATCACAAAACCGTTGAATCGACGGAGTCCTATGAGTTCTCGCTCTGTCAGCTTAAACTGAGATCGGAAGAGAAAAATCTTCAGAGAGTATATCGGCTTGGCCATCCACCTTGCCGAAGTACAGCGCCAGATTGATGAATAGTAACATCTCCCAAACTTTCAGCTCGAAGAAAGAGTTGAGACAGCTGAAGAAGCTCTCTATATAGTCGTCACGAGGTTCCAACTGAGACAGCTGCCACGATATGACGATCTACTACTCCTCTTTCAAACTCGTGCCTATCAATGGAAGTCCAGAAGTCTGCAAATCTCTCAAAGAGTTTAATTTTTGGTCCGCTTGATGTGTCTATTATCGAATCAAAAACTTTTGCGACTATTAACTCCATAACATACATGGAAAGCTGACAAGATTGCGGCCAAGCTTCTGTTCGAGGAGCATACAAGTTCCTCTTTTCCGTCCCGTGTTGCTCGCAGTCGTGTCGATTGACATAAAACGTATGAGGTCATTCAAACTCCATTCTTGAATTAAACTGAAGACCGCCGTCGCTTGGGCTTCACCAGTACTACTGTGTATCTTTGTGAGAAGCTTCATCGCACCTTCACCTAACACGAGAATAGCCAATCTATCAACAGATTCTTTTGATTGTAGAGCTAGCAAAAGCTTACCGTCCCAATGAATCGTTAAGGAGGAATCACATGTAAAAGAATCTTTTATTTCTTTAGCTATTATCGAGCTATTCTTTCTTCAAACTTGCCTCAATAATTCCCGATTAATGGTCCGTTTATTAGGATCTATTCCCAAAGAATATGCAGTAGCTGCCAAAACATATACTGCATTTCTGTCGCTTATCTAAGATTGATCCAAAGTATAAGTAACTTCAGAACTTGCGATCGCGGTAGTCTTCCTTCTCTTCGAAGATACACTAGCTTTCACCGATACGCCCGACACATCTTCATCAGAGCTGCTACCTTGATTCGTTTCCTAGGTGTTGCTGCTGCTACTACTCTGTTGAACAGGTTGTGACTCAATTTTAGAACGATTTTCTTCTTTCTCTGTCTCGCTTGAAGTAAGTTAGTTGACCTTTGATTTAGACTACTTAAGTAAACAATGAAACATTTGCTTTGTGAGCTAAAATACAAGAAATTAACTCCATGGATAGCTGCTGTTTTTCTTAAACTGAATCTCTATGTATCATAATTTTGAATTTGAATTTATTAAATTAATGACGAATAAACTTTGAATACTATGTAAAATGCCAATAGCTTGATAATAGGTTAAAACTTCAGCGGTCTTGTGCAACCTCTAAATATCATCCAAATCCATCCAAATTTTTTTAATTAATCATTTGTACCAAAATGAAAAATTTAAGAGGGTATGAGTGATAAAAATACGAAAAAAAAATTTCCTATGTATTTCATTGCCACCCTAATATATATATATATATATATATATATATATATATATATATATATATATAAATTAAAATATATAAAATTAATATATATATATATATATATATATATATATATATATATATATATATATATATATATATATGCATGTATATATATGTGTGTGTGTGTGTGTTATTTATAATTAGTGACATAAACATTTTAAACTTTAAAAAAGTCAAAAAACCAAAAGAATCAGTAAAAAATGATTCTGGCCCTAATTAAAAAATGCACACGAATGTTTTACGTAAAAATTAGGGTTTTTCATTAATCCTGGTCACAGTATATCAGACGTATAACAGACGATTAGCAATTAAACAATAACTTGGGAAGGCAATGGGAAGGCAACTCCCAAGCCACGGTATTCCCAGGATAAAGGCAAGTAGGCAACATTATATGTTTTAAGCAGCCTAAGGCATACATCAACGGCGATGGAAAAACTTGTTGGTCGATGAAGCGCTCCTTACAAAGCCCGAAAGCAAACTGAGTGGGAATAAGTAACTTGAACCTGTGATTAGATAGCTAGAGAGACAGATAATTCAAAACTTATCATAACAAAGACTTTACTACCCTATATAAATAGATTATAGACCACAACATCTGCCGCCTAACCAGCTTGCTGCATATAACACCTGCCAGGCTACAACCACTACGATCAA
This sequence comes from Enchytraeus crypticus, assembly GCA_905160935.1. NCBI lineage: Eukaryota > Metazoa > Annelida > Clitellata > Enchytraeida > Enchytraeidae > Enchytraeus > Enchytraeus crypticus. The sequence goes on from CAJHZI010000543.1 coordinate 2,380,690, forward strand.
TCAGCAAACACGAGTCAGTTTTAGAACTTCCCGATATTAGCAAATGTTACACACTGCTTAGAGATTTAATCCAGTGTTTTGCATAAGCATAGAAGAGAAGAATGATACATAACGAAAAGGTAAAAAAAAGGAAAAAGAAAGTAAAAGGACGTCAATCGTGTTAAAAGAGCTCATAGCAGTCTTCATTGCTTCATCGTTCTCTTTGACGGCCTATTGTTTCTATCTCTGTCTAATTTGTTTGATTGATGTTATTTTTCCCTTTTCAATTGCCTTTTATATTGCTTTGCTTTCTATTCAATTTGACTATTTCCGTGTGCTGGTATGTATTTCGAATGGTATATGCTGTGTTTCGATCTAATAACATACTTCTCTCTCTCTCTCTCCCTCTCTCTCTCTCTCTCTCTCTCTCTCTCTCTCTCTCTCTCTCTTTACAAAAATGAAAAATGAACAATTTTTAACAGACACAAAGCCCAATAGCGTCCACAGAGTATTCTTGTAGGTCATAGGTCTACAACTGTACAAATAGAGACAAAACAAAACTGTTAAAGGCTGGAGCCAGTGGCGATGTGGGTAAGATATCTGACTCCGGACCGGTATGTGCAGGGTTCAAACAAATCCTGGCTCGCCCGTCACTGATATCGATTTCGAGAGAGGAAACTAACGTCAATAGCGTCTTTAGGCGTTAAGCTATCAACTATTAAATAATTATGCCAAACATTTTGCCACTATTAGTACTTCAGGCCTGGTTCAGCACTGACTGAACTTTAAACATGGGTCATCACTGTCAGTACTTTAAGCCTGGTTCATTACAGTTGTAGACCTATGACCTACAAGAATACTCTGTGGACGCTATTGGGCTTTGTGTCTGTTAAAAATTGTTCATTTTTCATTTTTCAGTACTTAAAGCCTAGCTCATCACTGACAGTACTTTAAGCCTGGTTCATCACTGACAGTACTTTAAGCCTGGTAAATCACTGACTCTACTTTAACACTGGTTCGTCACTGACTGTACTTTCAACTTGCTTACCACTGCTGTAACTTGTTCAACTCTGAATTGGATTTTTCAACAACAAAAAACCAAAACGGAACTGTATTTAGTTAATATCCAGCAAAAATACGAACGAATCGTTTCTGGAGTATTTACGGATAGGCCAATCCCGTGGGATCTATCAATAAGTCGACGCTTCCGTATGCTCCGTGCTGATACAGCTAATAACCTGTCGCTCAGATCTAGCAATCCTCTACCCGTACAACAGTTCAATTACACACTCATCGGCATGGCTGGTCAGCTGCTGACAGTGAAAGTTCTTCAGATCTACAGTTCTGGGAGACGCGACCCTCTCGTTGTTCCATAAACTTTCATAAATTTAATTCTCAGAGACTTTACTGGTCTCCGAATTGGTATCATTTAGGACATCGTTTATTTTCTGTAAATCAGAGAGAGTAGCCATTATTGTTATTGACATGACGGATCAAATGAGCACTAGCCCCTTCCATGACTCGAGTCTCCAGTATGGCCTAGCCACTAACGAAGTAAATTAAGGTAATATTTTCAGCAACTCGAAGAAATCCTGCATGTACAAAACAACGATACCAAGTTAAAGGCAAAGTTAGTTATAAAGGCTTCTGCATACAGTAGCCCTACGTCAAATCCTCAATAATTTGATCAATACTATATAAATTATTTAGTATTCAATCCGATTGTTGTGTGACAGAAAACTGGCATAATATATAGACACGCACGTCGTATTATTCTCTGTTGGTTGTTGCAGTATTCTCGGCGTGTCCTATCGAAGCCTTGTGCGCAGTGAGCGGGTATGTAGGAGCAATACCGCAAGATAGTGAGCTAGCTACAATGTACTGTAGCCACTTCAAAACATTTCTGTAAGACTAATGTTGCAGTAATAGACAACTATTTGATCACATGTACAGGTATATAATTGACTTCCGATCAGTCAAATATCAATCCTATATCTGTCAAATACATGTATCAGTATTCAGATAATGAAAATGCGTCACAGGGCTGAATCCATTGAAAGTCATAGTCAGATATCCTCAAGTACTAACAGCAAAAACTGACAGCATTGACAGACAGTCACGACAGACAGACAGCACTTACAGACAGTCACGGCAGACTGACAGCACTGACAGACAATCACGACAGACAGAGAGCATTGACAGACAGTCACGGCAGACAGACAGCATTGACAGACAATCACGACAGACAGACAGCACTGACAGAGAGTCACACCAGACTGATCGATATCAAAATCAGTCATTACAGAAAAAAGCAGACTGATCGGCACCAAGATTTCAGTTTTTACTAAAGGAATTGGTAGCTCACACTCCAGATCTACAGTGGTCAAGCTACATCGTTCAGGTTCACAGCAAGCCACATACTTTTCTCCACTTTCATAGGAGCCTCTCTGCTTCAAACTATACATGACTGGAGACTACGATACGTTATCTTGCAGAGATCTATTGAATTATTATTTAAAATAAAAAGTGCATCATGTATATAATTCAGTCTAGAGGGAGTTATTTAAAGCTGAGATGTGGTTGTATAATAAACATAACAATTATTGTCACATGAACATGCTCGAGCCAATGATACAAAAGACCTCATGCATTCCTCATCTCACTCACTGGCAGAGGTTTTGTGCCGTTAAATGCCAGCAGTAAACCGTACAATGGTGTAGAATGCTCCGGCTTTCATGTTACTATATATTGTCTCCATATAATATATACAATATTATATACAATTTATATATATATATATATATATATATATATATATATATATAATATAGTACATGTATATATATATGTATATATATATATATATATATATATATATATATATATATATAATTATATTAGAAAGAATTATATTATTATTTGAAATAACTACCTTGTACACAGGACTGAATATAGATCATCAAAATTACATTAACTACTATGAAGAATTCCAGTCATTTAACCAGTTTGTTTATAAACATTCCTACATTCAAAATCCAGATCAAAATATTTTAAAAGATGCTGACTGTTATGTTCCTGGTCAGGTATGTCCCCTACATCATCCACCGGAGCAGAACTTTGACATTATAGAGAGATTTTTTCTTTTATTTATTTATTTTATTATTTTATTTAAATTTATGATTTTTTATTTTCATCTCAGACATTAATAATTTAGATACTGTGTATTTAGAAACAGCAGATGGAGACATTCATGAAAACAGTGAAAAAAACAATCAAAAAAATACAAAAGCAACACATACTAGTATGCGTGGCCACTAGTGAAGCTACAGAGAATCAATCACTCAATCAATCAGTAAGAATTTAACGTCCGATTCTTCGCCATAAGGCAATGTCAGGGACGTCTCTATTATGCTTAATACCACATGCCAGTACCCATCCATATGTCCTCTAATACATCGCAGTAAAACTAACTTGCAGATGCTTGAAATGCTACAGTTAAATGCTCACCCAAAGGTCAGTTTATATGCAGTAAAAGCTTCTACATACATGTAGATAGAAAATACTTACAAGCTATCAGCACAATAGGCAGAAGGAAACGAAAGAGGAGGAAGCATATTCCCTGATTAAGTTTGACTGCCATTCTCCTCTGATTTCTCTTCTGACTCTATGATTTGACACTAAGTGAACAACGTCTTAAAACAAAGTAAATCCAAATGTTACTAAAATCCAAGATCTATCCAAAGAAAGGGAATTAACATTAACTATACAGTGCCTCACATGTTCATCCGGTAGTCCATTCAATCTATGAAAGTTTTTCCTTGTGATCCATTATATGGTCGCATATCCAAATATAAAGGTTATCCTGCCAAAAAATCATATTACAGTTACATTTTAAACAGTATATATATATATATATATATATATATATATATACATGTATATATATATATATATATATATATATATATATATATATATCTTATTTATTTATTTACATTATATATATAATTCTCTTCATCATACCATAACTTATTTTATTACTATTTGCAATTTTATAGTTCCAAACTAAATATATATGTGTAGCTATTTATCTCATAGTAACAACTCAAGAGAGCCATCGAAAGAATATTTTAAAAACTTAAGTTAAAATGTTGCATTTTATGTTACATTGCCATTCTGGCTATAAAAACACATGTATTTAGAGAACTACAAAAATGGCATGCTAAGAATTTAAGATCATGATCCAATTTATCTCATAGGTTATATAAGCACAGATTCAGGGATTAGGAGCAGCAGTCATCAGTCTCAGTAGTTTTTAAAATTGCCACCCGCACTCAAAATTATTATCCTTGATCTCGCTTGTTTCTAGATCCGCCACTCAATGAGTCAAAAATTAAAAATCAAATAAATATTTAAGATTTCATCGTCACGATGCCAATCTCTTTTACAAACAATATATATCCAAATTACTGTAATTTGAGTCCTTAATTTATTAATGATAGCCATTAGGTTAGGTTAGCTCTAATCCGTAAATACTCAAATCCAAGCAAGAACTTCTAATGAATTAATTTGCACAAGTAAATTTGAAATAATGGTAGAACTAATAAAATCAATTATAGTGCCACTTTCATCCATCATGATATCAATCACTGTAACAAAAATAAAATCTGATTGAGTCCTTAACCACGTTCATTTATTTCATATTTATTGTTTTTTATGCAATATAGAGCAAGTCCACGTAAGGAATATAACTACAACCAAGGGGATATTCAAAAGTTTAATTTTTAATTTTAAAATATCAAATATAGAGTCAACCCTTTAGCAGAAACTGCTGCAAAATGGTAAAAATTTGCAGTCAGTTAATGTTTTCACATGCTTACTTCGCTTATATTTAACTTTGAAATGCTACATCCTGCTACAGGTTTAATCAACATAGTTTGATATTCTGCTTTAATTATATTACCTTTATTTTCTTAATTCAATGTAGGAAATTGTGCATTCGTGTAGTCACATGATTAAATAATTTAAGTAAGGCTGATTGACAAAATAATAGATTGACACTGCGAATTGGACTTTTAAAATAATTTTTGCTTCATATTCCATAAAGTAGGACATAAACATGGATTACGATGGCCCTTAAGTATGCAGGCTTTTTAACAAAAATATACCACACCCCCAGTTTTAATTTACACCTTCCGATTTCAAGCATCAAACAGCAAATGTGCAAAACAACGCGTATATAGTTACAATTATTGTATCAATTACTAACACTAGTACAGTTAAATTATAATTGCTCTATAGCTTTTTTATTCAGACCTTAACCTAATTAAATCATTTGTTAAAAGCGCCAATTAAATTTTTGTTTATACCTTAAAGACGCAAACAGATGATCAAGCTCACGTTCAAGTAGTCATACAACAAAAGCGAACTTGTTACCAGCTCTTCTTTCTCTTATCTCTCATCTACGTGTATACAGTGTACAGCAAAGCATGGTAAACCAGGTAAAGCTAAAAAAGCTAAGCTAATGCAATGTTAGCGTCAGTTTCCTCACTCGAAAGCGATGTCAGTGAAGGGGGAGAGCCAGCATTTGAACTTCGCATATACTGATCCGCCGTCGAACATCTTACCGACACCGCCACTGGCTATGGCCAAAGTATGCATGAATTCTCCTGTGCTTTTAGTTGAACATAACATCTTTGATAACAATTGGAGTGCTACTGTCAGCCATGGCAACATCGATCACTACTGAAGCAAGTCCAATTCGATGAGCAAAAGGAAGGTCGAAAACGGTGCAAAGAATATCAAAGTTAAATTAAATTTTAAGAATATACATGTATATTAAAATTCAATTAAATGTTAATAAGTTAAATATTTATATTAGTTAATAGTGTTTTAAGTTAGTTAAAAGTTATATTAATTAATCAGTTAATACTTTATGTGTCGAATATCTTAATTAAGACAATAAATAGTCACATTCAGTCAAAGCAGATTTATGATACTGAGCAAGACACAAATTGGTTTTATGAAAGGATGCGGCACAAGAGAAATAATAAGGGTAACGCACGCGAGTTCACAAAGAAGTTAGGAATAGGCCCATAAGGAAATTAGGTATTTGTATTAGAGATGGGAATTTTATGAATTTCCAGAGTTCGGTTCGGATCGTTGAAAATTAAAGTTCGGTTCGGGTTCGATTAGCAGTTGAAAATTTTAGAGTTCGGGTTCGGCTTGCTTTCCACATCAGAAGAGTTCGATTCGAGCTTGAAATGGTTTGGTTTGGATATAATGTTGCAATTATTTAACATTACTTATTATAATCAAGGTTATGATAAACATGTTTAAAATGGTTTTTGGTATATGCGCTGAAAAATACGTGAATTAATAATAACTGTCACATTTTTCACCTGAGTAAAAATATGACAATGAACAAGGAGAGAAGTGGTATTTATTCCTGGACATTTCAATATTTCTTAAAATATTGTAAGTTGACCAACAAATGTTCATAAAAAAGATATTTAGCTTTATTACTGTATCTGAAATATTCTCCATGATTATAACCAGCAAATAGAATGCTTCATCAATTTAAAAATAAATTTTGTCATGAGGCTTAAATATTAGAAACGTTTCTAATTAAAAAAACCTGGTAAAGCTAAGGTTAACGTCAGTTTCCTCACTCGAAAGCGATGTCAGTGATGGGCGAGCCCAGGATTTGAACCCGCACCTACTGATCCGCGGTCGAATATCTTACCGACTTCACCACTGGAGCCAGTGGCGAAGTCGGAAGTCGGAATTAAGTGGAAATGTCTTGGTTAAAATTTGATCCAATATTTCAGAGAATAATTGCAATTTATTAACATAGAAATTTAAAATAAGGACGATTTGGTAAACACGAGTAGCCTACTTCCACAGAAAAATGATCAAAATACCACACGTTTACTATCAACTGAACCAGTAATAAACTTCATAATTTACCTTATGGTTTCAAATTTTAAAGTAATAGTTTATTTAAGTCCAGCTAACCCTTTCCATTCTTTTCCATATCCACATTTCCAAAGCCTCTAGTTTCCTGATATTTTCTTTCCTTAAGTTGATTTCCATGTTTCACATCCGTATAATAGCGTGGTCCATACCAAGGTTTTCGCTATCTTTATTTTAGTGTCTTTAGTTAGGCTTTTTGTAAAAAGTTCTTTCCCACTATCGAAGACTTCTTTTGCTTCTTCAATCCTACTATATATTTCAGTCTCATATTTCCCATCATCTGTTATAGTATGACCTAAATATTTGAAACTCCTTACATGTTCCAATTTCTTAAAATTTATTAAAATATTGCCTTCACCTCTTTTCTGGGATACTCTCATCACTTTGATGTTAATCTTAATCTCATATTTCAATGCCGTATCAATCAGACAATCCATTATCTTCTGTAGACCAGTCTCGCTTCCCGCTACCGTTCCTTTGTAACGCTGCCGTTCCTTTCTATTGCTATCTGTTCTTAATTTAAAAATTTGTATCGGAACCAGCCTTACCTGAATATATGCTATTAGATAATGTAAGACATGTAAATTCAAAAACTTTTATATACTTGTATTGTTCTTATTATCTTTATATAATGTCAAACATTCTCAATAATATTTTAATGAAAACTTTGAAAAATAGCTGAAAAGAAAAGTGTTCTTTTCTCCTGAAGCCGGAGAAGGAGAAAGGAACTTCAAGAGATCGGTTCGGTTTGGACGAAGCCAGGGTTCGGTTCGGGTGCGGCCAGAGTCTGGGTTCGGGTTCGGTAAAAATTCCAGATTTTAGGGTTCGGTTCGGGTTCGGTTCGATTCCCATCTTTAATTTGTATGCTTTGTGGACTTTGAGAAGGCGTTTGACATGATTGATTGGATAACGAAGGTGAATATCTTGAAAAGAATAGAATTTGACAGGAGAGAAGGGTAATTTTAAACTTGCACATGAATCAAAGAGCAATAATCAAAGTCCAAAAGAAATACTTGGCAGAAGGTGAAATAGGGTGTGAGTGAGCCAAGGTTGTAGCAATTCGCCGCTGCTATTTAACATTTACTAACATTTACGCTGAGGCAATAATGGAGGAAGCTATGGAAGAAGGAATAAAAGTAGTTGAGATATTGTTAACAGATGTAGGCTACAATTTACAGATGACCAAGACCATGGTAGCAGGCAGCGAGACTGGACTGCAGCAAATAATGGACATGATGAAGGATAAGCCATTGAGATATGAATCCCAGAATCCCAGCCGCGCTGATCTGAGAGCAAAGTCTCGGACATTCACTGGACTGGTTTTTCGGAAAATGGACAAAATTTCCTAACGGATTTAACATGTGATATTAAAAGTGATAGATATCAACGTAGTTGATCATTTCACTATAATGTGTTATTATTATTATTTATTTGTATTTTTTATATTTTTATTTTATTTTATTTTTATAACCCGGGGTTTGATAAAAACGATTCAAGCAATACGTGCTGATTCGCCGCCCGGCTACTCGAGGTTATCAATCGGCCTAAAAGAATTCTTGAAGCAGACTGCATTAAATCTTTGCAAAGTCATGGAGAGCTTTTGCCAAAGAAAAGTTGTCTCTCGCTTATCGCTGGTTTGCTCTTCAATAAGTCTGCCTATGCCATTAATAAAGGCAACTCCTTCGGGATTCAACGGACCCATTGTTTCAATGGCCACCGGAACAACTTCATATCCTAAGGACAGGTCACGGTATTTATCCAATTTCCTAGAGGCTACTTGAACAGCAGCTCCACCGGCTGTGACTGAAGTCGTATTCAGGTAGGAGTTTGCCATAGTGTCAATGACCGTGACGTCCCATACGGCACATTTACCATTGCACCAGGGCACTAAAGTCATATGCCGTCCGGACGTCATTTAAATTGTGATGGCGAGACATACTACCTGATCTTCATTTGCAGGAGAGGCTGTGGAGACCTAAAGCGTCGACTTCATGACCGCAGGGGCATAAGTGAGGCTCGCAAGTTTTCGCCCCTAAACGGAAACTAACGGCTACTCGAATCGCCTCATTGTCTAAAAAAGCCCACAAGAAGAAACAGGGAGAGCGTGAAGCCAGTCGCTGCTTCTTTTTGTTGCTACAGCTAGGAGTCGTGCTCTGTCTACTGCACTCGACTGGGATTCCAACAGACTGTTATAAATCCGATCCACTATAATACGGTCCCATGATTATTATTATTATTATTTTTTACCCCGGTGTAACAAACCTGGTGTTTGATAAAAACGATTCAAGCAATACGTGCTGAATAGCCGTCCGGCTACTCGAGGTCATCAATCGGCTTAAAAGAATTATTGAAGCAGACTGCATTAAATCTTTGCAAAGTCATGGAAAGCCTATGCCAAAGAAAAGACGTCTCTCGCTTATCGCCGGTTTGCTCTGCAATAAGTCTGCCTATGCCATTAATAAAGTCAGCTCCTTCGGGATTCATCGGGCCCATGGTTTCTATTATTATTATTATTATTATTATTTTTATTTTTATTATAATTATTACGAAAGTTAAACGTTGCTGATCGCGGCAGCGGGTAACATTGCCCTGAATCCACTGCTTTTGGCTCCAGCCGCGCCAGTCCCCACTTCATCTGTTATCGATCCACCACGACGGTGACTCCCCTGATTAGACGTTGATGAGGCAGTTGTGAGAACTCTGTTGGGAGAACCGCTTTTAGAAGTCAACAACCCTGAAATCTGGATAGCTATTCCTAGAGAATGCTGGGATCTAGTTTCCGCTTGATTAGGGCTCTGATTCGTAAAACCCGATGAGCTCTGCCTCTCCGCCTCAGCCTGCCCTGAGGCCAACATCTGGCTCAGCCCTTGACCCTGGTGCTGTGGCCCTAGTGGGAGGGACCCCTGGGACGCAGAGGCCATTCTAGCCTCGAGTATCTCCTTTTTCTCGCTGAGGGTCAGCCCAGAAAACTCTTGTGGATCTAACTCAGGCCCTATGGACGCACTCGAGGAGGAGGAGGGAGGTATTGAGAGGCCGGGACGTAGGACGCATCTCTTCTCTTTCAGACGGGCTGTGTTCTACCCGTTGACGATCACCCTCATGCTCACATGCTGCCTCAGTGCCCGCTTGTCACCAGTCGGCACCTGAGGCTGAGGCTGCGTGGATTGAACCCCAGGTTTGATTTGAGTTTTTGGGGGCACAGGTCGGGCACCTGTTTAGATTTGGCTTTTATTTTGGGTTGGAACAGATGAAACCACATATTGGATGGGGCTTAGATTCTGCATTGATGCTGAAATGGCAGGTCTAAGGTTAAATTCGGGTAGACTGATGGAGGTGTGTTCCATGTTTCTGGTTACGTCAGGACTAACAGCGTCCACATAGTATTCCTGAACCACACCGCGGCCATCAACTAACATGTCAGTGTTTTCATAGTCGAGGTTCAACTGTTCCCCATTTATGTGTTCATTCTACTCTTCCAATTGAGTGTCCTGCAACTCAACGGGCCCGCTTTCCGTTTCGATTGCACAAGAGCAGCGCCAATTGTAGTGGCAGTCTCGAGCGAAAGAAATGCTCTTATTCGACGAAGATCGCGAATATGAAAGAAACATGCCTGTGACGTTTTAGTGATATGTTCGTGGAATGAGATGTGGCGGTCAAGGACAACACCAAGATTCTTCACAGAAGAAACCGGTGTTACTGAAACATCAGAAGAGAGAGCCAGGGACACCTCGTTCAGTTTTGAAAGTTGCTGAGGTATTTCAAATAGCACGAACTCATTCTTGGATGGATTGAGTGCTAAGAAATTGGCAGACATCCAGGAAGATATCTCCTGAAAGGGATTGCTGTAGACAAGCCTTAGCATCAGGATAGGAGTGGGGGGTGAAGCATGTGTACAGCTGAGTGTCATCAGCGAAAAGTTGATGGTCAAATGAATGCGAAGAGATCAAGGAGCTTAGTGGAGTAGTGTATAAATTAAAGAGGATAGGACCAAGTACAGAGCCCTGAGGCACACCGTACTTGAGGATGGAAGGCGGAGAGGAATACTCTTGAACTTTGACGCTAAGAGTACGGTCGGTGAGATATGAAGTAAACCAAGCAAGTGCATTCCCGTGGATACCAAACCATGAGGAAAGACGTTGTAGGAGGATTTGGTGATCGATGGTGTCGAAAGCAGCAGACAGATCGAGAGTACAAAATCCAGTGACACGTTGAGTGCACATGGCGTTAGTAATGGTGTTATAAACAGAAAGAAGAACAGTTTCAGTAGAGCGATGTTGGATGCAAGCAGATTGGTGATTGTTGAAGAGGTCGTTGACTTACGATAGGTGGAGAGTCTTTGAAACACATGTATGAATGTCGCAAAGCTTGGTGCCGAGTCGGAGACCGACTGCTATTCTGATGGCTTCGTCATCAAGGCGTAATCCGCAAGAGGTAATCGGAAGCGAGTGCAGCCAGTCACTACTGTGCAGAGACGAAACTGCAATCAATCGAGCTTTCTCTTTTAAGTCAGAAAGTGAGTTTAGAATCTGATCAAAGCTCTTCTTCACTATAAGATCGTTCCAATTTCTTTGAATTTCAGCAGCAGAACCGACAGGAGCACTGGCCTCGACTTCACTACACCACATAGACTCAGCAGCTTTGATGTACACAGGATCGATGGAAGAGACACTGCTTCTCAGTATTTCTTGTTGAAGGCTCCGAGTAGAATAGTATGATGATAGGAAGGCTGACGGAGGCAGTTGAAAAATACAGCGAATTCCGAGACCACCGTTCCGAACGGGAAGACTTGCTTGCTGCCATTGAGAGTCTGACAAGTCTGCATTTAGCAGGCTGCACAAACAATCTCTTAAAGTCTTGACAATATTCTGGAGTAATGGGTTCTGAAAACAGGGCGAAGAGCGCAGAGTGTGCGTTACCTTAGGAGCACTAACAGAGTAGCGCAGCAAGATCAGAGCATCGTGTCGCTGTATATCCTTCAATCTTTCAGCAGCCCTCTGTAGATCCGCAACATGTTTCTCTAGCTTAGTATCCATGGCATGGCCTACAGTTAGAGGAGCACCCAAAAGTTCTGCAACAATGATGGAAGCTTTCATGAAAGATTCTAGATTAGGACCATCATGAGTAATTGTCTTAGAGATAAACCCTATTTAGCACTTCTTGTTCGTAATTTTGTTCGCTTCTTCATGTTTTCTGCTTCGACAATATGGAACTCTCTGCCACAAGATCTCAAGATCAGTGTATAATACATATTATACTAATACTTTCTATTATACTATTATACTATTTATTATTATTATTATTATTATTATTATTATTATTATTATGGCATGTAGATTAATATCAAAAAGACCAAAGTGATGAGAGTGTCCCATAATAAAGGTGAAGTTAATAGCACAATAAACGGTACGGAATTGGAACAGGTAAATAAGGAATTTCAAATATTTGTGGCAAACTATAACCAATGATGGGAAATGTGAAAATTGACTCTCTCTTGCCTATTATTACTATGTGGTACATTGGATTGGTCAGTAGGCTACATTGAGTAATAATAAACCCATATAACCTTCTTGGGTCAATATATCTGTACTATAATTTAAAAGACGATTCTGATTGGCTGCCTTTAATGCTGAAGTACTGCAATGAGATTTGCAGACAGCATGAATGTTATATTGTCCGGAAAGAACTCTTCTGTTAATTGTGTTTTGTTTTAACTTAACATAATTATACTTTGTTTTATTTTCTAATTTTCTAGAAATAAAATTGTTAAATACATATATAAATTGAAATGAATATCAACGAAGATAGCATATCCATTAGGACCATTAGGCCTACCTTGGCACCGCATGGCTAATTGATTTGACAGTCTAGTCAATAAACCGGTCTCTTGAGTGTTCGAGATTCAACTCTTTGAGAGGCTCGTCCGAACGTATTTAAATATAAATAGTAACGTTAAATAATTAAAGACCCAACCTGCAAGGGCTGGGTGGGGGGGGGGAAATTCGATCCCCTTGGCCTATATTTGACCCCTTTACTGAATTTTTAATTATCCTAATATTAACCTCCCCTCAGTGTTAAATCGCAAGCGCTGATCTGAGAGCAAAATCTCGGAAATTCACTGGACCATTAGGCCAATGGAAAATGGTCTAAATTGTCTAAGGGTTTAAACACGTGGCATTAAAAGTAATAGATATCGACTTGTAGGCCTATAGTTGATCATTTCACTGTAATGCTTATTATACTTGTTTACTCCCCCTATGACAAATCCTGATATCCCTCTTGGCTAAGACTTAATTGGCATGCTTTTGACACCCTTTGGAAAAATTTAACACACATTTTTCGGGCTCCCTTCCATTTACAGGGCTCCTAGTATACAAAATATGGGCCCCTAGTCCCATATTTCAAAAACTTTGAGCTAGTGGAACTGATCAAGTCCTCTCTCGTACCCCCTCCCCCCCAGCATAACCACTGCCCTTACAAACATACTGACACATAGAAATTGCCATAGAAACAATGAAAATAGAGTTTACAAATTTTTATCATCGAGCCTAAGAGGGGAACCCCGGGCCCGAGCCCCCTGGGCCCCCTGGATCCGCCACTGCGTATAGGTATCTTTTTCCTACATGCAACCTGTGCCGGTAAAGGTTTTCTACTGGATGGTGATTTTGTAAATTATTTTGGATTATTCAGGATATATATATATATATATATATATATATATATATATTATATTCAAAGATATTCTATGATTATATGATGTTCATTAGATGGTCAAGCTAAATCAAGTTACAAAAGAATTCTAAAGGAGGCTAAAGCTGTACTAGTCTATCACTAATCCTAGGTCGATATACATGGTGTAATGGCGGATTGCTTCATTGATGCTAATTGTTGTTATTTTTGTTTAGAAATTTGCCTAATCAACTCATAAGTTTATGATTGCCCAATTATTGTTTAAGTGGATTTATTTTTTTCGGATCTGGTGAGATAATTTCATCATTACACAGTAATTAAATGTAATTTATGTATTTTTTAAAGTTTAGCGATTTGTCCTCCCAGGGTATTCGCACCAGGGTGTCGTGTTTTGAAGTGCAATATTTTTATTGTATTGCTTATATAATTAATGAAAAAAAGAAATAATACGTATTTCTTTAATTACAATTGTAAGAAAGCTTCTTTCTTATTGAAAATTTCAACTTTAGCCTGTTTTTTTAGCTAATTTGTATCTAGGATTAATATACAGTTTTGTTAAATTAAAGTCAAGCATTTAAAATGTCATAAAATGATATTTTAAACAGTGTTTAAAATATTATTATTTTAAGCACATCATTGGGACTTGTATATAATATACTTTTGGATGTGGCTATTTTTAACTATAACAACATTTGTATTAAAATGGCTGTAGAATTAGAATATTATTTCTCAAAATTTCACAAAAACACTATATACTAAACCACTATAAACAGCTATCTCTTTAGCATCACGCTCAGAGCCCGTTTCTGCTGTCTTAAAATGTGAAAACATGGCTTCAAAGTTATTCCGCATAGCTCTTATGGTATGCAAACTTGATACAATCCACCGTGTACTTAACACTTTGCCTATTGAAAGAAATTGAGCACTGAGTTGATCGTACAATACAATTTCTATTTAAGTATTATTACTATCATACAAGTACGATTTTTAGATGATGCATTATATAAGCCATAAAGCTTGTCCATAGAGGATTTGAAATTATTTATGCCTGCTACTTCGTTGGTAGTTAAATGTAAGGCTAATTCAAGACGTAGTAGTAATATATGCTACACATTGCTGAGTTGAATGCCGTTCCATCTTATCCTAGAAAGGAAAGGGAAAGCTCTGGGAAAATGTTTTGAGAGCAGTGGCATCTTTCCCATCAGAAAATGGTAACAGAACGGCGTTCCCAAGCATTAGCACGCAATTACACTGGTCAGTGAGCTTACACAAATAACGCAATTAATTACATAATGATGACGACCTGAATTGAGCATACACTAATAACCTAGTTAATGATTCAATGATGATGACTTTAATGAGCACACTCTGATAATGGATGTACGATTAAAACTGAGCATACAATGGGATAGATGTGAAACATGGAGGTTAAGAAAGAAGGATATTCGGAAACTGTAGGTGCTCGAATTGTTGCTAAGTAGAAGACTGGAGAAGATCAAATGGACTGACAAAAATTCAAAGGAAAAAGTGCTAAATAGGTCTAATATAAATAGACAATTTATAGCATAAGAAATAGAAAGAACTGGCAGGGTTATATCCTAAGAGAGAATGGTTTATTAGGAGTAAAAGGTAATTGAAGGAAGAATGGAAGGAAAAGATGTTAGAGGTAGAATGAGACTTGGGATGCTGGATGATTTGATAACTAATTCGTGTGTTGATATGAAGTGAAATGCTGAGGTTAGAAATTTGTGGAGGAATTGTATAGGATGGACCTGCCAATAGGTAGCACACTTAGAGTGAGACACTAAATGACGATAATTTAATTAGACTGCACTAGTCAACAATGGATTGCTAGTATAAGATTTATTAATCTAAAAACTCGATTAATGCCTTGCTATTGAAAGTAAGTTAATAATTGTGCAGAACTTATCATCATGAAAGATTTTGATTTTAACTCCAGTTCCATTTCTGTGGGATTTGAAAAAATCAAATGCAGTACACTTCTACTTTATTATACATGGTTTAATTAAAATTTCTTGATTAAAGTTTTAGAGATAATGGTATAGATATTGTAGTTGTAAGTTAAAGGGAAATATATGACTGTGATACAGAGTTATGCAATGTTTTGTTAATTTAAATTATATAAGTGATAAACCAATAATAATTTCCCCATGATTAAATGGCATATGGAACTAAACAAATGAGGAAGTTCTTGAACTGAGAGAGTTAATAGCTGTGATAAGATATAGTGAGAAGCTGGAGAGGATATAGTATAAGGGGATGGAGTATAAGGGGGTTTGCTGAAGGATGTAATAGAAGGAAGATTGTAGGGGAAAAGAGTTGAGGCAGACCAAGACATGGGATGTTTGATGATTTGATAACAAATGCTTATATAGAGCTGAAAAGAAAAGCTGAGGATAGAATTGGTTGGAGGAGTTGTATGCCATGGACCTGCCGTTACGCAGTGTGCTAGAAGAAGAAGAAACCAATAATATTGGCTGGAAAGTTTTAACACAATGCAAGAGGTATACAATCGCAAGGGTAATATTTTATCTATAATTACATCCAAGAATGTAGTTAACAATAATAATAATAATAATAATATCCACAAACAATTTCTATAGCCTTGTTATGACTGGTGACTGGTCTTCGAGACTGCTTTACAGGTTCCTGGGAGGTTACTGTTAATCCTTTCCATGGTTAATCCTAGCTAGGATTAACTGTGGATTATTTCCCAAGCTAAAGGCTACATAAGATATGGATAAGGCATAGACTTTGTGAAGGGATTAACTTGTTGATCTAAGGAGTGCTCTTCTGGAGCGATAAAACAGACCTTGAGTATGAATATGTACCTTGATCCTGCCACTTGGCAGTGCACTGAAGAAGAAGGTTAATCCTATATAGTAATATTATCCTTAATAGCGCCATTTGGCAACAATATTTTACACATGATTAAATTTCTATAGGTCAAAGGGGATATCCATCATTTGTTGACTGATCTGGGCTTTGAACACAGGCGACTTTCATCTTAGGTGAACACTCCAACCATTACGCCATGTATCGCATCTCCAGCAGTTGTGTTATTTACCTTTGTATAAAAATTTGATTAGTTTTTAATATGCACTTTTACCATAAAGTCTGTAAGTTTTCTTTGTGTATTTTAAAAGAGCCTGATAGATTTCTGATCTTGACTGGCATAATTAATTTTCCATAGATTAGACAGTTATTTTAATATACATGATATGTGAGCAATCCTATTTTGGATTAAGCACAGAGCAAGCTCATGGTATGTATATTTGAATCATATTGTTGTACATAGCAGCTTTAATTTAATATTCACTGACACAATTTATTTAATATTATAATTTTACCTAGTATCTGATTTTATTATCAAAATTAGAGTTCCTGCAGTTTTTCTTTCCGTATGATAGGTTTATTGGAAAACATTTTCTTTCCTGTTATTTCTATCCCATTTTTATTATTTACTGATTAACTTAATAATTATTTTCTTGCGTATATCGCATTTTCTGTTTTCATTTTTTTTGCTAGGTAGAGATAATGAAAATCTTGGTATCGACCACTCTGTTATATGGATGTGAAACATGGATCTTACGGAAGGTAGATATCAGGAAGCTAGAGGCATTGAAAATGTGGATATGGAGAAGAATGAAAAGGATTAGCTGTACTCAAAAGGTTACAAATGAGGAAGTCCTGGAGAAAGTTGGTACAGATAGACAGTTGATAAATGCAATTAAGAAAGAGGAGAAATAGTTTGATGGGGAATAATCTAAGGGGGGAGTCTACTAAACGATGTCATAGAAGGCAGAATGGAAGAAAAGAGAGGCAGAGGCAGGCCGAGATTAGGAATGTTAGATGATTAAAATTAATTTGTATGTGGACATGAAGAGGAAAGCAAAAGAGAGAAGAGTGGAGGCGTTATACGTCATGGACTAGCCAGTAAGCAGTGCACTAAGAGAGATTTTTGTAACAGTAGACTGCTTTTCGCCATTGTGGCAAACTTAGGTACTCTTTTTAAATATTAAATAACGTTTTCTAGTATTTTCATTGTAAATTATACGTTTGAATAAAGCTAAAGCTAAAGGCCCAGTTTAAGCCAGTTTCCGGTTTTATAGGATGCCAGGGCTGGGGAAAGCACTTGATTTGAATCCTGCACCTACTGATCCGCTGCTGAACAAGCTTCCGTCTTAGCCCAAATAATAATTTCCCAAATAATGATTGCGTGCATCCCATCAGTTTTCATTTGAGGCTCAGGCTTTGTGATATCTTGATGTGTCATAAGAGGTGGTTTCCCGTGGTCCTCCTTAATTCCATCTCATTCGTCACTACGTCACGTGTATACTTGTTAACGGTTGGTTGTTCTATTCTTCCCAACACGGGAAATACCCTGTGTAGGGTGATAATGGAAGAAATCATATGGTTTCCAGCTCTTACAATTTTATTCCAATTATTATTTTTACTTTGTTCTACCGCTTAAACTTTTAGTGACTTCATGTGACTTCCTGTGCATTTCCCTTTTCACTATTTCTTCTTTCTGTATTTTCTACGTCTACAGGCTTTAGTTTTTCTTTAAACAAGTCCTAATGTTCCATTCATGAGTACTTACAGTAGACTCTTAACGTGTGCCTAAACAAAATACGAACGATGTAGTATTAGGTAATTTAAGATCTATGCGCAGTTATGATAAACTCATATATACTATTAGGATTAATATATTATCTCTCTCTCTCTCTCTTTAGTGTTCTGCCAAGTGGCAGGTTCAATTTACTTATAATTCATACTCAGAGTCTGCTTTCACGCTCCATAAATTGCACTCAACTAGCCAATCCCTTCACAAAGGCTATACCTTTTACATACCTTGTGTAGCATATAGCTTTAAAAATATGGCTTAGACTTAGTAGATGGTTTCTCATTGCCTTCCTCAGTTCTTGTTCAGTCGTCTCTTAAGACACGTGCAGTTAACTGTAGTTATAGTCTTTAGTGTTCGGACACAACGCGAGAAATATCCTATATAAGGTAAGAATAGAAGAAAGCATATGCCTGAAATAATGGATCCAATTTCAAGAAAAGAGTACAATTAAAATTGAGTGATCTCCTTTCCACTATTATATAACTTAGCATAGAAGATAATTTGATTAGAAGCTCACTGCTGCACGTCCTCTTCTAGTGCCCTCTAAAGCAATTACCTAGCTTTGATATTACAACGCTGAATGCTAGAACTTCTAAAGTTATATATTTTTTAAGCTAAAGCTCTATCTACATTTTATGTGTGAAGAATGTACTTCTCGTTTGATGGGATAGCCTTATAGATCGATAGAACGTTCATTCCGGGAGCTTAGATCTGACCATTGGTAGGAATTTCCAACATATTCTGTACGCGGACTGTGCTACACGACAGTGCAATTGTGAGTGGAAGAGGTAGGGGGGGGGGGGGGGGGAGAGAAGAGATAAATTACAATTTTTGTCAACTTGTAGATCAACAACCAATTACCAAGTATATTTATATACCGTTGCTTTGCTCATAATATTCTTGTAACGATTGAATACAATTTAGTAGTCATAGATGACCTCCCCGTGTTGTGCTCGGGTGTGGCTGGACCACTGCAGAATAGGGCAATCGCAAACAATCTGCTGCGTGTACTTAAGAGGCGACTAAGGCAGGAGCTGAGGATGGCTAGAGGGGACCCCCTCACCATGAAATATTTTCCTCCAGGATTAATTGGTAATTAATCTATCTAACTGAGGAAGGCGTCGGGAAACCACATCTGAAGGCATACTTTTCCCAAGCTATAGGCTACATAAGGTATGGATAAGGCATAGACTTTGTGAAGGGATTAACTTGTTGATCTAGGGAGTGCTCTTATGGAGCTAGAAAACAGACTTTGAGTATGAAAATGTACCTTGAGCCTGCCACTTGGCAGTACACTAAAGAAGACCTCAGACTAATTAGCAGCTAGACTGATGAGTCTTTAATGAATTTATAACAACAGTATATTCTTTTGGATGTTATTTGCTTTGATAGTTTGAGAGAAGGTGGGGGGGAGAGATAGAGAATGCTAATATGTTGAATTTCGGGCTTGGTTTGAGGGTGCTTATGGGGTACTGCTGCAGAATGCTAGAGGCTAACGGTTGATATGATTGGACTCATACTTATTGTACATTATTAATTTTATAGAGACTTTATAATATTGAAATTGTTGATAGGACTTTAGTAATTTTATAGAGCGCCAAAAGGAGCTGAACGTGTATACATGTACTGCATAAATAATTTAGAATAAGGCAAAAATTATTACAAAACAGCAAGCCTGGGTGATTCATGAGAAAAGAATACAAAGAAGTGGATAGGTTGAAAAGGAAGTTACAACGCTGATTGTTCATTTAAGACTTAAGATGTTATCATTTATAATTGTCTAAACTACTTTACAAGTAAGTCACAATAACTACAAACACTACATGTAGGCCTACT
Organism: Enchytraeus crypticus; assembly: GCA_905160935.1. Classification (NCBI taxonomy): domain Eukaryota; kingdom Metazoa; phylum Annelida; class Clitellata; order Enchytraeida; family Enchytraeidae; genus Enchytraeus; species Enchytraeus crypticus. The sequence goes on from CAJHZI010000543.1 coordinate 2,400,815, forward strand.
ATACCTGAAATATTTGTATATAGCTGTCTTTAGGAACATTTGGTAGTTTTGATTTATCGATAGCCTATATATGGTAATATTGATTACTCATTAATGATTGATGACTGCCCATTAGTGTCTTGTCATTTGCACAGACACACAAGATACTATGTAGCTGTAGTTTTGTATTGTTCAAATCATCTGCTACAGATGTGAATTGTAACTGCTGAATGGGATGATGACGTCAACCTGAATTATTAATATTTACTCAGCCATAAATTTAATAGAAATAATTTGTTATCTCAAGTTAAAGTGTCTCATAAGCGTTTAAGGAACAATTTACCTCTTGATAACGGTGTGAACTTAAAACGTTTATAAGGGATTAGATTTATTGATCTTTCATGAATTTTGGTGAATTTTTGGAGCATTTATTGATCTTTGGTGAGTTTATGCGAAGTTAAACAAGTGTAGTAATTCAGCAGTATATGTTTTAGCAAATTCCGAGTAAAATATATATTAATTAATTCACCAATTCTTCAGCGATAGAACGAAATTGGAGATCTAGACCGTTTGAAAGTTGAACTCTATTCCATTTTCATCTTTCACAGGCTTTTTGTATCACCGCAACTTTTCCCGCGGAGAGCGTTTTGTAACGCGTGTTGATGATTGATGGATTGATTGATAGATTGTTAATTAATTTATTGCATGATTAGCCTTGTAAGTAAATTAAAGGCTCGGAGCAGCTGCAGCGGCGGTGGATCTTGAACTGTGTGGACTAGTTGTTTTGGTAGACTGAGCGCATAGCTGCGCTCGGCTGATAGCTGCGCTCAGCTGATAGCTGCGCACAGCTGATAGCTGCGCTCAGATGATAGCTGCTGTTGTATGGGCTGCTAGCAGACATGACGTGTGGAGGGGTGGGGAGGTTGTCGAACTGTCTGAGAAGCTTTTTTATGTTTACTTTTAAACTGGGAGAGGTTGGAGAGAGATCTACGTATGAAGAAATTACCAACTTACGTTTAATCGTCCGATAGAGAGTTTTAACGAAGAGTGTATCAACATAAGCTTTTTGCGTGTTATTGCTAATAGAATACGTACATCAATTCCTTTCTTCACTAATGCATACACACACAAGCACACAGTTGAATAAAGAGCAGTCGTTTAAAAAATTAAATTCTGATTTGCATTATTTGCTATGCATAGAATTAAAATGGTTGTCTAAAGTTTTGTTTTCTCAATTCTAAGAAATTTAATATAAATCCTTTCTTTCTTCAGTCTACCTTCTCTCTCCCTCACACACTCGCACTCTTTTGTCTCTCTCACTCTCTCTCACTCTCTCTCTGTCTCTGTCTCTCTGTCTCTCTCTTTCTCTCTCTCTCTCTCTCTCTCTCTCTCTCTCTCTCTCTCTTTCTATCTCTGGTGTTCTGCATACTGATAGTCCTAAGTACTTTTATTTATACTAACTTTCTATTTTATTCCCGTGTTGTGTCCTTAATACTGTAGAATATATTGACCATTAACTGCATATGTCTGTATCGTAAAAAGCGACCAAGCAAGGACTGAAGAAGGTAACGGAAAACCACGGCTCAAGTCACATATAGGTTTACCAAGTTTAAGCTACACAGTACACAAGGTGTTGTTGTTTTTTCATGCGTATTTCTCCAGATGTGCCACTCTGGTACCTGTGAACTGTTATATCTCTGAATAATGCCTGTAATATAAAATGCTTGGAGATAGCTTTTACTGTTTACAACTCAATTTTAATGATTGGTAGAATATACTGTCATTTGCAGGAGATAACCTAAATAAGGCTACTCAATAAACAAAAGCAAATTAATATGCTGTGGATTATAAGCTAAATAGCAATAACAGTATTAAGCTATATAACAACAAACTTATACCAGTTTTGACAGCATGAGCTGCACGACAAAACTATTTATATTATTATCATGTACTAAGTACGTTATAAATTATAAAAACTTATAGGAGTCTATTTGCAGCAAGATAATCACTATATGCCCGTCATCTCCAAAGTTTTTGAACATAGTATAAAAAGTTCATTCAGTTACCAACTTCAAGTAGGCAGTTTGATTTCAAAGATAAGGTTGGATGTATTAATGCAATACATACCGTAAGAAAGATCATAAAGTATTTCAATGTCAAGCTGAGTACTGTCAATGGTGGTGTTATTGATCTGCGTAAAGCATTTGACAAATGTAATGTTTATGGCATATTACATATGCTTCAATGTAGAAAAGTAAATGCATGTATCATTAATACTCTTGAAAATTGGTTCAGCAAAAATAGTACAACTGTAAATTGGGCTGATTCTGTATCGGATTGTGTCCAACTGCTATCCAACTGCTATCGGGAGTTAAACAAGGTGGGGTTCTTTCACCTTCTTTGTTTGCCCTTTTTGTTGACACTATCTTAGACAAATTAGAAGCTTCTAAATTAGGTTGTTTCATAAATTATAACTGTTATAGTAGTTTTATGTATGCAGATGATCTTATTTTATTGAGTATCTCTGTCACTGATCTTCAGAAATTATTTAATATTTGTAACATGGCTTTTAGAGAGTTAGATTTACCAATAAATGTATCGAAATGTCACTGTATGCGCATCGGTCCTAGGCACAATTTTCAGTGCAAGCCATTTCAAATTAGAGATACTTGTATTAATTGGGTGGATAGTATCAAGTATTTGGGAATAAATATTTTAAGAGCTAAATCTTTTAAATGTGAGTGGAAAGACAGTAAATGTAAATTTTATACTTCAGTTAACACTATACTGGGGAGACTTGGAACAAAGGTGCATATTGATGTTTTATTAAAATTAATATTCACTCAGGCGGTGCCGATCTATGGTATTGCGGCCTCCGGTTTGTCCTGTTCTGAATTAAAAGACTTTACGTATGTGTATAACAGTATTTTCTTTAAAACATTTAAATCTTATGATAAAAATGTTGTACTGAATTGTCAATGGTATTGTGGTTTCTGGCCATTTGAAATATTATTTGATTTTCATAGGTATAACTTTTTGAGTAAATTAATTGCCTGTAATCAGTTAAATGATAAAATAGAAGTAGACAATTCTGACTATTTGGATTACAAAGTTTTAAAAAATAAATATGCACTCCAGACAAAAGATTCACCAGCTGTGACTCGGTTTAGGTTTTGGTCATATTTTGAAAGTCTAGTTTTAAATACTGAATAGGTAAATTTTGGTTTTAACAATTATCTATTTAGTAGGAATTTTAGTTCTGTTTAGTTTTATTTGTGATGATAAGGTGTATCTCATGTTGTATCTGTAGGTGATACTTGTTTGTTTTCTGTTACCGTTTTTGTTTACTGCCATGACTTTGGTGAAATAAAGATTATATAATAATTATCAAATAGGAAATTAGGGTCAATAACAATCTTTAATTCAAGCATGGAAGCTAAAAATGTTGAAGTACAGCTAGAAAGTTATCAAAACAATTAGAATGCAGACTGCTGATCGGTTTCAGAGGTTACAGAATTCAGTCAGGATAGGTGACATGAGTGACATTAAGGGTGTTAGGTCAACTAGGTGGGACGGTTCATGCTTCGATGGTTAGGTGGGGGGTTGAAATTAGACCCTTCCTCCTAATATTTTTAAGTTCAGGTGGAGTTTGATAGGTATAGATGGGGGTTCAACCTCCCACCCCGTCAATTCCATTTATGGTTTAAGAAGTAGTTTCCTAGTGTCGTATTGTAAATATATAAACTCTTCATTATTAATAAAATCCTAACTAACTAACCATCCTAACCAACTAACTATCCTATCCTAACTGGGATTTAATTAACTTAAATCCTAGCAATAAATCTTTATATATTATTATGTAATCTCTGAATATATGTCTGATTCTTCATCGTCCAACGTCTCATCGTCGTAAACGACAACCGAGTCAAGACTCGGTTGTTGTTTTACTATCCTCCCCAGTATTCTTTTTATAGCATTCGTCTGAAAAGTCCTTCGGTTAGTTAGCGCCTCGGTCCCAGAAGTTGCTACAAAATTTTCTAATCCCGACCCTAGTTAATATGGGATTCAATTGAAGATGATAATGTTGACAGTACAGGTATACTGTTAATAAATTCTAAAATTAATTATAAGTGAAACTAATTGGAAGAAGACTTGTTTGATATGGCACGGATGCTTGGTAATTATTAGGGTTACTTAGCATTTAGTTCTGTAGTATATTCAAATCCAAAACTGAATTTTAGCTAAAACGAAAGAATGTTACTTTAATATGAGAAATTCTACATTTTAGTATATTTTACGAACATGATTAGTGGTAAATTGTGATAAATTAAGTTATTTTATCTTATCTAATTGGAATGACCTCTATGTATTTGCCACATAACTTTTTACATCTTAATTCCACTAAAGATTGTAAAGATTTAAATTTCTATTGAAATTGGCCTGAAATGGCGAATAGGTTGCTGTTACAAGCGTTTGATGCAGTAACATCCCTAACATCATCCTTGGACGAGAAAATGGCTTTAAATGTTTATTATTATTTATTAATATTAGTATTGTGCAGAACCATTGAATTTGCTCAGATTTAATAGAACGAAACTCCTTTATTAATTCGAGCAAATAGAAGGCGGTTGTTCATAGCTGGCGTCGTTCGATGTTATCAAGCCTAGCTGCTGAGTCGCGCTTGTTGTGTCTAGAATTGGTGTGATCGATAGGACTACATGTATCGGCAGCTCCCTACAACTGCATATATTAACCGACATCTATCTCCTCTCTATGATGACGTTCACGTGACGTCACCAACCAGGCCTTTGTGACGTCTTATGCATCACTGTGATCAGTTTAAAGAGTTTTTAATTACAATTTCGTACAGACCTCTTAAGACATCAGAGGTAACAACTAACCCACAGTGTGCTGTTTGGTTTGCGGTGTGTAGATGTTTTAGACGTCAGAAACCATATTTAGTTACAGTTGGAGGTTACCAAAGTTCCATAGCTTGGGAAAATATGTCTTCTGTGGTGGTTTATATTGCTATATGTATACATTATATTGCATACATTATAATGTTATACATATATACATTATATATATATATATATATTATATATAATTATATATATACATGTATATATACGTATATAATGTTATATATATATATATATATATATATAATATATATGTATAATATAAATACATATATATATATATATATATATATATATATATATATATATATGTATAATATAAATACATATATATATATATAATATTATATATATATATATATAATATAATGTATATGTATATTTATTCGTATTCATTATGTCTCTATTTTTGCATCTTGTAGGTTTATTTCAGCCGGACGCTCTAGAGAGTGTGTTTGAGGGGAACTTGAACTGGATTAGATATAGAATTGAGTTAGCGAAAGTAGATAGTTTTCACTGATAAATATATCCACTCTAAAATCGCCCACAGGAAGTAATATGTTCAACCCCATTTGGCCTTCCGAGGTCAACGTAGCTGCAGCGTCGCTTGGTATCGAGCCGATTTGCCATCCTTAGTATACTCTTCTGTGATATGTGTGCTGCTAAAATGGTCGCCGGTATCGTAAAGAGGTGGTTCGGCGGCGGCGCGGGGAGAGGCGACGGTGCGGGGAGCGGCGACGGCGCGGAGGATTTCGAGGACGACTACGAGGTTCTGTTCGGAGACACCCCCGGCGAGTACCCAATCCCCGAGGAGAGCGAAGAGGACGCTCAGACCGTCGTCACTCGGTTGTCCGAGTCTGAGAGCGTCGTCGACACGTCGTTACCGCGGATACGTGCCTGTAGGTCTGCCACCGATGTCGGCGTTAAAGTCTGTGATTGGACTGCGCGCGGGGCAGAGCCCTTGACGAGGTCGGCCACTGCGACCTCTGGGGGTGAACCCGTGTGCTGCTGTAAACGATGCATGCTGCGCAGAGAGTCTGAACTGTACGTCGAGTTTCTCGCGCCACTCGCGTCAGACCGGCATAAAGAAGAACGATCGTGGTCGAAAACAAGGATGGCGGAAGGGACGCAGCATGTTCGGTTGCCGGCGGGCGATGGTCCGCCTGCTTACAGCAGCGTGGTGATGGTGGCGCAGCGCAGCGCCGAGATTCCGCGGCGTGCCACGGTGGGCGGAGAGTTTCGTGGCGTGGCGAAACGGGCGCTGAAGTTTGCGAGGTGCGAGAACGAGTGGTTAGATGAGAGTGGTCAGACGAGGCAGTCCAGAGTGAGACAGCAACAACAACAGCAGCCACAAGCAAGGCACGGATATGCGCGGTCGTCTGCTGCTGCAGTAAGTAATTCATTAGCATTTCGTAGCTGCTTTTGTGCTGGCTTAGATTTTCTGGTTCCAATAAAAGAATTTGGTTTAACGTTCGTTTTCTCCTACATGGATGATGTCATGGACGTCTCCGTATCATAATTGTAATCACATGTGAGAGTTGCACAGTTGATAGGCTATGATAGCAAGGTTCATAGTTTTAACCATGTTAAACAACTGGACTGGCTGGGTCAATGGTAAGCTATATTAATTAGTCTTTGTGTCTTTCCTATTTGATTGCTGTTTGAATGCTATCATTGCAAGTATTAAGTTTCAATATTAAATGTACTAAATATCAAGTTTGTCATTAGCTCACTCATATTTGGAAGACCATATTAAAAATTATCCAGTTTTTCATCCTCAGAATCACCTATGTAGGTGAAATTTATTTTTTGGGAAATTTATTGTCGTATTATTATCTTTTGGGTTTTCCCTTTTCTAATACTTTATTGGAAACATTATAATTATCAGCACAGTTGTTTTTAATATTCAAGATGTCAAATTTCTAGACCACATAGATATTTGAAGTTTAACGCTTGTTTTCCTGGGGAGTAAATGTTGTTTAAAACATCATGAATATCAGAGTCTATCTTAAACTGCATGTTAATAATTTAGGCGCTTTATTATTATAATGGGAGTACTCAACTAGCATTGAGATACAGTATACCTATGTGATACTCGTGAAGCTAGTGTTCTGCTTGTTGTTCAATTCTAGTATATTCCGATGTTGTTATGGATGACCCTAGTACTCTAATTGGGTGTTATGTTGTACAACGTTACTAAGTTACTTTCCAAGGGCCATTTGCGTGTCTGTAGTGATGATTTACGTTGATTTACATGTACTCGTATATTTTGATACGCATGTACTGAGATGCCAAATGTTATTAAATTTTACTCTATACTAATTTCCTCTTCTTTGACTGGTAAATTAAAGAATAGTAAACTAGTATAGAGTAAAGTGACCCACCACCACCCCAAATAGATTAGGCCTATATATTTCGCAATTACCGAAATGGTGCCGGCGATATTGCTGAGTTGATAACACAATTGGGTGATATATAAACTGGACATCGCGGCGAAATTGAATTTCATAAAATATTTTGTAGTGGTACGACAGTTGATGTTAATTATGCTATAATGTATAATTCAATTATGAATGAGCATTGTACAATGTTCAGTGATAATAATTAGGCTATGAAGAAATGATATCGATGACCAATATGAAGACCGTTGGGTTCAGGATATATGACCATGTGTGTAGCAGAACATTAGTGAGTGATAAAGAGTGAGAGAGAGAGAGAGAGAGATGAGGACAAATAGTCTCTGTAAAGTCTGAAATCAAAACTGCAAGAGATTTGTTATGTTTTTATTGTTGTACTTGAATGAATGATTGATTGAATTTCTCTGATTCTTACTGTGTGCCAGATTTATATTATTGTGTAATTTTACGGACTATTCTTTGAATTCATTGTAATGATAACTTTGGGATTAAAAGTCAATGACTCAACTGCCTATTGTGATATTCATGGCCGGTGGCGTACCTAGCTGAATTTAGTTGTTGAGATGGTCATCGACAGTGGCGTATCAGTCTGAGTTTAGTGTTGTTATGTTGTTCATATAGACAGTGGCGTATCGGTCTGAAAGTATTGTTGTTGTGTTGTTCATATAGACAGTGGCGTATGGGTCTGAATTTAGTATTGTTGTGTTCATATAGACAGTGGCGTATTAGTTTGAGTATAGTGTTGTTGTGTTGTTCATGGGCAAGCAGTGTGGAATCTGACTGAATTTGAGGAAGATTAGTGAATTAAATAAATGAAAGCATGAATTTTAACTTACTGTGAACTTATGATCTCTCATTTTTTCTCTTTCTCTTCCTCTCTCTATTGTTCTACCACGTAGCTGGTCTAAACTGCATTTTCTGTTCACGTTCTGTTCTCTTACTCCATAAGAAACACTCCATCCATCAACTAGCTAATTCTTTCACTACAGTTTCTAAATTATTCACACATTAATGGAGCTTATAACTTGAAAGAAATACAGATTCTGAGGTGGTTTCTCTTTTCCTACATCAGTTCTTGCTCTGTCGCTTGTTACGACACATGCAGTTTACGGTTAGTTTATTCTTTAATAGACCAGAAACAACAGGACACAACAACTTTATAAATAAAATATAAATTCTAGATTTCTACGAAGGAATTGCGAGATACCCAACCTCTAGGCTAATTGATTTCGACGTGGCAGCCCAAAAGAGACAAGAGTGAAAGTGTCTGTCGGCTGCATTGCATGAGTCAGTAATGTTAAAGCCCTTTAAAATACTCTCATAGAAACCTCTCTGATGTCAATTGCCTGAAATAGGCCTACTATTTAATATAAGAGTATTTATAGCACCTCTGAATGCTTAGTGTAGATCTCAGAGGCTCTTTACGGCGTAAACCGGAGAAAATGCTGTGTAGGTTACTAGTATCACAAGCCATATATCTAGACTCTGCAAATGATTTAGTTCGGCAACCTTGCTGCTCCAATACTCAATAATTATGATGATCTACTTTTTGTTTACTGCAGCACCTTCTCTAGTCGACTGCTGTGTATACGTATGTTGTACGACTGGTTAATTTTTAACTATCTAGTGGTCTAGTACGTAAAATAGCACTGAAGCAGGCAGATAAGCCAAGTACTTAGCATGTATTGTATTATTATCTAAAGACAGTTTTGCAGACATCGACACTGAGACAGACAGACACCTGGTCATCAGATGCTGTCTAGTGGGACAGTCGAGTGATTGATAGCTAGTGAAGGTTCAACTAAGAGTAGGGGAGAGGGGTGGGGGGAATAACTAGAAATAACGACTGAGGTTCCCGTATTATGTCCGGGACATTAAAGAATAGACCAACCGTTACCTACTCGTGCCGTAAGAAGCGACAAAGCATAAACTGAGAAAGGCAAGTGGAAAACAACTCAGAAGCCATAATTTTTTCCCAAGCTGTAGGCTACATAAGGTGTCCACGGGTAAGGCGTAGCATTACGTGAAGAGATTAACTAGTTGATCTCTGGAGTACTCTATATGGAGCGTGAAAGCAGACTCAAGAGTATGAATGTGTACCATTAACCTGCCGCTTGACTGAACATTAGAAAGAGAAAATAGAAAAGGCTGAGCTTAGGTGATGATTGTTGGAGTTGGGACGGAAGTCTAAAAAAGAGAGTCTTAGAAAAGCTCTTATAATAAAGAAAAACGGTGAAGAAGTTGGAAACAAAGAGCTTTTGAGGGTTACAGGTAATGAAAAATGTAAATGAAGAACTCTCTTCGAGACGTAGGTGAATGATTCTGTTACATACTCTACATTGATTAAAGCAGAATGTATATCTTTGAGTATAGCATATCTCTACCCTCAACCGGTTTTGGACTATACCGGCTGAAGATGAAGTAAATGTAGGATTGCTAAGGCGTCGGGATGAGGGATGCGTTATGACTGCCATGCTATGTGTATAACGGAAAATGAGATATGGTGAAGAAATAAGCGAGGAAAGGAAGAAGTGAAGTGTGAAATGCGTGATGGGGAAATAGAGGGCGAGAGTATGGACAGGCAATCATGGTTTATGTAGCCTAGAGATGGCCTGGAAGATCTCGGACCGGAGAGACTATGTGAAAGAAATGGTCGTAAAAACTGAACTCAGAGTGATGGGTAAGCGAGGAGTCTGGCGTCTGTAGCAGTCCCGCTGTATCTCTATCTCTCTCTCTCTCTCTCTCTCTCGCTCTCTCTCTCTCTGTCCTTCTCCATCTCTCGCTCTTTCTCTCTCCCTCCCTCTCTCTCTCTCTCTCTCTCTCTTTGTGTTATCTCTTAGGATGCGTGCTAGTCTATACGTTTCTCTGTCTAGACGACATTTGGTGTGTATACTTGTGCATATATGCTTAAAGTCTCAGTTTCTCTCTCTCTCTCTCTCTCTCTCTCTCTCTATGCGTTATCTCTTACGATGCTTGCTAGTCTATACGTCTCTCTGTCTAGACGACATTCGGTATGTATACGTGTTTTACTGTGTGCATATTCTTAAAGTCTCAGTTTGTTTAGTGGTACTGATATCTAAAAAGTGTGTGTATATAACGAGAAAAAGGTTAGGTCCAGATTAGAGGTTAGAAGAAATTTTTCAGTCAGAGAGTAGTCGTATATAAAATTGGTTACCCCTGTATGTCGTAGACGACGAGGCAAAGAATAGGTGAGATTATTTTATACCCTGCTCTAGAACCACGGTTGTGTTGTTAGTCCAGAAGCGTATTTGCTTACTGTTAATTAATTTATACTTAATATTTATTACTGCATGCTTGTATGTTCATGTTCATATTCATGGCTATATTCTGTATATATTACTATTTGATTAAGTGAATGAGTTAATAGATTTATTCACTATATGCCGACTGTTTCTGTATAGATACTATTATATCTGTTCTCTTTATGGGGAATGTTGTATTGATTAATAGTATTTACTTAACTTGTATCTGTATTTGAAAACTCTACGTCACTTTTCTGAAAATGACTACTGAAAATTCTATCAAAATTTTAGTTTAAGTATATTAATTACTTGACAGAGTACTTATTGGCATTAAGTTTGACATTCATTGATATAAAATAAAAAAAATAATTTTGTGATAGTTGTCTTTCTGTTTGTACGATAGTGCTGCAGTGTTTAGGCTAATGCCTTACAATGTGCATAGGCTGATTAGCGTATGTACGGTGTCGAGAAATGTCTTGTTTGCATATTACACTCTCTTCAGGCTAGACCTTCTCCTGAGCCTTTATGCACTTGCATTTACTTTTAGGTAGGTGAATTGTAGAAATAGGGTATTTCCTTATGTTGGTAAAAGTATATATTCACTGCTTTTTGGCTAGAGATGCAGTGTATATTAATTTTTAAGGCTAGTTGAAGTGTATATTCACTGCTTAAGCTATATGATATGTCTACATTTCTTTCAAACTAAAGTTTTTTCAGTTACACAAAACTAAAAGTTTTATTGTCAGCTTTGATGCATTTGAATTAAATGTGCTAGACAACGCTAGGACTAAACCTAAAAGCAATATCCACTACTGTTGCTCTAGTTCCTATGTACCGGCCGTATTTATGGAATTAGATTGGTATGAGTGCGTGTATTTGCACAGTGTAAGTATATGCTTGCATGTGTGTGGTATGGAGCGAGTGTTTTGAATGCTGGCAACATTCCTTATTGTTGATGTGTTTTGGTGCCTGGGAGCAAGTAGTTGACTGTTGTTGTTGTTGTTGTGTGTGATGTCAATAGGCATGCAATTATATGTTGTTGATGTATGCATGTATGCAGTGTGTGTTGTTGTTGATGTGTATGTTGCCTGTAAGCATGCTGTTGCCTGTTGTTGTTTATGTGTGCAGTGGCTGTAAGCTAACAGGTGTCTGTTGTTGATATGTATGTTTCCTGTAAGCATGCTGTTATCTGTTGTTGTTGTTTATGTGTGTAGTGGCTGTAAGCTTACAGTTGGCTGTTGTTGATATGTAATAATAATAATAATAATGATAAAGGTTTAGCGTCCGTTTCCTCATACAAGGATGATGTCAGGGACGTTCCCCCATTATCCCCCCATTGTGACTACAAATCGATTAACCCCAAACGATTTGAAAAGAATACGTGCTGAAGAGAAAGAAGATCCCTAACAGTGTGCTACTTGTTTTAATGCTCTTGTATGTATTTTTGTATAAACTTTTTGGAGGTTATTCACTATTCGTAAAGAATATTTATGTTTCTTCTACGAGTTTTGTTTTATTATTATATCTCTGGGTAGGCCTTTTGTTATTCTTTTACTTAATTATATGTAAGCTTGCTGATGTGCGCTTTTATTGTTGTTCCAGATCTACTGTTTTTGTATGAACTGCATGTATAATTTATTGATCTATACTAGTGTTTTACCGTTACCGGGCTTTTGCCTTTTGTATGAATTTGTTTGTATGATTTGAGTGCTTGTATTTATTTAAGATTTTGTTTTTATTTTGGTTGGTATGAAATGTGTTCTTTGTCCGTGTATGTATCTGTTCTTAAAACTGTTTAGCCAGTGTATCTGGCTTTATGATAAACCCGGAGAGTTGGACTAATACAGTTCTTACATATAAAAATACAAAACTTACTTTCCTCTGTGCGGTTTAATTATTTTATGTTGTGTCAAAGTCAGTAATTAAATTAATATTTGATCTAACATTTGCAATTGTAGTGGTGATTAGTATCAGTTATACAGTTACGACGTGTGTTTAATGTTTCACAGGACTCTGGCACGGTCTCCACTACCCGCAGTACAACCTCCTCAGACCCACCACCTGGCGACCACAGGAGAATTCACACCAGATTGACCTCATCTTCTTCCTCCTGGGCCACCCATCCGCCCTCCAAACCGTCCTCGTTGCCGCCCCAGAATTCCTACTCACGGTCGCCCCCGAGGTCGCCATCAGGCGCTGGTGCTGCGCCATCGTCCCCGGGCCTGCCGCCGTCCATAGCTGTGTCGCTGGACGGCGAGGAGGGCTTCACGGCGGCCGAGCGCGGTCTCTCCTACTCTGTCCACTTCAGAGACCGCAGTGACATAGAGACCAGTACACTGGCGCCACCTCCTAACAGGACGATCTGTCATGTCGATAGCTGAGAGATAGAGAGTGAGGGAATGAGAATGAGAGAGAGAGAGAGAGAGAGATAGAGAGAGAGAGAGAGAGAGAGAGATAGAGAGAGAGAGAGAGAGAGAGAGAGAGAGAGAGAGGGCGAAAGGTAGGGGTGGGAGGTATGGAGTAGGGTTATAGGAAAGAAGATAAGACCGCAGAAATAAGGAAAAATGCCAGAATATAAAAAGGAGACTGATTAAGAATTTTTTAGGTTTCACACAAAGAAAAACGATGAAGTTTTAAATTTTTTAATCAAATAGAACTTCAGTCTGTATGAAAATAGATTTGATATATTGTGACTGTTAAAATGTGTAGATGGAATCTTGGAAGGAATAGAAAATTAGAATGTAGAGATGTAGGTAAGTCCTGAGTGAGAATAGAGTTTCAAGCGTTTAGTCAGTCCTATATCAGAGGTTGATGAGTTATAAATCATTGCTTTCTGTTCCTATTCTTAAAATGCATAAAAATGTCATTGTTTATATATATATATATATATATATATATATATATATATATAATATACATGCATATATATGTATGTATGCATTATATATTTTCAGTTTATGTGTATAGTAAATATATATATAATTATATATATATAAAATTATATATATATATATATATATATATATATATATATAATTATTATTATTATTATATATATATAATTGTATATAATTATTATATATATATATATATTATAAAATTATATAATATTTACCGCGGATCAGTAAGTGCGGGGTTCAAATCCTGGGCTTGCCTGTCACTGACATCGCTTTCGAGTGAGTAACTGACGTTAACACTTGCTTTACCAGCTTTATATATACATGTATGCAGTATATAAGTTACTTCATGTATAGATAGTACATGATACTGTACAGTGGATAAATTAGTTTGATTACTAGGTTTAGATGAACAGTGGATGAATTGAATGTAGAATCTGTAGAATCAGGTGCATACAGTTCAACCCATGTTTCTAATAGCAACGACTGGTAAACTTTAACTGGTAATTGTTAAACTGTAGCTCTTGCTTTGCCTAATGTACATGTCTAATTTAAGTTGTTTATTTGTATAACATTGTATATACATGTATAGTATTGTATAGTATTGTGTGCTGTAGTCGACTTGTGTGTCTCTGACATTTTTTATGTTATTTGTTTATGTATTTTGTATGGGCAGATGAACGTATGACTTCTATAAATTCTAAGTTCTTATACATTCTCTATCATCATCGTCATCATCATCTTCCCTTGAATCCCAGTTTAACATTTATGCATTCTCTATGGTTTATAAAAAAATCCTATGACTATTGAAAGCCAAAAGGCATGTTATAGGTATGGAATCCTTTAAATGGTATATTTAGTATATTTTTCTGAGAGGTGCACTTAAAATAATGATTGCGCATTAAAAGTTCATTTGCTTACTGTTCTGGTCCTATGTCCTATGACAATGTTGAACTGTGTCACGTCGATTTATTGGTTATGGGATCGCTATTCATTGCTACTTGATAGACAGATTGCATCGCTTAACACTGATGGGTCCTTTGCCATTAAAGTTAAATCATTGAAAGTTCAAATGAACCTAAAGGGTTTTTTTAAAATATTTATTTAATGTCTAATAAACTCTCGCTCAGTGTACTGCCTGTTGGCAGGTCCATGGCATAAATTCCACAAAATTTTTGTCCCCTGATTTTCTCTTCATATAAAAATAGTTTATCTAATCATCCAGCATCCAAAGTCACTGTCTTCCTCTAACCTTCTTTCAGTCAATTCTTCCTTCAATAAACTCTTTCGTAAAACATAATATTTATCAATTGTCCGCTTGTGCCAACCCTATTTAGCATAAGTTTTCTTTCGTAATTTTATCAGTCAATTTGATTCACTCCATTTTTCTCCGCAGCTACATTTCGAGCGCTTCCAGTTTCCGAATAAAACTGTACGAGCTCGAAATATGCCTATGGAGAAGTAACAATGTGCAAATGGACTGACAAAATTTTGAATGAGAGTGAGGAAGTATTAAATAAGATTGGGACAGACAAAATTGATAAATTTCTAATATTATTAAATAAAATAAACGGAGTGAAATCAAGTATAGAATCAGCTTTGAGAAAATTCTTATTTACCTTCATTGCTTTCACTGATTTTTACTTATGTCATTCTTTGAACATCTTATCACTACTAATTAATATTATAATATAACCATAAATTTTGATTTATTTACTAAGCGTGGTTTTTTGCAATTTACCAGTCTTTTGCCGTAGTTTCCTAGCTATGGTGGCTTTCTTTCTTTTAAGCAACTAGGTACACATTTTTGAGAGAAGCTTTTCTGCTGTGTACTTGTTTTCTAATTCCCTGAATTAATAAATCATTTAGCTTATATATAGAGCGCAATGTGACAACCGCTAATGTGAGATTAATCTACATATCCTTATACATGTATATTATTTGTCAACTTAATTTGAAATGAGATTTGCTTCCAAACCTGTGCTTCAGCGTACATGTTATTCATTGCGCTGTACGTAATATAGAGATTTAATGAATTTAATCAAATTGACTGGTTAATTTGTTTGTTTTTTGGTAATGTTTTCTTATCTGTTTACTGCAATGTACTGTCAGATATTGTAACCGGATGTAGCATTGGTATAGCTATGGCCTTTAGGTTGCTTCTGGCATCCAGCTGCGGTTTCATTTATCAGGAATTACTGTAAATTTTGTAGATTACCTTTGAACGTCTGTATATATATATATATATATATATATATATATATATATATATATGATCACAGCTTTATGATCAGATCATAAGAGCGATAGCATTCGCTAATTCGACAACATGTGTAAGGAAAGGTGCATTTATGTCGACTTCATCAAAGCTACAATACGACAATGTTCAGACGGTCGTCAGTAAAGATGAGGACGGATGATTATTGTTAAATGGGGTGAAATAAAACAATGTCATTTATGAACTTAGTCTATATGTTTGCCATGCGAGATTTCTCGCAAGTCAATATGATATTGCTATGGTATTAGCGTTTAGCAAAAATTAGAATTGCATTGAAATGGTTGTCACGGAATGTAATGATTCAATGTGTAGTATTGGTGTACTTTGGAATGAATAATTATTAACAAGAAAATCAGTTCTAACCATTGATATTTTTATTAACCTAATATTTTTTATTCATATGTGGGTCATAGCAGTGTAATTACTTTATATTTACAGGTTTGTGTACGTATGTATGTATGTATGTATGTATGTATGCATGCATTATTGGTTGATGCCTGATGGAGGGATTGATTGATTAATAGACGGACTGACTGACTGACTGGTTGGTTGAGTTTGATTGATTGTTCTTTGTATATCAGTTTGTGTTTGTTTTAGTGGTGTGTACGAAACTGCGTGTATATAATATTTAGGCTAGCATGCTCACGGGCTTGGATGTTGGACATGAATGTATTGGTATGGTTATAATTTATCGTTGTATAGTGTATGGGTCTTTCGTTATGTTACATGTATATTGTGATTCTATGTTTCCGCAAGATGATGTATGCGTGGTTTTAATAGCATATGGATAGTCAAGTGTATGTGATCTTATAATTGATACACATCTGCTTTTAATTGCTGATCTTACTGTCGCTGTTATTAGTGTTGACAATATGAGCGTGTGCGTGTTTTACACACTTGCTTGTCAAAGCTCTTGGCGGTGTAGGTATTTATTCTACACAATACTAGTAATATATTTATATAGGGTGCTGCGTACTACTCGAAATCGTTTGTTTGTTTTAGTTTGGCCATAGTTCAGTTTGCCATATTATTGTTTTTATTGTACTAGCAACAGTAAATTTTGCCGTTATTTACATATAATGTTTAATATTACACTGATCAACAGTGATTGTTCATCAAACAAATTATTGGGTCATCTATATAGGATTTTCGACGCTGATTCTAAATATGCAAGCTATTTTTCTCTATCACGTCTAGTTTTTGTGATGAGGCAGATTATATTTTTACATTATTCACAATTTTCTGCAGGCTTATTACGTACGCATTGACCTATACGGACCTCGATTAAATTTTTTCTTCATAGTCTTTTTAATTGGGAACTTCCACATGACGTCATTATGTAAATTAACAACCATCTTGAGTTTATATTCATAAGTAAAATCAATCAATATGCCTCGAGAATGTAGAAATCATCCGGATACATTTTGCTCTGTGTTTGGTTCACTCACTCCGAAGTCGCAAAAGAGAACTATTACAACGGATATGCGAAAACTTTACGGAGCGTACTTCGGCTGTCCACTTGGAGACCAATTATAAGGTTTGGGCGCCACATTTCATATGCACTGCTTGTTCAAATGGTTTACGCGACTGGATAAACAAAAGGAAGCCTTCCATGCCTTTCGATATACCTATAGTATGGAGAGAGCAAGGCGATCATCTATGTTTGTAGATCGACTGCTATGTTTGTAGCATCAACGTAATTTGGTGCCTGTGGGACAGCTGCGCTACTGATGATCATTACCACACACATGAGTGGCCGCCCAGAATCGCATACGAGCCAGGAAAAGAAAGAGTCCAAGGAAAGCAGTTAGTTGATTTCAACAAGATTTTCATTCCACCTCTTCATATTCAACTTGGGTTAATGAAACACTTGGTGAAAGTGCTGGGAATGTCAAATTCTAGAGGATATCAATATCTTGTTGAGAAATTCCCTAGAGTTAGCCCCACAAAACTGAAGGAGTTTATCTTTGTAGGACCTCAGATTGGAAGATTTTGAGAGATAATAATTTCGATAAAAGGCTCAATACCTCAGAACAAAAAGTACAGCAAGCCTTTTGATGGATTTGAGAAAACTTCTTAGGAAACAATAAGTCTCCGGACTACAGACAAGGAACCCAGAATTTGCTAGTTCCTTACAAAGAGATGGATTGTAGAATGTCTTTAGAGATAATTTGTTGCATTCACACCTAGATTTCTTCCCAGAAAACCTTTGAAAAACCATGCAGTCAGTGATGAACAGGGTGAGCGGTACCACCAAGATATAAAAGGAATGGAAAATCGTTATCAAGGCTTCTGGAATGAGAGTATGATGGCAGACTACTGCTGGATGTTGCACCGAGATAATCCAAACCAATCACACAAGAGAAAATCGTACGTACAACGGTTACAATTAAGTACCATTCACTCCATGACAATAGAAGCTGTGGTGAGTGACAAATGAGATCAGTTTCGCATATTTTTACTTGTTTTAACTGAAGGTTGTTGTATGAAAATGAACTAAAAACTTATGTCTATGCTTTTATTCTAAGCTTAGTATTGTTAAAGTTGAATCGGTCATAACTGAAAAATAATACATGCTGGAAAAATTATGGTTACAGATTTGTAATCATTTTCAAAAATTACTTAAGAAAAGTATATTTTAATCTCTGACGAGAAAAAAGTTTCATTTTGTTGACCTGTGTTATTTGTTATTATATTCTTTCTCTCCTTTTTTAGTATTCTGCAAGTGGAAGCTTCATGGTACATTTTCATACTCAGAGTCTGCTTTTGAGCTCAGAAAAAAGCACTCCATCGTTCTACAAGTTAATCCCTTTACAAAAAAAGTATACACCTTAACCATACATAAGGTAACCCATAGCGTGGGAAAAATATAGCTTCTGAGGTGTCATGCCATGGCCTTCCTCAGTTTTAAATATATAGTATCAAGATGGCTTATTTAGTGGGCTGCCGAACAGTAAAGAAATGAGTGCTTCATTTCTGAAATTATTTTGGGGTCTCAGTTTTTTTGAGACAGTGTATAATAAGAGAAGAATAGATTCGTAAGAATTTTCATAATTAGGTGGATAGTATACTAGGTTAGTAATGTAGGTAAGGTATTAGTATAGAATGTAGGTAAGGTATTAGTATAGAATGGAGGTAAGGTATTAGTGTAGAATGTAGGTAAGGTATTAGTATAGAATGTAGGTAAGTAGTTGGATGGCTTAGTTTGTGATTATAATATTAATAGATTCGGTTGACTTTTTATAATTAGCTAGCTTTTTGGCAGAGTTATATCTAATTATTAATTTAAATTTCATCATACAATGGCAATCATTCATACATAGTTTCAAACAAAAACAACAATCAATAGAAAAACCGTGCAAACATCAAATAAACATGTAAGAATATGTGTTTATGACTGTATTGTATGCGTTTTATGCGAATATGTTTGTATAACTATATGCGAATATAGTTATATAAATATATCAATATGGGAGGTTGATTTCTACAAATAATGGGTAGGTCTATATGGAGTAGGTGGTCTTCCAACATTGCATGCCATTATATGCCGTGTGCTATTCATAGAAAATAAAATTTGGTTTTGTTGCCTCTATTTATTCCTAACAGAATTTGTGATGTTTCATACAGCAACAAATAGCTTCCACGGACGTTGCACAGATATTTAAGCATATTATCACAAATATTAATATGTCTACAGCACTTACTGTTGATCGCTGGTTTGCATAGGCTAATATATGTATATATCTATATACATGCATTATTATACATATATATATATTTTTATTTAATTATATATAAAATGTATGTCATCATCATCATCTTTCCTTAAATCCCAGTCTTTATATTGAGTTCATATTTGCATGATTATATTAAAATATATATTGGGCCTATATATATATATATATATACATGTGTATATATATATATATATATATATATATATATATATATATATAAATATATATATAATATGTAAATATAATAAATAAATAAATATTATATATATAAATATATATATATAATACATAAATATACATATATATATATATATATATATATATATATATATATATATATATATATATATATATATATATACTGAAAATGCTTAGAATGCTATATTTTGTATTACGTAATAAATGATACTCTATCGATATTACTGTTACTTGCATGTACTTAAAATGAGGTTAGTTTCCTTATGTACAAATTGCTATCATTACAATTTTGGCAAGAACATGGATAGTTTAATGCTATTAACATGCATAAAGATGATAACGATAAAGTGCGGTTTTGATGGTTTTTAGCAGATATGGCTAATCAATCTCTTTATATAATTTGTATTTCCAGCAAACTTTGTGTTTTAAAGTATCAGCACGAAATCAATTTTCAGTTGTGTTGTTATGACTATGTTAATATGCAACCGAAATATCAATTTCTATTTACGGCTTATAGCATTTTTTTCAACTTTTCCTGCAATGGAATGTTAGTTATGATCTATGACGTCCCTGACATCATCCCTGGATGAGGAAACGGACGTTAAATCTTTATTATTATTATTATTATTATTATTATTATCTAGTTATAAATTGTTTCTATTCTGAAGTTAGAACAAATGCCAAGTTTAACGGCAGTTTCCTGCTCGATAGCATTTGAGTGACGGGGAGAGCACTAATTTGAGCCCTGCCCCTACTGATCCGCTGTCGAACAACTTGCCAACAAGCCACCGATCCAGTACAAGTAGAGGAAGGATAACTATTTTGGGGACGGTATATATTAATAGCTTATGCGCTGAGTTTTATGCCTGATCAATTAAAGATCTTAGAAATTTGTAGCTATTCAAAAGCATTTCATCTGCCCTAATATTTTTATAACAGGTACACTTGCATAAACAGCCCAGTTGTACTTAGCGTGTCGCCTCCTAACTAAAGGTTTAGATCACGGCTGAAAGCATGGCCTCATGTTTTTAAAACTGGTATGATATTCACTCGATCAACCAAATGTCACAAATCTGTACTGTATTAATATTGCAATTTTAATTCTATAGCTACTTCATTTATCTACATGCGTAGTACTTTAATGTCGTCAGTTCAGTAATTTTTAGTTAAATTGTAAATTATTCTTTTCTGTAGTGCAGCTTCAAATAGGCTTCTAACTGGTGGCATTAAGCAAGTGTTGTTTCTGAACAACTGCTGTTTCTGAACAACTGTTGTTAATGAACAACAATTGTTTGTGGACAACTACTGTTTCGAAACAAATGCTGTTTCTAAACAAGTGTTGTGTATGAACTAGTGTTGTTTATGAACAACTGCTATTTAACTAGCGTTATTTCTGAACGTCTGTTGTTTACGAACAACTGTTGTTTTTAATACCTAAAAAAGACGATTATACGAGAACGTTATATTTACTTTATTTGTTAGAAGAATAGTTAAGTGACTGAAAAATAAAGTAGGTCTTGGCATTAAACCGTTATCAACTGTGTCTATTTAGGTAATGTAATACTCATTATGTTTAGGGCTTTTGTAAGTGAATTTTTTTCGAAAAGTTCATTATTCCTATCATGAAATCTTAAAATTTGGTTTTTGTAATAATGTCCTTTACGAAATTCACTAATATTTACTGAGTACTGGTGTACTGATGAAACTTCGGACTATATTGTTAGTCTAAATGATAAATCTGACCCAAAAATAATAGGACAGAAATTACTTAGACTATCTGAAAAGATAGACCTGTGCAAAGAAACACGGTCAGACTAATTACTGGTAACGACTGCTATACCAATCCCGAAAATAAGGAATTATTTTATGCTTATACTCTTGTCTTGTTCATTTCTTTATTGTACATTATCACTTGGCCATTTTAGAAATTATAACAATTACACAGGCCCTCCATTATCCAAATGATTGTTGCTGTCGTTAAAGTCTCAATGATAATCAAATCCAGGGGATATTCGTGTTTGGAATGTAGTGCATTGTTAATGTAAAATTACGATAAGTTATCGACTTTTTTACGTTTTGCATCTTTTGATATCGCGAACAGTCGTTAATATAATTTCTTGTTATTATTATTGTTTATTTCTGCTATTTTTAATGTCATAGGCTGTAAAATTCGTGAACTAAAATGATAAATTTAAGAAATTTACATGTAATAAGAGACAGGGATTAAAATAATTAACACGTTAGTTTTGTTAGTTCTGGGCTTAGTTGTACGGGTTGCTGATCATCATCATTATGACCACTAGCAGTCGGGGGCGTTTCTGATGGTATCCATTGCTATACGGAACGATGTTAAATTTAACTCTATTTGTTATATATATATATATATATATATATATATATATATATATATATATACAGGTGCATATGGTGAGACAGTCAACTATATACAAATAGTAGGCCTGTACTTCTGGTATTTGTTCACTATATAATAATATAAAAAATAAAATAAAAGATGTTTAAGTTGTATTAATATAACATTTTTTGCTGCTCATCTATGATGCTAATGGTAAATCAGTGGCAATCTGCTGCGAAATATCAACAAATTCATTTGAATGGTCTCCCATAGCATAGACCAATTTACCAAGGTTTTTCAGAAAATAACAATTGTACCAGTTAAAATTATACTAATATCATGATTTTTTGTAGCTTAATATGAAACTTTAAGATTAATTCAATAATAATAATTAATACTAATTAATAAAAATAATAAACAATAATAATTAATAAAACTGTTCATTTGTGGGCGTTGTCTATTAGCTGATTTTGACAATTTCAAATGTCATCGGACTGCTGTCTATGTGTTTATTAAGTTATTGTTAGGTATTTTAGTTTAATATGCTTCCATGTTACTCAATAATTTCACGATTCTGAATAATTCTCTATTACTTGCACTTTAATTGGAGCCTGACCTGAATGTTCTCTCGCGAAGAGAGGTTAGTAAGTATCGAGGGTTAGAAGTAAATGAAGACTACTTCTTTTTAGAAGACTAAAAGTATTTAACGCCAAAGGATAGCAGATTCTTGAAATCATGCATCGAAGGAAAAGGCAGATTCGAGACAGTTCCATTTCCTTAAAGATTAGGGCATTTTAAACAAGAGTGGCGCGAATAAAGGGCTCTCAGAGTCTAACTTGATCGCACTTGCGCAAGAAGCTCAAACAGTGCTTACAGTTAATGACAATTACGAAATAAGGTTTGATATTGTATTGTTGGGCCAGTATTGATTTGTTTATTGATTTGTTTTTTAAATGTTTACCAATATCACATTAGAGGCACATTGTACAGTAAATATGGCATGTATTTGATATCTCTCTCTCTTAGCGCACTGCCTATTGGCAGGTCCATGGCATATACTTCTCTACATATTTCTATCCTTCGCTTTTCTCTTCAAATCAACCTACGAATTAGCTATCAAATCATCCTGCAATCCCATGTCTCGGTCTTCCTCTAACCTTTTTACCTTCCATGGCATGTATATGATATATACATGTATATAATATATAATTGTATATAAATGTACAGTGTCTGTATGTGATACGTAAAGTTGTATGTAGGTCTATTATAAGTAGCGCGCTTGCAAATTGTACTTCTTGAAGTTCGAGTTGAATGTGGAACAGTTACTCTAAGCTAATTACAATTAGAAAACAGTACTTTTAAGCTCAATACAGTTGGCGCTAATACGGTTCAACTGTCGATTGGTTGCGTTCTTGCCTAATAAATTGCAGATCATATGTGCGAATCCCGGCCACGATATTTTGTTAGAAATATCGTGGCCGGGATTCCTCAGCTTTGACTAACGTTTACTGGGCAGGGGCGTCATTCCCTTAGAACAATCCTGTTTATCCAAATACTTTATACTTTCAATTATACTATAGTATACTTTCTATTCTAATAAGTTTGCCATTTTGTAGTTGTATAAAAATATTAGTAATCCTTGACCCCGGCAGGCTCTTCAACTGGTGCGAAACTTAACTCTACGCTGCAAATATTCATTGTATCATTGCATCGCATTAGTGTTGATCTGGTGTCACGTGATAGTACTCTGTGAAGTACGGAGTATACCAACGATCGGCATGATCCGTGGAATATTGTTATCTGCACATTTCCTAGTCTCTCTCGTGTGATGAGAGCCGGCGTTAAACGAGCACTCGTTGTAAGACACGCTTATGTTTGTCAGAGTCCATCATTCGTTCAATCAAATGAATTTATCTGCTGTGTTGTAAATAAACTTGTTGGTAACTAAACTCTCTCTATCTCTCTCTCTCTCTTGTTTTATAAAATAGATCTTAGAAATTTTAGGGATTGACTGTGTTGAAATTATGAAGGAGATTGATTGATATGGATGTTGTGATTAGCTCTATGTTAACTTAAATGTAGAACCTATAGGCCGCGACTACCCTATAGGCCGCGACTACCCTATAGGCCGCGACTACCCTATAGGCCGATACTACCGTATAGGCCGATACTGCAATAGAGGCCGCTACTACCTTATAGGCCGATACTGCAATATAGGCCGATACTGTTCTACAGGCCGATACTGCAATATAGGCCGATACTACGCTATATTCCGATACTGCAATATAGGCCGTTGGGGCTGAGCTGGTGGCATGTTGGCAAGTTGTTCGACGGCAGATCAGTAGGTGCAGGGTTCAAATCCAGTGTTTCCTCCCCGTCAGTGACGTGCTATTCGAGCAGGAAACTGATGTTAAACTTGGTCTTAGCCTTAGTACCCTATATAGGACACTACTACCCGATAGGCCGCTGCAGTTGTTGAGCTTGGTTGTCAACTTACCAGCGTCTGAGATTCAAACGATCAAGAACCTAAATGAACTAACTGTAAATTTGTTCCATGAATTCGTTTGTTCCCATTTTTGAGCAGTCTTTTTGAGTTAATCTTAAAATATATTAATATTGCTTATATTTTTGTGCATTTATGCACATATAAATTTGTAGGTTTCATTTGAACTTGAGAAAAATAAGGAATATTAATTATTTCTTGATGTGTAATCAACGAAGATTGTTAAACTGCTCAGCATTTTATTAACTATCTCTACAAACGATTGATATAACGATATTAAATCACCTGGTTTAATCATTTAAGATTTTCTATGCGTGTAAGCACACTGTACAATGCAGGTATAGCAGCTGTAAATACGTTTGCGCTTTCAAGTTATACCTACATGTATATGAGATAACTGTCAGTATATTCGCTGTAATGGAAGAGGTGCATGATCTGATATACATATATAAGATAGCTGTCAGTGATCTGTTATATATACATATATATATATATATATATATATATATATATATATATATATATATTATATACAATATAATTATATATATATATATATATATATATATATATATATATATATATAATAACAGATGTTAGTAATAGATTGGTTCTAAATGAAGAAATACTTGATCTGTTATATATACATGTATGATTGTATATATAAGGACTGATCGGCGATAGTGCTGATGCGCCGTACTATTCTAGCCATACAGCTGTCGTTTGGGTGGACTACATAACTTTTTCTCTATAGGAGAACATTATAGTACGTAGTCTTACTCTTTCGGAAAGTCCGACTTTCTTGTTTACAGTTCAAGGACCCCAGGAATTGGCCTGAACGATTTCTGTGTAAATGCTGAATTTTGGTTGAGCCTCATCTATTTCTATCGCTTAATTCTGCCGTAGTTTACTATTCACAGTATGAACTTAACTTTGCATTTTGTGTATCGTATGCTGACACTGTGCTTGTACGTGTATCGCACTCCGTGTATTATACTAATACCGTGCATGTAAATAAACCAATATGTTCGATATTCGTTGCATCGTTTGAACATACAAATACAGAACATCTTTGCTGCAGACGTGTTCCTAACTTGTGTTTTGTTAAATTTCTATTGCTATGATATATACTATACACTTGTATTATGATTACAATTAGACTTTAATTCGCGCTAGTAATTGCGCCTGTACTGGGATGATAATTAATTACAATTAGACCAGAGTAGCGCTTATAATTAATTAGACCAGAGTAGTGCTGATAATTAATTAGATCAATGTAGCGCTTATAATTAATTAGACCAGTGTAGCGCTTATAATTAATTAGACCAGTAGTCATAATAATTAATTAGAACAGTGTAGTGATGATAATAATTAGATAAGTGTAGTGATGATAATTAATTAATTAATATACTAAGCGCGATGACGTTGCTAGAAGCAGATGAACAAGTTAAAATAGCGTTCATTGTGTTTTTTAGCGTTGACAGATGAACGCCCTTGTCTCTCGTGTGCATCTGCTAAGCTCTATGTACTGCCATCAACAAAAAGTAAGAATTTAACGTCCGGTTCCTCGCCATAACTTCCCAATAAGGCAATGCCAGGCACGTCTCTTGCAGACTCTGTACCAACAGATGCCACACGATACAGTGCTCTTCAATAATGACAGGATTAAGGAACACATTACTACTCAAGGTTATTAATGCGAAGTTAAAGGTGTATGAAATCTTCTCCACTCTTCTCAGTATACTAAGTTGTTTCTACTGAACACGTTATGTGTTTGGTTGATCTACTCAAAACATTTTCAAACCCGATAGGAAGATTTCAAGTTATAAATTATAATTAACTCTCTGCCCTCACTTAAACATTCCCGATTATGCTGTACAGTGTACACACAATCATAAACACAAACAAGCAGGTTATGTACATGCTTACAAGCACATGTATATCTAATAATAGCAAACACGAAGTGACTGACACACACTCACACATCGACATGGACCATTACTGTAAGACAATGTTTCACTAACAGTACAACAACATCTATACGTATTATTATATCGCCAGCTATGCGGTGTTATAGTTGCTGACCCACGAGCGACCTTCCGTTTCTATCATGAAGTGGTTTGGAGAAAATATACGAGAGCGTTGATTAACTGAGTAATTCATTAAAAAGCTGTAATAGAATCGCATAGTTAAATTTCTAGTAAAAGTTTGACCGACAGATTCATAAGAAGTTGACAAAATGCAGAGTTAACATCATAGTACGACTTTATTATAATCTAAAACAAATGTTAGATTTGATAGAAAAATTAGAATTGCCAAACTTGTATTACCTGCAGACACGTTAAAACGCCGAATTCTGTTCGTGTCATAAAATTATCTTATTTGGTTAAGTCATTTATTCAGAGGTTATTTAAAAGGGTAAAAGAATTACAAACATGATAGCCACATAATTAGCCCACACATGTATGTTACCGTGTTTTATTTCATAAAGTTCAGAGTAGATCCAGCGGAAGGTGTATGTTAAACTCAAAAAATAGATTCACAGAGAAATCAATAACACTACCGATGAGTTGCGATGCTTCAGTTAACTGAACAAATGTTTAATAAAGAGGGAGAGAGAGAGAGAGGGAGAGGGATAAGTACTAATACTATGTGATAATTTTTATCAAGCATTAGCCACTTGAGGAGCAAATGGATTGGTTTGTGGAACAATGGATAAGTCGATATAGTTTGCAAGCCAGTGTAGGGCCTATTATGCATTTTACGCTACACGTATAAGGAGGAACATAACAGAAAAACCTAAATAAAAAATAATATGAGGAATTTGAAGATAGAAACTTTAACCGAGTCAGAAATTAAACTACTATTCTCTAAAGTTACATAGGCTACAAAATTTTGAGAATTTACAAAATGAACGTCAATTACATTATAGTTACAAGAAACATTCAATCCTGATAGTAAATTTTGCAGTGTAACGATGTTACAATCTAAAAGGTAACTGAATTAATTATCAATATTAATAATAGTTACAATACTTTTGCTTTAATAACAGTTTTCGTCAACACCTTTACAGCCGGGATAATTAAAAACCATACCATATCATAATAAATAATTATGTTAACAATCAAGATTATGGTTCATATCTTCGACCAAGTGCGACGGAATGACCCTTTCAATGCACATATTGATTCTACATGTATATAGCAGACGCACTTCAACTGTCATTACTCATTTATTAAATGGTTACAACTATCAGGTAACACCCCCGTGATATTTCTTGATACTTAAAATAATATCCTGACACATAAGGGGGGTCACCTAAAAGAAACCTTGTCCGACTGCACTTGGAGACTACTTTAGATAAAATAGGCTCATCTCAAAGCAGTATTAAAACACATTTAGGTGCTGCCAGTAAAATATTAGTCAGGGATTGAGATGTCACAAATAAAATGCACATTCAGAACCTTTTACACGAGAATAGAGCAGACATTATTTTTTGGTACTAATACTTTATTTATTGTTCACATTTTTTGTAATTTTATAAAAAAATAAAGATTAGTATATATCAGTATAATTCTTAAATTGAATTGCAGTTAGTTAACAAGCTAATGTTAGTTCTAGGCTTAGTCATGCACGACTAGCACCCGCTTTGGATAGATCCGAATTGCCAAACAAGAATCACGGTTCCACAAGGTTTATTTCTTTTAATATTAGGCCTATACATCGGCCAAATGCTCTTATATTAAATGATGGGTACAATGTTAATGTACCAACTGTCAACTGACGTACAACAATACACAAAATTAAGTCAATTTCACCATATGTAGACTACATTGGATCTAACAGTAAAATTTACTTTACTTGTTGGATGGCTGAGAGGGTACAAAATTTGCTTAATGAAGAGGTCACGACCGTGAACTTTAGCCTGACCGGATATATCAACAGATGCAAAACTGAGATTTACTATAAAATATTACAAAATGAAAATCATCCGAAAATTAATTTATAAAGGCTAACTGTGTATCTATTCAGAACAAGAAGACATCACAAAAAAACAAGAATAACAGTCAAAGGATGACAATATAAGTGGGAAACTTAAACTATTCACAATATGATGACGATGGTGATGTTATAATTTCGACCCAATTGGATATATGAACAGATGTAAAATAGAGAATTTGCTAAATAAATATTGTGAATGGACATCATCAGAGATGACGTAGATAGTGAAATTTCTGATGTTGATAAATGATAACCAGACGATGTATAGAATGGTTGACATGAGCCATTTCAGTAGGAAGCAAATTAAAAAACAAACATAAGATCAGATAATACGTGCTAACCTCAAACAATTTTCTGAATTTAAATAAATGGAAACAAAAAAATACATTACATTTAATCAGATAAGTTAACACATAATTGATTAGAAAACTTAATGTAAGTTCATTCACACATCGCTAAAGATACATTCCCAAGAGCAAATCAATTATCTTAATAAAAATATTTCCAACAAATGAAATTATCAAATACCTTCATAAGGAGTATTACATAAGTAACGGTAGGATGGCTGAATGGAGAGCATGCTTGCTGGAGAAGCAGGAGGACATTTGGTTCGAATTCTAGTCTCTGGCATTATCCTTTGTGATATTGAAATAGACATTAAACTTAGTAATAAATATTTTTATCTTTCCAATAGTCAACACTAACAAAACTAAACAAACATATACTTCTACTTAAGTGCTAACTTAGTAACTTCTGTTTTATCTTCACAAGACGGTATACTAGAAGCAATAGATTTATTGAATGATTAATCAGTAGTTCTTTACCGTTTATACCGGAAATAAATCGAACTACATTTAAAAATTAAGACCCAATCAAGCTAAAGGTCAATAACGAAATTCTCACAAATGTTACATCATTTACTAGTACAACGAAATTTGTAAGGAACTCAAAGTTAAAATTTACAGTTAAGTTGTTCCAGAAAGCACATACTAACTATGACAAGCTACGTTGTTAACATGTATATATAGTGTAAATTGATTTTGAAGTACTAAAAGCCATATAATTCATTCATCACTATTTCATACTTACAAGTTCCACTCACGCTGAGTAAAGAGTACTCAATCCATTGGACATGCATACAACTATAGTAACAGATAATCTTATTATAGTAGCGTAATGTAGTCGATCCTAGGGGGGTGAAAAAAACAATAAAATAAAAGTAAACTTTCTGGCCTTACAAGAAGAGATAAATGTCAAACTGTCTGAAACTATTCTGAACTGGTTATGCTTATCTAAATAACATATATTTCAAGCCTTTCTACCGCCATGATGCAGCAACTTCATATAGCTGTTAAATCGGTTGACTACATCACTATATAATACAATTAAAACAAACAGTTAATATGATTTTAGTTAATTTCTAACAAATTGAGAGCGGCTTAAAAACCGTTTAACAACATTTCACTGATCAAAAGGAGCGAGCCAAAGCAGAACCAAGGATCCAATAAACAAGCAGTAGCCCACTTGACCACTCTGCCATGTTACTCAGAGTGCGGAATGAATGTATATTATGGATGGGCGATCATAGAAGATAAGATGATCCTAAACGAGAGAGTTGGTAGATGCTAGCATTTCAGATGAACAGAGAGGGATGGTCAGAAGAGAGCTGAGCAGAACTGACTCGAGGATAGAACTTGTAGACTTTGTCTTAAAGGATGACACAACAACTATTAGTCTTCTTAGCCTAAAACATCAATCAAAATCAATATCATTAGCTATAGTTGCATTGCATTCCATATAGAGTCTCAATAAGCAGAATTCTTTGGCACCCGAGCAACGATTTTGTTCATCAGAGCATCGAATAAGGGTAAACATGGTTGTTTTCTCAGGGAAATGACGCGCCTGCCCAGTAAATGTTAGTCGAAGCTGAGGAAGGCATAGGGGGCCCACCAAGCAGAATCCCCCAAGAATAAAGGTATATTAAAAGGAATGTTATTGATGATTTAAATATGCACTCGTGTGTGGACATGAAGAGGAAAACGGAAGTTAGAGATGAATAGAGGCGTTATATACCATGGACCTGTCAGTAGGCACTGCACTAAGAGAGAGAGAGAGAGAGAGCATCAAATAACTTTTTTTCATCAAAAGTCCCTGTTCTGTTAACAGCACAGGTGGTGTAACTCGTAGAATTGGATAGCTTAATGAATTTCAAGAGAACAAAGGATATTTTACAGGATCGAAACTATATTATAGGTCCTGATCCTAGTTATTCTGGAATTCAAGGGAAGATGACGATGATAATTACACATAACAGTATATATATATATCAAACGTATTGCCTCTAATGATCTATACAATTCAACTGTTAAGTAAACTATTTTGCTATACAATTCTACTTCCAAGGGCTAAAATCCCAACCTAGATTTAAATAACTGTATGAGTTAAATAGATCTACAGTTTTCAAACCTCCCGAAGCTAATCACTAATATCGCTACCCTGTAGAGCTAGACTAACAATAGGTTCACTAATAAGTTGATAACGTCCAATGTCCTTAATCTAATGCGTCAGAGTTAAGTTGTAAATAACTAAAAGAATACATCTTACAGTTTTGTAGAAGGCCTTTGATTGGAGGCTGAGACCCTCAGACTTTTCTACCAGATCATCCAATTTCTCACCTCTCTGCAAAACTGCTTCGATTGTGTTATGCTAAAACCAATACCAATCAATACAACCAGTCACAAAGCCTATCTGTCTAGTTAACTACTAAACTTCATGTATTTAAACTACTCCAACATCTCGTCTACACTAACAGTTCTGAGGGTAGGCTACATTACTATCAAATTCAAAATTATTAAATCTAATTCATACTGCTTACATTTCAGTACACTGTGATTCCAAGCTATATTTTCTACACCAATTTCATACACAGTGCAATGACCTAAGTGCACGTCAATACTAACTGCAAAGTTCACAAGTCTCACTCTCTTCAATATATCTAACCATTGTTCTCGTTCTTTTTATTTCATTCAAGGCTTGGTCTATCCATATCCCGATCCCAGCTAAATTGGGATTCAAGGGAAGATAGTGATGCTGATGATGATTCAAGGCTTGAGCAAAGGTACTAATAAATTAGCCTAGAGTTAGTTCATTCACATTCTAAAGTTATTATACCTCCCTAATTAGTTGTCTATTCAGTCCGACTCTATGGCTGAACTTTTCTTAATTTTTGTTTTTTATTCCGTATAGTTTTACACACTAGACATACCGCATGTGCGATATAGTTACCTTTCTTGGTTTCTGTTTTGTAGTTTTAGTTATATCCTCATTTTCCTCTCCATGGTTATTAGTAATCGTTGCCTTTTGTTGGCGCTCAAGTAGCAGCCGGCGCGGATTTAAGAATAACCTCAAACACCCTGGGGATTACTTACAGAGAGAGATACGTGTTTATTTCAGCATCAACACCAATCCATTGACAATTACAGATTACAAACACAGATTTAACATAGTGTAGATCATAATAACACAAAACTATAAAAGTGCACTTAAAATAAACACAGGTGTGCATATGTGCTCAAGACATAGCAATCAAATAGCTACTAGCATATCGGCCACCAGTGAGGGCATACCCCTATCTTGCTGGCCACCGATAAAACATACAAACACGTAAATTTACGTGTTATTAAATTATTTAAGTTAATAAGTTAAATTTCAGTTATTAGACTTTAGAAGTATAGCATAATTAGGCTATCATATCGATCCAGACTAAAAATTAAGTTAGTAAGAATATAGCAGATTAAATAACAAATCGACACTCGAGAAACATGAATAATTATGATGACCAACTAGCATGTAGATGATTTTTAAGAAGGTTTTGGAATCTATTACGGTTTTGGATGGATCTGATATGATCTGGTAGACTATTCCAAATTTTGTAGCTGTTGAATAGCGTCGAAGAGAAGATTACATTCAAAGTTATCGACACTCAGTCTTCCAATGTGGTCGCCTACAATTTACTAACTGCGTGCAACGTGGCTTTACTTCGTTCAATTGACGCGCAGCTTAACTCAGTGCGCTAAATCCCCTCTCAACTAACAGCAACATAGAATATTTTAACCCCTGTGAATGTAGTATACTTATAAAATTTAAGGTCCTTCAATACATACCACAATTTGTCATCAACATATTACAAAACACGACTCAGCATCCAAGTTCCATCTAAATAAATTGTTCAATTATAATAATCATCATCATCATCTTCCCTTAAATCCAAGTTTAACCAGGGTTGGGATACGAATAGACTTCCTTTTATCCATTCATTTTAATTTTTGTTTTTGTTCTTTTTCAATTATAATAATAAACTAAATTAAAATAAAATCTACGATATGGATTGCAAACATAGCCAGCATAACACATAACATTAGATTCAGAAAATGCAAGCATAGGAATTAATTTTGCGTTTTGAGGATTACTTCTGAAAATTGAAAAATATAAACCAAAATAAGATAAATAAACATATCTATATTATAAACACATGTAATATGGTAATTCCATTTGTAAAAACTATGCTAGAAAAGTAGTGTTTTAACACAACGTTGCAAAGTTAAATAATTAGACTCAAGTCTAGTCTATCAGGTGACAAATTGTTCCAGATGTTAGCTGCTGCAGAAGGCCAGGCTCTATTACCAAGTGAAACATTGGTTCTAGGTTGAATAAGTAGACGTGAGTTGTCTGACCGAAGACCAAGGTGCTGACGACCTTGAGAAACATATTGCACGTCACAAGAGAGATACTCTGGTCCACAGCCATGCAGTGAGCGCCAAATGAGGCATGCAATATTGAATGTCACCCGTTCTCGTGCCCTCAGCCAATGCAGCTGCATTAACAGTGGAGTGACGAGATCTCCTCTTCTACCGCCATGGATGAGTCTCGCTGCTGTATTAAGAACTGACTGATGCCTGTTTAAGTGAGTGTCCGGTAAGCCATAAAGAATGGAGTTATCATAGTCAAGTCATGACAATACTAAAGTGGATACTAATGTCTGCATACTAATGAGGATTCTAATATTGATAATATAATCAATTATAAAAGAGATTACATTTAATTATAATAATAAAAGTGATTAAGCAACTGGGATTTAAGGGAAGATGATGATGATGAATAAAAGTGATTATGGAGCAAGGGTTAGGTTAAAAATAGTATTAATATTACCATTTTACTAAAAACAAAGGGAGTTTTAATGTACATGCATTTGCATAAATTTAGGTTAAAGCATACCAGTATAATCTTAGTCTCGTCCAGATCGGTTTGAATCTTGGTCATAGCATCTGCTTCCTTAGGATTCTGTCAGCAACATCATTCAAATCAACAATTTATTGATCATCTGATCCCACATAGTCAGAGTGTAAAATAAGACCCTAGCAAAAATTGCGTACTTTATCATTTCATGGCAGCTTTTCATTAAATATTGAACAATTGTTGAGAAACTTGCTTTAAAATGTTTTAAGAATTTTTTTAGGGATAAAAACATTTTAACTTATGAAACGTTGTTGCAACAACTGATTTCAATACATAGTAACAATGCCCAAAGGAGGAATACCATCTTCTTATAAAGACTATAGTAAAAGTATAGAATCATTTTATAAAGACCATAACACATGTACACTTTTTAACAATTTAATGCGATCAACTCAGTTAATTATGAAATAAAATTCAGCACTGTTTGAGTTTCGACACAAATTTTTCATAAACTGATTTTCATTTTCTGCAATTTTATTTACATATTTAAACAAATTCTACTTTAGGGATGCATCTTTCAAAGTTCATTTTTCTACTTTCAATCCTAGTTTTACTAATGCCGTAAGTAACAACCAATTTTATACTAGTTTAACTTTAAAATATTTCTAAGTATTTGTGAAAGAACCATGCTACACCATCTCTTATTATAATTACAGCAATTATCAACCAAAAATGACAGAAAACTGTAAACATTTGTTTCGCATTTCCATTTACATCATGCATATAGTAAACGCATCCTTCACTATTCAATGGGATCAAAAGGAAAATTTACTGATTTCATTAGATATATTAATGTCAGTGCATTGTAACAGAAGCATCAAGTCTCCAATTGATCAATGTGATCATGTTTCATTAGAGTTTCCATCTGAACCTGATATAACCTAAGTGAGAGCGGGTTTATTTCAGATTCACATACCAATGCAGTCTTACATACAGGTTAATGAAGTCCAGAGTTACATATAATCCATAGCATAACAGGCAATACAGTCACATATAAAACACCTGAAAACAGTAAATAGTTGAGAAAATGTCTGTCCTATCAACACTAGCAGTTCACAACATGCCATCTTGATGGTTGCCTCAGTGAAGTTAATTACTAAGCAACAACCAATTAGTAGTTTAAAACCTAATACAACATTATATGTCACCCGTAGCGTACGGTTGGTCTAGTCTTCAGTGACCAAGGGACAACATTGGAAGAAACAAAAAAG
Source organism: Enchytraeus crypticus (assembly GCA_905160935.1). NCBI lineage: Eukaryota > Metazoa > Annelida > Clitellata > Enchytraeida > Enchytraeidae > Enchytraeus > Enchytraeus crypticus. The sequence goes on from CAJHZI010000543.1 coordinate 2,435,870, forward strand.
CGATAAACACCAGTACCTGATATTTCTGTAGATCCGCAGCAAGTTCTGGAAACTGCAGAGAACTTAAATAAAACACACAATAGATTAAGGATTATAAGTAATACAATACAAGTAATCTGTAATCTTATAATTATAAGTAATCCGTTTAAAGGCATCTGCATAAGTAACTGGACAGTGAGAAACTCAATCAATCAATAACTTTAGATTTAATGTTTGGTTCCTTGCCAAAAGATAATTAATGTGAGGCAAAGCTCAATCAATATTAACTAATAAAGCCAATTGTAACATTAAATTTGTTCATCAAAATACTGATCCATGTGAAATTAATACAATCTGAGAGTTCATTAAATGATCTGAGTTACAGATAGTTAACTGTACATACTCTATAATTTAACAATGCTACAGACATATGGTTAACACTGCTGTAATGACGTGATATATATAACACAACATTGGCAATAAATGTAACCTACTCCTCTTTGGCTGTTGGCCACTGGAATGCAGGATACTTGGCTGAAAAGTCATCCAGCACCTGAAATATAAACATGAACAATTGCACACACCATAAATAAGCCATGGATTACATATCTACGGTAAGCATTAGTCAAATTTATGCATATATACTTCAGGCACTTATTTATTGTAGAAGTGGTCCCCTCTATGTTTATCAGATGATGCTCCATCAGTTGCAAGAAAATTTGGTGGCTGGCGCCGACTACTATTAAAAAGCAGATGAGAACATTATTCAGCTTGATAGTTTATTGTAAACATATCTACACTGTGTTTTTTATAACTGATACCCCAAATTATTTTAACAATAAAGTCGTAAGAAGTGGACCGATATTCTTGAAATTTGCAGTACTTGACCAGCAGCCAATTCTACAAAACATAGAGAAATTTCTTTTGAATATCTTTAATAACGTGAAAGTTATAGTTTCGCGAATAGGAGTGGGGTCAGATAAGAAATTTCCAGTACAGGATTACGGGTGTGTTACATGCAGTGTAAAATTATCTCTATAAAAGTAATAGCAAACACGTCACAAAATTTCAGCTAATGCTATTTTGAAGAGCAATCACTTCTTTGCAAAATGACGTAAAATACGTGCTGATATGTTCTTAATTGACAAAGTTATTGAACTTTTAATGCATGCATTGCATGTCTGGGTACAACTGCTATCACCACAGCCACTGCAGTGGCGTCCTGCAGCGCCACAGTTAAAATAACTTCATCGATTATTCTCGTAGTGCAATGCATGCATAAAAAGTTCAATAACTTTGTCAATTAAGAACATATCAGAAGTATTTTACGTCGTTTTGAAAAGAAATGATTGCTCTTCAAAATAGCAGTAGCAGAAATTTTATATTGCGTGTTGGCTAGTATTTTTATAGAGATAATCTACGCTAAATGTAACACGTCCGTAATCCTGTATTGGAAATTTCTTATCTGACCCCACTCCTATTCGCGAAACTATAACTTTCACGTTACTGGAGATATTAAAACTAAATTTCTCAATGTTATGCAGAATTGGCTGCTGGTCAAGTGCTATAAATTTCAAGAACATCGGTCAACTTCTTGAGACTTTATTGTTAAAACAATTTGGGGTATCAGTTATAAAAAACACAGTGTACAACACACAAGTAGAATTGTGTCTATTCCAAAGATTGACAGAGCAGTACTGTAACATAGTTACATTATAATAATATCTGAAACAATAAGGTGAATAAGGTCACTCTAAATGTCGAATTAGTTGCTTTGTAAATGTTATAATCAAGAGACTCCTGAAAATCTAACGGTAATCTTACAACAACCGGTAAGTCAATTTGATTGGAAATATTTGGTTTTCGATAAGAAATAACAGAAGGAGGTATAAATGAAAGTAATTTAGAGTTAGCTCAAGACTACATTAAATGGTTAAGTAATTCTTATGTAGAGAAGAACAGGGATAGAATAAACTGGAGTTATGTGCAACAAACATGCCGTTATGCATTACTGTGATAATGGAAGAAGATTGTTTGACAGTGTTGATTGGCACTAAAAGTTCATGTTCAAGTTCATTGAACAGTAAGAATTTCATTCTTTACATTACTCAATAACTTGATAACATGATAGGAATTAATACTCAATCAATCAATCAATCAATAAGAATTTAACGTTTGGTTCCTCTCCATAAGGCAGTGTCAGGGACGTCAAATATTAAATACAATTGTATGGGATTTTTGGAGAAACATTGGTTAGTACAAGCACTATTCTCAGTTCTTAGAGGTGTCCATTGTTAATTCAAATTCAAATTAAAACCAGGCACACCTTGTTAAGTAATGTGAACGCAACGCGCTGAGGATATTCATGATCGGATACAAGCACCGCAGCCAAGGAGTCACTCCTCACGTATATGTGACACAGATATTCTAAACAATATATATTTATATATATATATATATGAAAAGTGGTTTTAATTAGAAATTATAAATATGACGATGCAATTAAATTTATACTCCAAATGCGATTAAATTTATACTTGATTTATTAATTATTACACTAAACCCATCATATTTATCCATTCAAGAAAACTGAACATAATAAAATATATCTAATTAGAAACCAACTAGCCTAACAAATAGGACTTCAAGGATAGTATACTAATTTTAGTAGCCTTTCTAATACAATTCAGTGGCGGATCCAGGAGCTCAGGGGCTGTGCCTCCCCTGAAATACTTGTAATTTTTTAAAACTAACATTTTTTGCTACATTAACAAAAAATTAAATGATGTTTACCAGTGGCCTATCAAGATCCGGGTGGGGGGGGCATCATAGTCTATCAATACAGTCATACAAAAGCTAACAAAACAGTTGAATTCTTAAAGAACAGGTTGTTAAAATTTTTCTACCCTCCCCCCCAAAAAAATTTCTGGATCCATCCATGCTCTCATTCCAGAGAATAACCAAATGTTACAACTAAAATTCCTCTTAAATATTACGTTACATTATGTTATTAAAAGAATTAAGTTCTTACGACAAATCAACATGGCTGATATTCCTCTGCAACAGTACAGCTTTAGTAATATTAAAATAGTTAAATATTAACTAATTACTAGAATTACAGTAACTCATACCCTGTTCCTTGACTGTTGATCTCTGCGCAATGGGTGTTCTCTCAACAAGAATCTTACTAGAAAAGTCCATAAACTCCTGGACACTACAACCAATACGATATCATCATATAACATAAATACAACATAATACAACATAATACAGGAAACTATATTCATGGTCTAACTCTTAAGATCAAGTTGTTCTTTGAAACAAATTAACAATATGTTATATATCATAATTTAATGCTGTTCAACTTCACCTCTTACCCCCACCATCTATAAAAGATACTAAAATTAATTTAATTAAACTTAATATAATAGTTCAGGAAGTGCAAAGACTAGTATCGCTAGTTCAGTCGTAAAGTCATGATTCATCATTTAAAAATTCTCAACAACTAAAAAATTCTTTAAAATAAATCTAAGATTAATGTCTGCTTTCGTACTGTAAGTATACTGTCAGAGATGGTCTGGAGGGGTTCTGAATACAAGGCCTCTTACTTAACTGGCTAGTTTGCGATCAACTCAGCTACCAGCTAGAACAATTTAAAATTTGTTTATTTACTTTAAATATAATTTTAAAAAAAATAGTCATAGCTTTTTAGATTACAAATTCTTAGCAATCAAAGAATGTGCCAACTATAAATTTAGCATATACGTTTAGTTAGAGCAGCAACAACATGAGTTACCTTGATCTCTGGAAGTAGCCAAATGATTGCAGGTCACTGGCAGAGCTGAGTTTCTTTGCCTTTCCATCATCCACCTTATACAATACTGACAGCGCATAGAGCTTCATGGTTTCTGTTATAAAAATATAGTTACATATAAGTATAGTAAGAATCATCAACATCCTCATCACTAGTTTATTTCAGTCATAAGTCCTTTAGACATTGCATGATACAATGACTTTGGACTTTTGGACTGAATATCTGGATTTTGGAATTAGCACCGTTTTTGTACCTTCTTTTTGCTTGCCGGCTTGATTTTGTCTCAATAGTGCTCAATGTTGTCAATGATGACTGTAGCACTCTAATTGTTGTTAGTATTGTTACTATGACAAAAACAAGTAAAAAAGAAAAAGAATTGAGTAGCCTTACATGAAAAGATACAAGCAATATTAGATTCTTCAACACATTTTAACAAACTAAAATGAGAGGTACAGAACACAGTGTCAATCACTGGCAACTCAGTAGATAAAAACATTTCAGTGACACTACTGTATTTTAGTAAGTTAAAAAATGATTTAATGTATTTTAAATAGCAGGACATCATACAACTAAGAGCAGCTAATTCAAAAACCTTCCACAGGACTATATCATAGAAACAAGAGCAATAGCTTCTAAATAATTTCAATTTTTAACAGAAATTGAGTATAAGCCGAATTTTCTTTTAAGAACAATAGTACGATAGAATAAATTCCTTATGTCGCGATTAACATTGTCAAAGTCATCATGAAGATCATTCCGCCTGATATGACCAAGATATCTAAAGCTGGATAAAAATGAAAGCTGATGGCCATCAAGAAGAAAATGCAGAAAGTTAACACAGATAGATTTGCATTTGATAGGCAGATTAAATATAATAAAAACAGCTTTTTAGGTGCTGCACATCACGTTTATTTCCCTAGTAGCAAACTAGCACATACAATAAATCTTGCAGAGCATGCCAAGATGGAGCTAACAAAACCATATCATCTGTATACGCCAATACGTTAATGAATCTGTTCATAAAATAACAGCCTATACCAGACTGAGTAACTTTGAGAAACACTTTACAAATATAAAAGCACAACCAAAAAGGAGACAATATACCACCCTGCCGCACACCATTAGAAATCTGAAAACTACTAGAAATTGCAGATTGCCATTTAATAATAGAGCTTTCGTAGTCATCTAGTAATTAAACTATTACCAGATGGTCTCCAGTAAACAGGCTGCAATTCAAAGTTATATATTTGAATAGTTACATTTTCTAACCTAAGGTCCTTTTCATTCGAATTTTTAAGAGTAATAACAATAACAATGATAGTAAAAAATTCATTATAAATCAGCAAATATTTAAAAAATTATCACATAACAAGGGAAGATGATGATAATGATGATCACAAAACAAATTTTACACACTAGTTCAATAATAGATAAAGTTAGTCAAATCGCAAACTGCGGGTATTTAAATATTGTCTAACATTAAACAAGTTATACTTGTAAAAAATTGTAGGATAAGGACGACTGAATACTAACAAGTAACAAATGATTGAAATAAAGCTGGTAGAAATTATTACAAATAAAAATTCGGTTAAATTACTATGTTTATTTTGTTATTAACAGTGCGGCCACTGATAAAGTTTTTATTGCTCATGTTTAGAGGCCCAAAAATTGAGGTCCAATATTTTGAGACATATTACAAATCCTTTAGAATATTTATTTACCGAAATGCCGCACGATTCGCCTAATTTAACAAAAATGAAACACCTACAAAAATACAAAGAAATTTCTATTCAAATTCATTATAACTTAAAACTCGTTTGACTTGAATAAAATATAAGCATTAAGATAAAGTTTGTTTCTTGGTGTCTTTGGTTATTGAAATCTACAAATTTTCTTAACTTTAAATTCCCTGAATGTGAAATTTTCGTACTGTTAAGCGAAATGGAAGGTCGTATGAATATATAAATTACATTCTTAGGCATTGTATTGGCATATATATGATTCATAGCTTTGTAATTCCTTAATTTAAAAATTCACCTAATTGAAGTTTTGACATGAAATTTGCTGGAAATACATTTTATATAAGTCAACTAAATGGATAAACGTAATAGAAAAACAATACAAATAAGTTTCCTAAATTTTAGTACTTAAAATTGTATTCTTGAATTGTTAGGAGGAATTGAGCCAAAATATAAGGCTTTGGCAACACTAATAAACACGTAACAAAAACCAACTCAGCAATTAGAGCGCTACTGTCAATGACAGCATCAAGAACTATTGAGACAAATTAAAATCTGCGAAAAAAATAAAGGCCAAAAAAGGTGCAAATTCCAAACTCCAGAATTCAGTCCTAAGATAAAGGGAATTTAAGAAAAGGAGGCTTACGTACTTCTGCATGGTCTCTACTCGTGGACATTGCATATGGATGGAAAAGACTTTAACAAGAGGAGTTGAAAAGCAGGTCTTCCTGCAACTGCCCATAAGAAAGCAAAGGCTGATATGCTTCGAACGAAGACTGCCGAAAAGTGGATGGAACAAAGTTACAGACCTGCACGCGATATTTACGATTAATTAATTATAGCTAGCTTAGATCGAGCGTATATATATATATATATATATATATATATATATATATATATATATATATATATATATATATATATATATATACATATATATATATATATATATATATATATATATATATATATAATATAGACCTTTTATAATATGTAGCGGTAACTCTGTTCACATAATAAACAAAGCCTAGTGGGAGAGTGGGGAGGGGTGTGTTCTTCTATTTCCGGCTGGCAATATTCTATATATTCACATATATTTATTATGCATTTCTTCATTATTAACACAATGGTATTTTAAATAATTACAAAAAAATACATTTTAACTTCTTGTCAAATGATGATAAACATATGTCTTAATTTACAGTTAAGATATGTCTAGATAGAATATCTAGAGAGGATATTTTACATTTTAAAGATATATTACATTGCAGTTGCCTTCTGCAAAACATTCAGTTTTGTGATGCACATGCAGTTGCGCCGCTCCAAGGAATGAAATAATACATAAAGTGATTTTTCAAAAGTAAACACCTTTTATTATATATATATATATATATATATATATATATATATATATATATATATATATATATATATATATATATATATATTATAGGCTGGAGCCAGTGGCGAAGTCGGTAAGATATTCGACCGCGGATCAGTAGGTCGCTTTCGAGTGAGGAAACTGACGTTAACCTTAGTTTTAGATTTTTTATAGAGCATAATATAGCCTACATTACATTATTTAAAGGAATGAAAAATTAGAAAATTAGAATTGTAAGGATACTATGAAATCAGATCACGTAGCGTTTAAATAAATGCTCTTCTTAAAATAGAAGACGCTATTGTTTCATTATTGACTTCAACAAGACCTTCCCCTCCAAAAATTAGAAGTCATCCATGACTCATCTCAGTACATCTATTTCTTCTCTGACATATAATTTATTAAAATATATGGCATATATATATGTATATATATATATATATATATATATATATATATATATATATATATATATATATATATAAATGCTAAATTTAATTTCTCGATATTAAGATATTGGCGCTGATTTCTTTGGTTCTTTAAGTTTACTTTTGAAATTAAGATTATAAGATGGCATCACTGCAGGCATCAAGCCATTACAAGATGGCCGCCTTTGTTTTGTACTGTATTAATTATCATATTTTGTATATATTTGCTTTACTTGTGTTTCATTTGCTAGTTGGTAAAATTAATCAGTTAGGATAAATCATTTGTAATTCCGGTCTTAGAATAAAATGTATAAGTCGATTTTATATTTTGTTAAAATGTGATTCTATTTATATGACGTACCTAAAGGCTGCAAGTACAAGGCAAGAAATTAAGTTTGATTGTATTAGAACTAAAATGTCGTAAAAGATACGATGGGAATGGAAAGCTGATGCAGGGTTGGATTAAGCCGAGTAAGATAGTTAACACTTATCTGGAAACTGGGTCGTGGTATTGCTATCTTCGTCTCAGAAAGACGTTGTGATGATTGATTTTCGCTACCTTTCTTAGACGGAGGTACGGATGCTGATGGGGATTTAGAACTTAAGTATATTGTAAGGCAAGGAATTCACTGTTGTGGTTCAAATGGAGCAGATGGTTAGATTTTTTTAAATACATATGTAAGTATGCAAAATCTGATTAAATAGTAAATCACCGACATATAGTTAACACACATAGTAGTCAAAATAATCAGAATGAATTGAGGGAAGGAATTAACTTGAATCATCTAAATTAAAGAGTAATCTACCTTGTCAAAAATTAACACCAAATGCTGCTATGTTATAAAGGTCGAATCATATATAGTAATATATTTTTTTTATAAATTTAATTTCAACCTGACAACTGCAGTAAAGTACAGTATTGAAATAAGTACAGATATAGCAAAATTTTAAATACATGAGAGATGAAATTATAATTGTTTTCGATAGTATGCTGCTCGAAGCTTAACAAATCTTTCTATGGCAATTACTATTATACACCATTTCTTAAGTATCCACGGGTATTGCCATGTATAGTTAAAAACTATAATACTTGTACCAGTTAATATTAGATTAACTTGAATCATCTAAATCATAGGATTAATGAAGTTCCTGTAACTCAAACTGCTTCATTTTATGAGAAGGGATCTCATAGGTGCAATTCTTCGGGTTGGATAATTATGATTGTTTTGTGAAGTTAACAAAGATGTCAATATATGTGTAGGGCTGTTACAGATTGCCTTGAAAAGCTAATTTCTGCAGAGTTGCATAGATCTTCAGAATTGTGCTCGCTACTGTAGAAGCCTGCTCTCTTAGCCTTTTTTACAAGAGGTTTCTAGTTTATTTTATTTTTTATATATTATATATTTGATAGCCCTCTATTAGTTTTTTAATGAACTGCAAAATAAAAGAATATGCTCAATGGCATCAGGCACTTATGGTATTTTCTCTCTATGATTGATAGAAACATTTAACTTTATTAGTCCCTTGTTAACTACTCATGTGGATCCAAGGGAGATGGGTGTAAAAGTATTAATAAAATAATTAAATGCATTATATAGTGAAATGATCAACCATGTTGATATTAGTCCATTTTCTATGCAATCAACCTGTGGATGTCTGTTGTATCACTATCAGATCAGTGCGTCCAGGAATGAAACCCACGAGAGTTCAATTTACCTCAGGATCTGTCATTTAAAACTTCATGATGTTACCTGACTCCTCTAACCACTGCGCAAAGATATTGTAGGACGTTACCCTAGAATAACCTTCTAGAATATAATTATATATTCATTTGACAATTTTGATCATACACCTGAGTAAATTTGATGGACTTGTATGTATGAATGTTTGATCCTTACTAATAATGGATTACTAAATGTAATAGATATTGAAGGACAGCATTCGTTTACATTGAGTAATGCATGAACTTTTGATTGGTTTTCTGGATAATGTGTGAATTTATTAGTAAATCAGCTTTTGTCTCTGTGTTTTCTAAGTCTTTGTCTTTTTCGTATTTGTATTTTCGTCTTTGTACTTTACTACTTCTTTTTGCAACCCATATCCCTTATAATATTTTGTGCCCATTTTTTTCTTTCTATTTCTTCTAACATTTATTAACTATCTAACTGTTCCAACTCTCTCAAGAACTTTCTTCTTTTGTAATTTTGTGCATTCAACAAATCATTCCCATTCTCCATAGCATAATACTTGATCATCAAGTTTCGTAGTATCATCTTTCCTTAAAGTTCGTGTTTCACATCAATATAGGAGTGTCGTGCACACCAATGTGTCGCAGTCTTTATCTTTGTGGTTTTCTTTATACTTTTTGTTAAGAGTTCTTTTCTTTTTCCAGTTTCTATTTCTCTCTCTAGTTTCTCTTTTCTCCTTCCAATTTCTCTTTTGCCTGTGAAATTATACATTTATGAAAAGAATTGGCAGTCAAACTAGAGCTGAAAATATGCAGGAAGCTTCCATTGGTGAAGCTTCCATTTATTATTGATGAAAGTTTCAAGCATTGGAGGAATCAACCTACAAAGTGGGGACTCTCATCTGATATAATTGATTATGGTTTAATTTATTATTTAAGTAGTTACCTCATGATAATTTAATGCTATTAACTTATTGTTTGCAAGATTGTTTTACCTGCTGTATGATTGAACCTATTCTTTGCAGCAACTACTTTACTGTCATGGATACAACAGAATTCAATGTTGAATAGTAAATGTACAATAGATTTGAATGCTGAAATATAAGATTTTATATCAGCTGTTTACTCTAACTGTCTCCAGCTGATAATGTTTCCAAACAGTCAGGCAGCTGGTTTAGGCCTTCATGTGCCGTACGCTGCCTTACCACCGGGCCTTCAGGGTTCTGCAATCAGTCAAGATGGACCAAACCCTATGGAGGATCAATCTGCTATAGCGGTTTGCAAATTGATAAATTAATTTGTTATATTGATTAAATGGGATTAAAGATGCTGGGTTCAAATACTAAGCTGTTTGCTCACTGACATCCTTTCAATATATTGAGAGATTAAACTAGCATTGAGGTTTGCTTTTGCCTTTTGACCTTTTTAAGGCTCAGTTATATTATAATGATAATGCTAATCAGGCTTATGTTTTTAATTATGCATATGCTGCAATGCATGCTTATGCTGCTATCCATACTTATGCTTCTAATTATGCTTACGCTGCTACCTTTGCTTATGCTCCTAATATACTTATACTGCTAACCTTTCTTATGCTCCTAATATGCTTATACTGCTACCCTTGGTTATGCTCCTAATATACTTATACTGCTAACCTTTCTTATGCTCCTAATATGCTTATACTGCTACCCTTGGTTATGCTCCTAATATGCTTATACTGCTACCCTAGCTTGTGCTGCTAATATGCTTATACTGAATAATAAGACCTATGCTCTTAGTCATGGCCATATCTATTTATTTATAACTATGTTCTACCTATGCTGCTATTCATAGTAAATTATGTAGCATTAGTACTATAGATGCATAAAGTTAAAGATTTATGCTGGTACCTATGCTTATGTTTCTAATTGTTGTCTGCTTTGCAATGATTTTGCCACTATGCAAATTCTTATGTTGCAGTCATGCATATTTTAAATATATGTACATCCCTGTTAGGGAATTTAGGCTTATTCTACTGTGCGTGCTTAGATGCTTAATATACATTGCTCTATGCATAACCAGCTATTTGTTCTTATTTAACTATACATACTGTACTAAATACTGTGTTAGTTATAGAAGATTGCAATTTGCATAGGCTCACATTTGAGCTTATGTTTTTATGCAAATACATGCTTATATTCATGCATATGAGCACTGTTATTCAAGCCTCTGCTGTTGTTGGCGATGTCGGTAAGATACTCGACCACAAATCAGTTTGTGTGGGTTTCAAATCCTGGGCTCGCTCGTCACTGACATCGCCTACGAGTGAGGAAACTGACTTTAACCTTAGCTTTTGTTCATAATTATGGTATTTCATTACCCTGATTATGCTGATATTTATTCTTATAGATGCTTTTTATTAAGGCTAATGCTTTTATTCATGCCCATACTGTCATTCATGCCTTTGCTGCTATTCATGCTATGTTGTTATTCTTGTCCATGTAAATTCAATATGTAAATTCATAGTTGCTATTCGTGTCTATGTTGTTATTCATGCCTTAGCTGTATTCATGGGTATGCTGTTATTCATACCAATTGATGCTGTTAATAAGACCTATGCTCTTAGTCATGGCCATATCTATTTATGACTATGTTCTTCCTATGCTGCTATTCATAGTAACTTATATGGCATTAGTACTATAGATGCATAAAGTTAAAGATTTATGCTGGTTATGCCATTAAAACTCAAGAGTGTTGGAAGGTTAATCCGCACTGACGGCAAGGAACTACACCGCATTGTTCAGTTTGTAAGGGCAACGACTACTGGTTATAATGGATGGAAATAAAGGAACAAACTACAAAAAGAAACGCCAGATAAGATACTCAAAGAAACTGTAGCAAGTGCATCTGTCTGTTATTCATTACTAAAATTGAATTTAAAATGATCCTACTTCAAGGTCAAAGTAAGTTAGTTAAGAAGAAGATCACCAGGGAGATTATAAAACTACTCTATGTTGCTATTTATTGTTCTAAATCTGTTGTTCCTGTGCCCAAGATGCTGGTGCAGCTCTTTGTTGCTCTGGCAGGCTACGTTAGTAGCATATATATATATATATATATATATATATATATATATATATATATATATATATATATATATATAATATATATATATATATATTGATTTAGCGGTATGTAGTGATGTAGCGATATGTAGTGATGTAGCGATATGTAGTGACGCAGCGATATGTAGTGATGTAGCAGTTGAAGAACTTTTGTCTATTAATAATTAGTGTAAGGTGGTTATTCCTGTTGTTTGAAAGCTCGTAAACTTCTGAATTAGCTATGGTGGCTCATTCATTCCTTCTTGATTGTATAAAGGAAATATTAGCTTATTCGATAATTATGATTCAAGTGGACGCTCTCTTACATAAGGGCAGAGTTATAAAGCTCTTCGGCTTCCTTTTATATCCTTTAATACGTGCAGTTTACTTAGCTTTGTTTCGTCATAATACAAAAAGACCAGACTAAATAAAAACAATGAGTTTACTGATTTCATTGTTTTATGATATCAGGAGGCTAATTTTTCTGACAATCACTAATATCACTATCACGGCATACCGCTCTCTAATGTCACTGTCACTAATATTTCTATCACTATGAATAATATCACTATCACCAGGATCACTATCTGGGTCTGTTAGCTGACGCTCTGAGGTGACAACTGCTGCTCAACAGCTGAGCTCTTTATTGCTTTATGCCACGTTGCTGACTACAGCAATGATAGCTTCAGTGCAGCTGTTCGCACACAGCTTATAGCACTGCTGTAGGCAGGTTAGATTTGATGTTGGCGATGTCTCGTTGCTGGGGAGCAATAACGAAAGCTTCATTTGACTTCCGTGTTTTACCATTCTGCGGGGCTCCCTCCCCTGTCGCCCTTATCGTACCCCCCACCCGTACATGGTATCTGTGGCTGAGGGGATGTAGGGTGAGTGAGGTGATAGAGAGAGCATCTGATAGAGGAAATGTTAGGGTGTAGAGAGTAAGGAGAGTGGGATTGAACGAAAGTGCCTCAGTCAGTAAGGGAGAAAAGAGAGATGACATGAAGTGCCTCTATTAGAGTCAAGAGTAGGATGTGTAGAGTAAGGAGAGAGATGAGGGAATGTGTTTCTAATAGAGGCGAGAGTAGGATGCGTAGAGAGTAAGGAGAGAGATGAGAGAAAGTGCCTCTAATAGAGGCGAGAGTAAGATGCATAGAGAGTAAGGAGAAAGATGAGAGAAAGTGCCTCTGATGGACAAGAGAGTATGATGTTTAGAATAAAGAGTGGGATGAGAGAAATTGCCTGTGATAGAGGAGAGATTAGGATGCGTAGTATGTGGGGGTGTACGGAGGATGGTTGTGGAAGGCGTAGTAGTGTGAGATGGTGAATTAGTGGAGAACTGAGAATGGATTTATAAGGAAACAGGGGAGGAGTTTTAGCGGATGAGTTGGGGTTAAAGGATTCAGCGAGCGAGAGTGAAGTTAAGAATTGATTGAAGCACTGGCTGGCTGATGTATGTTGCGTGTATGGATTGGAAATGATGTGGAATAGAATGTGTTTGTTTGTGTCTGATTTATATATGATTAGTTAACTGAAGTTAAGCATCATGTAAAGACATGTTAAATTAGTTATGCAAAAAGGAAAATATGTTGGCGTTTAGATTTTGGGATAATCATTAGAGAATTTTGGTCCTTTTGCAATTAGTTATACTATACGCTAATATACAGTCGATAATTTAATAATATCCAGTAACCTATTAAGACGTCGTTTAAATTTACAAAAAGCTAAATTTAACGTCTACAGCATGCTGCATTATATTTGAGATTGGGAATGCTGTTCTTCTTATTATAGTGGGCTTGTTTACAAGTGCCTCTATTAGAGGCACTTTGAGTGCCTCTATTAGAGGCACTTTCATCTATCTCTTTACTCTCTACACATCATACTCTCCCTTCAGTTAGAGGCACTTTCTTTCATCTCTCTCCTTACTGTACACATCCTACTCTCTCCTCTATTAGAGGCACTTTCTTTCATCTCTCTCCTTACTCTACACATCCATATCCTACTCTCTCCTCAATGAGAGGCACTTTCTTTCGTATCTCTTCTTATCTCTCTCTCTCTACATATCCTGAACGTGTACTCTGTACAAGAGTACTGTCATAGACCGTCTGGCTCTGACGGGTTTCGAACCAATGGAAACTTGCTTATTAGACAAGCTTACTATTAACTCAACCATCAGCTGACATTTAATTGAATTTAGACTGTTATTGTATGTGTCTGTAACTTAGAACAATTTGTGCAGTTTTTGTAGTCACTGTGTGCATACAGCTGTATGTGTGCGAGAGTACTGAAGAGCCGAAATGCTACAGGAATATCTACAGTGTTGTCGATTAGTAAATTCCAATATCTAATGTCGATTAGGGCAGTAGCTGTAGTTGGCATTCCTTGTTATTTTGGGGCCAATTGAGAATGAAACGTAAATTGCGCATGCCATAAGAGTCTACTAAGCAGGAAATTGAGGACGGAATGATATGCCACCTCAGAATTAATAATTTTCAAATTTAAGGTACATTAGGGCTTGGTAATGGCTCTGCCTTTGTGATAGAACGAATAGTCAGTGTCTAGTTGGACCTGTCAGTTGGTAGTACGAGAGAGATGGTGAGAGAAGGAGTGTGAGAGCAAATGGCATCGTCCAGTAGTCATAAGTTTTCTTTGATGGTTAATAAAGATGTTATATAATGATGTTAGTTATTATGGTGTATACCATAATAATTAACATCTTTATAACATCTTTATTAACACATTAACATCTTTATAACATCTTTATTTTTATAACATCTTTTATTATACACATATACTTTACTATACACATATACTTTATGAACACATTAACATCTTTATAATAACTTTATTTTTTATAACATCTTCTACTATTCGTTAAGTAATTCTTCATAACTACGTTGAAATTACCGCTGATGTGCTATCATTTACGGTCGAAATAGGAAACTGAACTCATGAACTTGTGTCTTGAACATCCCATTTGGGTCCAGTTTAAACATAGTAAAATATTATTATATTCTAGGATGTTTTTGATGTGTCTAAAAGGCTATAGTATCTAAAATGCAACGAAAAACTAACAAATTCAGTGATGTAGCGTATATTTGTTATATATAAAAAAGCATATCTTACCGACACCGCCACTGCCTGGAGCCAGTGGCGATATCGGTAAGATATTCTACCGCGGATCAGTATGTGCTGGGTTCAAATTCTGGGCTCACCCGCAACTGACATCGCTTGCGAGTGAGGAAACTGACGTTAACATTAGCTTTACCAGCTTTTTTAAAACAATAAACTACTGATGGAATTTGTGCTGTGGACGAGTGATCGGACAAGGAAGCAGACAGTTGTTTATGCAGGGATTAGAGCGGAGCGCTGAGTGTGGATGAGAGGGGAGGAGAGGTTCTCATGTCAGTGATTTAGAAGCCAAGCTGCGACTGTTGTGTCCGCGCCGACTATATAATATTGATTGGTGATATGTCGCATAGGTTGATGCGGCGCGAGTGACTGAATGAGTGTTGGGAAATGATAGGTAGATAAATATAGGTCAAGAGATAAATGGATAGATGGTATTTTTGTACATAATCATAAATGAAGAGAAATGTGAGAAATGGTAATTATATGTAATTATACTCTACTTACACATAATTATACAATAACTATCCAAGATTATGCAATAAAAATATAATTATAAACAATATGGTGTGTTCTAGACATTAATCGCTTCAAAAGTTTATAATTTTAACTATAAATGGTTTGAAAGGAGAGGTAGGTTAAAAAATTATTTTAGAATTTTATAGCTGTTTTGAATTCAATTTTTCTATATTTTATTTTTGAATTTTGAAGTGTAGTACCCTCTATATTATGCGATATTATATTCATTATTGTACAATTCTGTGCGAAAGAAGCTTAGAATATGACGTTTTTGTATGCTTGGTGGACTTTGAGAAGGCCTTTGACAGGATTGATTGGATAACTTTCATGAATATCTTGAAAAGAATAGGAATTGGCTGGAGAGATAGAAGACCAATTTTAAACTTTTGCATGAATCAAAGAGCTGTAATAAAAATCCAACAAGAATACTCAGAAGAAGGTGAAATAGGACGTGGAGTAACACAAGGTTGTAGCAGTTCATCACTGCTTTTTAACATCTGTGCTGAGGCAATGATGATGGCAGACATGGATGAAGGAATAAAAGTAGGAGGAAAATTGTTACAAGATGTACGATTTGCAGATGACCAAGGAAGGTAGCGGGCAGCGAGACTGGACTGCAGAAGATAATGGATAGGCTGAATGATACTTCATTGAGATATGGCATGAAGATTAATATCAAAAAGACCAAAGTGATGAGAATGTCCCATAATAAAGGTGAAATTAATATCACAATAAATGGTACGAAATTGAAACAGGTAAGGAGTTTCAAATATTTGGGTCATACTATAACCGATGATGTGAGTCGATATATGCAGTAGAAGTGCACAAGCAAAAGTCGCCTTAGGTAATAGGAAAGAACAAAGAGTTTAAACAAAGACACATATATAAAGATAGTGAAAACTGAAAACTTTGGAATGGACCACGCTATTAAGCTATTAAAAGTAAACACGCAATATAATGAAATGAGCAGCTACATTGATATTTATCACTTTTTAATACCACAAGTTTAAACCATTAGGCAATTTATTCCATTTTCCGTATAACCAGTCAAGTGAATTTCCAAGATTTTAGTCTCAGAACCAGCGAGGCTGAGACTTGAACCCATGAGGGTTCAATTCTCCTCAGGATCTGTCATTTAAAACTTCATGACGTTACCCCTATATTATTAAGACATTCTAAATTGTAAATTTTACTAGCATTTCGTTCTAATTTTAAATTATATGATGTGAGACAATAGCCATGGACCTTAAGGATGGATGATATCATGAAACTAGAGACATTGGAAATGTGGATAATGGATATGGAGAAGAATGGAAAGGATTAGCTGGACTCAAAAGGTTACAAATAAGGAAAGTTCTGTATAGAGTTGGTACCGATAGACAGTTGATAAATGCATTAAGAACAAGGAAGAAGAGTTGGATAGGACACATTCTAAGGGGGAAAGTCTATTATAGGAGGGTCACAGAAGGGAGAATGGAAGGAAATAGAGGCAGAGGCAGGCCGAGATTAGGCATGTTGGATGATTTAAAGACCCTCTCATATGTGGACATGAAGAGGAAAGCGGAAGACAGAGAAGAGTGGAGGCGTTATATATCATGGACCTGCCAGTAGGCAGTGCACTAAGAGAGAGAGATTATTATTAATAAATATTACCTGATAAAAGGCAGATGCCTTCGATTTAAATTTCAAAAGGACCGTCACTCTGACATTGTGCTCTGTGATACCAAAAGCATAAATTAACTTTACCTTCATCATTATCTGTATCCTCTTTATCGTCATTTATGTATGCTAGTGCATATTCAAATCGCTCGACATTCCTGGTATTGGTCTTCCTCGGATATATTCTCGTTAATATACACTTGCTATATTTGCAGGGATTCGGTTGGCCATTACTTCATCCAGCTGCGGCCGCTGCTGCTGCATCAGTCTCGCAGAATAACTCGCTGTTTTCTGGTCATAATTCTCTCAACACAGCCGATGTACTCGGAGGCAGCGGTGTCTCTGGGCCTGGTTCAGCTGGACCTGGTGGTGGAGGTGCCAGGTATAAGGATCCTATAATGGACAGGCTGGCTTACCCTGGTCTTGATGGCCGTACTGCAAATCTCACAAGGTTTATTATAATTTATGTAATTTCTAATAGTTTAGTGTCTGTATTTGCAAATTCCTGAGGGATTCTCAAGTTAATGTTGTAATAATATAGATTGCTGAAATTTAACAACCGTTGTGTAAGTAGTGCAAAGTTACACATTTTGGGCTATTATCTGTTCATGTTTTATTGTAATATAATTAAATTATAATATATTTGTCATCATCATCATAATCATCCCTTGAATTTCAGTTGAGCAATTTCTGGAGCCTAGACGCTACCCAATTAAATTAAAATATATTATAGTACCAAAGTAAATTTTTTAAGCTTGAATTTTAAAATATGGGGAGCTAAAGCTTAATAGTTTGCATTATACTGACATATTTCACGGTATTAATTATGTATTATCTATTTGATATTGTGGTACAGTGTATAGTTACAACTTACAAGCACTAATTAATGTCATGTTTCTGTGGAATCTTAAAGACTTGCGCTTAATATGCCTTCTATATGTCAGCGGTGGAAATTGTATTTTAAGGTCTGCGTGTATTCTTCTGTATATGCTGTATTATTAGAATGAGAACTTAAATATGCCGTATGGCTAATGAGGCGCGAAGAACGGCATTAAACAAAACGTTTTGTTTGTTCAGATTGAGCTCACAGACGACTACTGGATCAGGACTCTCGTCAGCCCAGGACAACTCTTCCACCACTACCACTTCCAACTCTTCCCTCGGCTCTGCCAGTCGCTTCCATCCCTATCGCCCGGCTGCTACGAGCTCAGCTGCTGGCCAGACAGCTGATGGGCTCACCTCGTTCGCTGCAGCTGCTGCTAGTGCAGCTGCGGCGACCTCTGGCTCAGCTGCGCAGTACGCTGCTCTAGACTCGTTGTACAAGGCCTACCAGGGAGCCTACAGTCCTGCAGCTGCTGCGGCTGCTGCTGCGGCTTCTGGGCTGTACGGACAGAATCCCTATGGGTGAGAAATCTCTCGTTTAAATTTGTCTAATTCTAATTACACCTAATTAAACCTCATTATCTGTACGTCTATGTTGTTCTCGGGAAATCTTGTTTGAGATGTTGATAGCATTTTAAAATAATGTAGGAGATGTAAGAGAGTCTCAAAATTCGGTGGTAGCAGTTCAATGGACACTTTTCTTGTACTCTTGTTTGCTTCGGCAGTTATGTAATGATCTATATATTTGATGAGGAAGTGCATTGATTGGTATAGTTCAAGCTTTAGGTCTTTTTTCTCATAAAAGCATATTGATATGGATTGTGCTGACAAATATAAGTGATTCACTGATTGTCATAAATGATTCAATGACTGATTGATATTGATTGTACAGAGAATTATTAATAATTCACTGATTGTCATAAGTGATTCAATGACTGATTGATTGTGCTGAGAGTTGTAGATGATTCACTAGTTGACATAAATGATTCAATGACTGATTAATATTGATTGTGCTGAGAGTTGTAGATGATTCACTAATTGACATAAATGATTCAATGACTGATTGATATTGATTGTACTGAGAGTTGTAGAGGATTCACTAATTGACATAAATGATTCAATGACTGATTGATTGTACTGAGAGTTGTAGATGATTCACAGTTCATATAATGACTTAATTGATTGATCAGGTCGCTGATATCTGAGCAGCAGCTGATGCTGCAGGCCTCTATGCTACACTATCCTCACCTCGCAATGTTTCCAGGAGCCGCTCAGAGCCTCTACGCCGCCAGCCTGGCCGGCTCAGGCGGCGCGGTGCCTGGAATGCGGTTTGCTGGCCCGGCCGACTACTACGGGCAGACGCTGCCTGCGCTCTCCATGTCCTCAAAGTTTCCTGATATGAAAGCCGCTGCTGCTAGCTGGCTAGGACTGGATCGGTACTCGCTCTCTGCTTTCTGGCTGTTCTGAGTTTAATTTATTTTAATTTTTAAAATTTCTTTCTTTAAAATTTAAATTATATTAAATTAAATTTTACATTTAATTTTTAATTTAATTTATTTTACATTTTAATTTACAGTTTTCTTTCCAATGTTTTCTTCTGCAGCTCTTATGATATCTGTGAGCATACAGGATCTATGTTCTTGATTTATATCTAGCCAGAAGTTTAAATACGAAGTAAAGAATGTGTGGATTTCTTTTTTAGTGCGTATTTAAACTCCATACAATGCATACAACACCATAATGCTCTGATAAGACAATGTTAGTTCAATCATACATCCTGAGTCCAATCTTACTCACTGCTTCAATCTTTCTGCATCAAATTACTTTTGATAAAAGCACAATTCTTGTGCTGGATAACGGCCCGTGAAGACTACTTGGAACCTGATGATATCTGTCGATCAGGAGAGTATCCTTCCTGAGAACTAGATAGACTTAGGAGTCATTTTGTCGGTACTGTCTTCTTCTTCAGTGCACTGCTAAGTGGTATGTTCAAGGTACCTATTCATACTCAAAGTCTGTTTTCTCACTCCATAAGAGCACTCCTTAGATCAACACGTTAATCCCTTCACAAAGTCTATGCCTTATCCATACCATATGTAGCCCATAGCTTGGAAAAAGTAAGGCTTCTGAGGTTGTTTCCCGTTGCCTCCTCAGTTAGGTGGATTAATTACCATTTAATCCTGGGGGAAAATATTTCATGGTGAGGTGTCCTTGGGGAAAATATTTCATGGTGAGGTGGGTCCCCTCTTGCCATCCTCAGCTCCTGCCTTTAGTCGCCTCTTACGTATACGCAGCAGATTGTTTGCGGTTGCCCTATTCTGCAGTGCTCCAACCACACCCGAGCACTACGTCGGTACGGTATGAAGTAAAATAATAGAAATATTGTTGTACTTCTAGTTTAGAAATTTTTGACATCAAAAAAGAATTGAAAATGGTTAATTTAACGTAGTTTTCTTTCTCTTTTCGTTGAAAGACTTTCAGTTATGTGGTTTATTTGCACGAAATTGCCAATGATGCTGTTGGAGAATCGTGATTAATTTTTTTAATGTGTTGTAGGTCAGTAGTTCAAGGTCAGCCGGATGGAAACAACGACACATCTGATCGTCACAAGGACAAGATGACTGGAGCCACTGGAGGAAGTAACTCTAAAGTTGGACAGCTGTTGGATGGATCGTTGAAATCTTCTGACGGTAAATCTTCCTCTCACGACTCCGCCTCCAACTCTTCTCATCATCGCATGGCTGATCAGCGCCAGGCAGGCGATAGAGCGAGGGAGGAGAGGAGAGAGGGAGTGAGACACGGAGGTGGCGTGGAGGCAGATCGGCAAGGGCACGGAATGAGTGGTGGAGCCAAGAGTCCTGCTAGAGTGGCTGATCATAGACCGGCTGGTTAGTAAAAATAATAATAATAAATAATAAAGGTTTAACGTCCATTTCCTCATACAAGGATGACATCAGGGACGTCCCACCATCACATTTCACTATAAATTGATTCACCCCAAACGATCTGAAAAAACATATGCTGAAGAAAGGAAAAATTTATCCTAAATGGTGCCGGTCCGGTGATTAGTGTCAATTTTAGTTGATTATTAATTGTCCTGCTCAGTGGCCGAAAGGCTGCTCTGGTAGTCTCAGACCACTGTAAATGTTATCCCCTGTTGGTTTTAGTGTAGTTATTAACGTAGCTTTTTGCTATCTGTGTTACTATTTTCATTGATTATATGTTTGATTGATTATATCAGTATATTATTGATTGTATTACGTGATTATTTTGCAATTACGTGGTTTTAATAAGTAAATAAGTGGCAGTGGAACAATAATATGTACTCACAATGGGGCCCCCTGGTTCTCGCAATTGAGCAGCTATTTAAACTAAACTACTGCTAACATGTTCTTTATTTCTCCCTCTCTATAGAGTTCTTGCAGATGGCAGGTCCTAGGTACATACTCTTACTCCAAGTCTTCATTCACCCTGCGTAGCTCTTTATTGGAAAAAGTTGAGGCCAACAACAAGCCCAAGCATTTTCTAGAGTTCATTGTAGCCTTTTGCTTGGGAAACTATGAGGTGGTTTTTCATTGTCTTCCTCAGTTTTTTGCCTACTTGTCCCCTAAACTATGTGCAGTTTACGGTTAGTCTCTTCTTAAATGACCAAAATAAAACACGAGAAATTTATTTACTGGCAGGAGCCGGTGGCGATGTCGATAAGATATCTGACCGCGGATAAGTATGTGTGAGCTCAAATCCTGGGCTCGACTGTCACTGATATTGCTTTTGAGAGATGAAACTGACATTAACATCGGCTTTACAACTTTACTATTGATAAGGCAACTGCAGCAGCAGATTTTGTATTGATGTATGGCTCATTAATTGAATTATAGTAATTGATTGGCTTCAATTTTGCTTTCAAAGGAAGATGATGATGGTTGACTTCTTACTAACTGGTTGAATGATTTACTTATTAATTGATTGCTATTTTCCCTTAGATACAGCTGCTACTGCTTCAAACGCTCTGCTGAACCGCTACAGTCACAACCTGATAACGGACTACATGTTCGGTGCGGCTAATGCTGGCATGTCGGGTGGGGCAGGCAACAGCAATGGTGCAAGGTTGGGCCAGGATCTTCAGAAACTGTCGTCAGATCCCAATCTTGGGTTAAGTAGTTTTGCAGGCGCTGGGCTGGGTGGTTTATCTGGGTTAGGCAATGCGGGGATTGGTGGGTTAGCTGGCATGAACTCTGGCAGTATTAGGAGACAGTCTTCAAGTGGGAGTACTGCAGAAAACAGACAGGTCAGTCTAGCCAACTCACAGTATGCAGAAGTACACTGTTGGTTAAGTTACTGTTATTGTTAAGTTATTGGTTAAGCTTGTTTTCATTTTCAAATTTCGAATCATAACTGGCAATATTGATATTTTTAAATATTGAATTGTTTGAAATTAACGCCATTATAAATCATGCTTGTTGATATTAATTAGTTAAAGTATTAATTACGCACTGCAGACAACAATACTTTTAAATGGAATAAGGATCATGACGTGACATTTGGCTATCATTCAAGATTTTTTTATTTTATTTTTTTATTCCGTATAGTTACACACATGACATGACATGTAAACACGTATGTGTTTACAATGTTTCCTTTCTTAAGTTTCTGTTTTTGTAGTTTTTGTTATTTCCTCCATTCCTCTTCATGATTATTAGTAATCGTTGCCTTTTGTTGGCGCTCCAATAGCAGCCGGCGCGGATTTAAGAATAACCTCCAACACCCTGGGCATTGTTTACTTTCAAAGCTGTCTACACGCGGTCTTCCAAAGTGGTCGCCCACAATTTACTAACCGCGTGCAGCGTGGCTTTACTTTGTTCAACTGACGCGCAGCTTAACTGAGTGCGCTAAATCCCCCCCCCCCCCCAAGATAATACTACAAGTTTGCTATCATCGTTCACTTGATGAGTTGGTGAGGAAACTGTAACACGTCAGACAGCAGATCATAATAATAATAATAATAACAATAATAATAATAATAATAAAGGTTTAACGTCCTTTTCCTTATACAGGGATGATGTCAGGGACGTCCAGATCAGTAGCAGTTTGTTACCATTGCTCGCCTAGCTGTGATAGACATTAACCTCCGTGACGTCATATGATGATATTTGCTTAGGGCAAATGTTGATTTGTGTTATTGCCCTAGCGTAACATAAATGTCTTTAAGTAAATTGTTTTTTAATATTTAGGACCATGCTGTCGCTGGTGTATTAAACTCACGCGATCGCCACGGTGCCGGTTCCAATCACGGCTCATCTGCGCATAAAGACAAGTCTTCTGCCCAGTCCCAGGGCGGCAGTGCACGGCCTGGTCCCCCATCGTCTCATCATCAGCCCCTGTCTAAAGCTAACGAGCCAAAGTTTCACAGGCCATTTGAACAGCCTCTGAAACACTCACTAGACGGTGGAGGCAATGCAGGAGGCAGTGCTGCTGCAGCAGCTGCCGCTGCTGCTGCAGCTGCTTATAACAGCTACTGTAAGCTGCAGCAGTCGTCGGCCAGGAGCCAGCAGCTGCAGCAGGAGCAGCAGGGTAATAATAGAAGTGGTCAGTCAGCAGCCGCCTCATCTAAACCTCAGCTACCTCAGCAGCAGTCTAAGTCATCGAATGATTCCAGACATCATCATCATCATCATAAGCATCATCATCATCAGCAGCAGCAGCAGGGCAGTGTGAAGCAAAAGCCGCAGGAATGCAAGGGCTTGCTTGCTGATAAACGAAATATCTCAGATAACATTGGAACTAGTAATAAGTATTTATCCTCAGGAGATCTTCCGCTGAATTTAGTTGTTAATAAGCAAGTGAATAAAACTATATCATCATCGTCGGGTAACTCAAACACCACTTCCTTCTCTTCGCTAGGTAATACGTCAAGTCAGCGGCACCCTAATGGCACAGTTGTGACTAAACCTGGTGGTTCTAGCGCAAAGTTACCGTCTTCTAGCAGAAAACACTCGCCAGGTAGCGCTGTCGTAGACCCATCAAAGGTCGAATTGCCACAATTTAAACTGCTTCCGCCCCGTGATCCTATCAGTCGCATTGACATTCAGATAGATCGACTGAAACGACGACGACGAAGTGCAGCCTCGGGTAAAATAATCATCGGCGAAACTAAATCTCGAATCTTAAAATTAGACTCTTTGGCTACAAAGCCAGAAATTACTTCAGGTAGTGGCTCTGCTGGTTCTGCAACGGTTGGTGACACAAAACCGGTTGAATCTGGTTTGAGTCTGCTGGCATTTTCTCAAGATGAGAAGCGTATTATGGCAGGTTCTTCTCTAATATCGACTGAAGTAAAGAGATTATCGGATGAACTAGAAGCCGAAGACTATGGCATTGAAGATGACTTAGACGCTGACGATTTTAGTGATATGCAGTTAGACGAGAATGCGCTCGCTAAGTTATTAACAATTACTTCTGCAGTGCCCAATTCAGCTGGGCCGGCATCTGATAAAAAAGACTTCCTCTCTTCCTTTGGTCTCGTCACGGTCCAGGAACGGAAAGGTTTGGCTACTTTATTCTATCACTGTTTCTAAATGTTAATTCCTAATTTTTCGTCTGTTTCGTGTCTCAGAAGTGGCCAAAAGGTTCATTTTGAACGTTTAGAAAACTTTAGAGATTGATGCTTACATATTCTGGCGAAGTTTGATTAAAGACTGTTACCAGTGGTTGAATTTTAAAAGAAAGAATCATATTCTAAATTGTTTTATAGTAATTGGGATAGCAATTATTTCATTTATAGAGATATACTGTACTATATTACTATGTATAGTATTATTTTGCTACTGTTACTGTACTGTATGATGCTACTGTATTGCTGTATGAGCAGATATGGAATACGAAGAGAAACGCAAGAGAAGACGTTTATTCAGAGAGAGAAGTGTCACGCCCACAGAATTGGTAGATCCTGCCTCTGACACAAGCCTTCAACAGTACGACAAGCCCGCCATGGACAATCTCTTTGCCGGTGTGGAGTCTGTAGATAAGCAGACTTTTCTATCTGCGCTAGAATTGGAGCAGTCGAAGGCAGGCAAAGAACAGCGTTAGTATAATAGAATAATTGTTATTGCCATATTTTTAGAATTGTACAGACATTGCGACCTAGCCTCTATTGCAGCTGCGGACTACGAAGTGGTTGCATTACCTTCTTGGCCAGAGTAATCCCAGACATTGCCTTCTTATGAAGACAATGACGTTAAAACTTTGCTGCATTGTGTATGATTCAAGTTTACTGGGTGACATGGCATTTCTGTGCGTTTGGGTGAATTCTTCATTTGCTTTGATAATATTTAATTGGAAAAAAATTTTGTGGCTCGTTTAGCCAGATGATATTGGGAAGATGCCCGTACCTCAAATCATCCTTTGCTTTTATTAGATTTGCTTGAAGTGGTACACTCTAATGTAAGTTAAGCATTGTACTAGCTTATGCTCTAGTCTCCAGTTTATCATCATCATCATCTTCTCTTAAATTCCAGTTTAACAAGGGTCGGGAAAGGAATTGACTTGATCTCTTCATTTAAGTTTTTGTAGCAATTTCTGGAGCCTAGGCGCTCATCAACCGAATGCCCTTTCTGACGTTAGTCTTCAGTTTATAAAAGGCATTTATCAATTTAGAGTTTTAGCAGACTATTTCAGACAAAAATGGCGGATAGATAGACTTACTAATTGATTGATTTGTTTCTGCGGCAGACATACAGCTACAGGCTGAGCTCAGTTTGAGTTTACTGCGGGGGTGTGAGATGTACACAACCCCCTCCCATTATCCTGCAGGTTTACCCCACCCTCTGCGCCCCACTCAACATCTACCCCCCACCCCCTCACACTCTTCACCCGCACGAGCGGTTCAGCAGAGACAGCAGCAGCAGCTGCAGCAGCTGTATGGCAGCAGCTATGACAGCAGTAAGGTTGCCTCTAGTTCAACCGGCACACTATCTTTAGATCCATCTAACCGAGTGGATGGTAGAGCGGATTTAGGTCAAGCTATTTGTAAACAAGGTATAACAGTTTAATCATACAAATTATCAAAATAGTGACTGCTTTGGCAATTTGTAATAGTATCGTCTGAGTTGTTTATATGGGCCGAGGGAGAATGTTTATTGTACTTTGTGACTGATGATATGGATTTAACGTCTAGGTCAGAGGCCCGAAGTGATTTTCTTCTAGACGTCATGGATATGCAGCATAAATATTAAAGAATCGGGTACAAATCGCGTACTGCTAACAATCTAAGTTGTATTGTATATTATACACAGTTTATTTTATAATACCCTTACGGCGTAACACATGCTAAATGGTCATCGTGGGACGATAGCATTTCACGTAGCTGCTGAATTAGCTGGTTCTACAAATACCACTTCAGCCCAACCCAAAACATGTAGGAGGTGATATGGTTTAACGTTTAGAGGGTTAGATTCAGAAACTCACGTGATCCGGGTTCAAAGCCCAGGTCCGTCTACAGCAAATTGGCCCTTGGAAGACTAATCATGTATCGAGACTTACAACCATTTGGCATTGTTAATGGAAAGTGTATGATTAAACATGATAAGGAAAATGTTTAAAGAGTGCCAGGAACCTGTATAGCAGTGTCGAAGACCGGTATCCCACCATTTTACTGCTGTAGAAATGTTTGATTTAAAGAAAACTCAATATTCTTCTGGCTTTTAATATTCTTTATACTACCAGAATCAATCCCTTGTAATGCTGCATGGTTTTACTAATAATATCTTGCACCTCGTGTTCAACAGAACCTGTGTATGTGGTGGAACACATACTGAGATTTAGCTCACTATTTAACTGCCTTCACTAATTAATATGATAACCATATTCTCTGATTTGCATTGTCGCTTACATATTGACCTGATATACAGTAGGCTAATAGCTAGTCTTATCCTTTCATTTTTAGATTCTATAAAACGCAAATTAACAAAACTTCACGACTCCATTCTTCAGTAGTTTCTTGAATGTTATACTAGTGTTTTATTATGTTTTATTGTATTTTATTTCTAAAGGCTTGCCAGAGAATGCACCTGTTGACCTTCATCGCTCCAGCACTACCTCTACTGACCCATCGTCGCTCACCCAGTCGACCGGCGACAACCACTTCAGTTCTCTTCCAGGTCTGCAGTTCTCCTCCTCGTCCCATCACGACGCTAAGGGTTTGGCGAGTAACGAACTTGCAGAGAGAAATGGTAACGCTGGAGCGGGATGCGAGGTTTTTGGAGGTGGTAGCAGTGCATATCAGTGGCCTGGGATAGAAGCTGTCATAGAGTCTTATCATCATTACATGGAAGGTATTGTATCATTATCAGTATTTCATCATTTACAATTTCGGTATAGGAAATGTACTGCGTTATAATCTGTAATATCATAATATACTGTATTATTCTATGGAAGGTTTTTAAATACCACAGTATATCATCTTGTACAACATCATTATAGAGAAGGGTTTTTTGTAATATTGCAGTATATCGTGATGTACTATATCATTTTACAGAAGGTCTTGTAATATCGGTATATCATCATTTATTATATCATTGTAAAGTTTTCTAATAGCATCGGTATGTTATCATTTACCATATCATGTATAGAAGGAAGATATTATACATCTTTTGTGTGTCATCGTTCTGTTGTTATGTGGAAAGTTTTGCAATATCATCACTATTAGTATCATTTGCTAAGTCATTATAGACTTGTCATTAACATCATTTTTGGAATGTATCATAAAATCATCACTGTGTTATCATTTACTATATCATCATATTGATGATTACTCGAAAGGTACCGTAATTTCGTCATTATGTCATAGTACACTCTATCATCGTAAAGTCTATTCATCATTCATTGTAAGGAATGTATTGTAGTATCATTACTTATATATCATTTAACAGTGTCGTCATTGTCATGCAAAATAAGAATGGAGATATACGGAATATACTGTATATCATCTCTATATAAGCCACTACTATTATCACCAGTCATATCACTGTCACATGAAAAGTAATACAATATTAGCACTATTTTTCATTAAGGCTTATCATCATTTATGGAAGTATATCATATATTATATTATATTATTAACTAATTGTATCAATTAATAATATATCCCTGTGTTGTGTCTGGGTTGTTTGAAGAAGAGACCAACCGTGTACTACACGTGTCGTAAAAGGAGACATAAAAATAAATTCAAACCCATGTCAGAAAGGGATTTCGGTTGGTGAGCGCTTAGGCTTCAGAAATTGCTACAAAAATGTAAACGAATGGAATAGGCATATTTTGATTAGTGTGGGACAGAGAGGATTGGAGAAGGTCTATTCATATACCAACCCTGGTTAAACTGGGATTCTAGATAGATGATGATGACCTATTAATAATAAAACACAATCGAGTTCATAATTGTAAAGTTTCATTGCCTTGTAGACAGGATATCACACTGTTCACATTCCAGCCAGTCTGGATTCTGAAGCTATTCTTAAACGTATTTTATTTATTTGTATACTATTTGTATACACTTTGCTTTTTGATGCGTAGAGAAATTGTGTGTAAAATTGCATATTATTACCAAAAATACTATGTGAAGGCCAAAAATTGGAACCAGAAAACGGCTGATACTGTGATGTATTAAATTCATTTTGTTCAGCTGTAGATGTGTGTAAAAGCGGATGTTAACGTCAGTTAATATTAACGTCAGGGTGTGTGTGTGTCTGTCTATTTTTATTAGAATTATTGCATTAGTTCTGCACTGCTTAGTTGATCACAGAAAAGTTCTAGAGTGAGATGTGTTGAATATTATCAAACAAGAATGAGCAATAGAATTTTATCTACCTCATATTATTTTAATTATTGATTGATTGATTGATCGCAGAGAAAACGCTAGAACGGCAGATGTTAAGGGAGCAGAGTGTTAAGGCTTTACACAAGAATCAGGAGTTGAATAGAAATGTCGAGCATCTCAAAACTCAGATCTCGGTTTGTTCCTTCTCACTTGTACAGTTGTTAAATTACATATATATATATATATATATATATATATATATATATATATAATATAATTAGGTATTTATATATAATTACGTAATTAGTGTGTATATATGTATATATATACACATGTATATATATACATATATATATATATATATAATAAGTAAGTCATTGTATTAGAAATGAAATTATTTTCATTGTTAAATTAATACTCTAGCATCGAATTATTTAATTCATTCTTCTTCTGTTGTTTAATTAAGTCTTTGACTTGTGTCAGGAACCTGATTCTACAATTTTTAATCTGAGGTAAACTGAGGACTTGACATCAAATGATCCAGGATTCAAATTCCTAATAATATGCCTCTAATAATTATTTTGGAACCATTACCTGTTCTCGATTTGACTGAATCTACATATCTTACTTAGCGATTGATAACTTCAACGACTGTATTAAATTAAATATTAATTTAATATGAAAAGAAATAAAATAATGCACGGATTTAGTAGAACGAAAACTAAAACGATTTCAAATAGCACGTGTACGCGAAATTAGAATAACTTAAAATTATATTTCTCTATCGAATTACAGTTCACTTTAAATATCGCAAAAGTAAGTACTTTATATTACATACGATTACTTTTGACATACAAATTACTAATATGCTCTCTAGCATAAATTCCTTCACTTTACTATAGTTTCCTCTCGACTATTCGCGTACTAGGATTCCTTCTAATATAATCCCTAGGTTAGAATGTTTCGATGGAACTCTCTTCCCTCTTCGATCTTCTACAAAATCTCTCGCTTCTCATCGACTGTTCGATGGACTATAAATTAGTTTGAATAACCGAACCCTTCGAATTGCTCTCAATTCGTCTACTCCTGAGATTCCTCAAATCTCCTAAATCTCTTCTCAACTTGGCACGTTTTACGTCAGTGTTGTCACTCCTCCATCTTGGATCTATCCCCTACTTCCTGTTTAGGCATGCCCTCATTGGTCACTTGCCCTAGCTTGGCTACCGCCTAGGATCTCACTTTAATAAAACTCAGTACTTTAAATCTTACATTTACCTATCCAGTAAATACTACTGGATAGGTAAATGTAAGATTTAAAGTATTGAGTTTTATTCTTAAATACTTTGCTATAAATGCAATTACAAATACAAATAAAATATATATCAAATCAAGCTTTGACAACTTGGAATTTACTTAGTAATTTTTAAACCCCTTTTCTGTTGAGGACATTGTACAGTATTTCTACTTAGAGATATTCTAAATTTATTCATTTTTTATTATTTTTTTAAAAATTGAAGTAAATACATGTAATTAACTGTAATACAAATACAAGAATACATGTAAACTTTTACATTTATTAATTTAACTTTATTTTACCTTAGAGAAAAATGTTTGTAATTTTGATGAATTTATCCAGATCGTCGTAGTTGTCTCGTTCTATGTCGAGTTGTCGAGTTTAAACGCACTATGTTATTTTGTTTTTTATATTTTAGGATCTTATGCAAACTAAGCAGCAGCTAACTATGGACCGATCTCAAGCACAGGCGTCAATTGATTCTCTAAAGAATTGTTTAAAATTACTTTCTAAGTCTTAATCTCTGTTTCTCTCTCTCTCTTTCTTTGTCTCTCTCTCTCTCTCTCTTTATCTTGCACTCTCTTTCTGATTTCTCTTATTTGCTCGTTTCTCTCCCTTTATCTCATTCTCTCTTTCTCTTTCCTGCTCTTTTTATGCTGATGGACTGTAACGAACCTGTTCAACATGTAATTATGTAATTTGTTATAATTGTATACGTTTGTGTTTTTAAGTGTCTCTGACAGCTTAGGTTTTTATAATGTTATATGCGTAATTATCTCTCGCATCTTCCATGACTTCAGTGTATACTATATTGGTGTATGCATATACGAATTAATAAAGCCAGGCTTAAAGTCTTTTTGCATATCAAAGAAATGATTAATTAGTTAATATTTAGTGGGATGTATTTTTACGTGCTATGGTAAAGGTGTTAAAATAAGCTAATACAGTCTGTTATTATCTGTTTAATTTGAATGATTTAGAGTTATTACTTCTCTTTAATTTACTGATTAATCGTAGAAATAAAAATGCCTTCGTTCATTCTTACATTTATGTCAATCTTTCTTTTCCTTTTAAACTGTTTTCTCTTCGGTACTGAAAATAACACACATTTAACAGTATTTAACGTTTGAAAGATTAAGATAATTACTTCTATAGCGAAGCATCCAGTTTTATATCTATTACGACACTAATAGATTATTTAAGTAATGTTCTCAAGTCTCTATGTAGTCAAAACTGGTGTACGATTGTTTTGAGTTGTTAGGATATTATTAAGAAAGCTTCAATTACTCGAATTCAGGTTGTACTGTATAAAGTTACCATGAGTCGATTAGACAATGATAACGAACCGTGTGCTCTACTAGATGGAGCTAAGACATTCTGAACAAAATATATCAAACCCTAATACAAAATATAAGAACATAGTTCTACCCTTAGTTATTCCACTAGTCGTTTAAATAAGCACTGCATTTGTTTAGTAAGATACTACGGATTTAGCATTTCTTTCAAAGGTGGTAAAATTCCAACGTCAGTTATAGTTTAAAATCTAAATAACTAATTTAATTATCTTCCATTTAAAATCATATTGTCACTAGTTTTCAACCGCATTTTACAGTGACGATATTATTTGTGTATCTAGCCTATTATACCTTGTCATTTTCCTGTGATTCTTAATCGTCTGTAGCTGTTTCCTTATGTCACCTCTGGTAATATAAAGATATTTAATGCTATTATTATTTTCTACTGTTATCATTACAATTTTTAGTATTGCCAGAGTATGGAGCCTGGGGATGAAGGATGTAATTGAAGAAAAGAATTTTAGTAGAACTCGCGGCCGCATGAGTCTGACTGCATTGAATCATTTTAAAACTTTCATTTTACTTCTCTTGTAAATAACTGGGGATGACTATGATTCAAGCACAGAACATGCTGAATCCCCGCCCGGCTACTCCGGGTCTTCTAGTGTAAAGAAACTGCTTAGTAGACAACTTTGAACCTAACAATGTAATTGTTGGCCTTTTTTCCAAAGAAAGGAAGTTGCTCCTGCATATCATACCTAATTTTTTGTTAGTATTAACCTTATTGTGTCCGGGTTGCTAAAAATAGATTAACAGTAGCCTGAATGGGTCGTAAAAAGCAAAAATCACTAAGATCCAAACTAACGTCAGAATGGGCATTCGGTTGGTGAGCGCCTAGGCTCCGGAAATTGCTACAAAATCTTCTAAAACTAACGGACAAATTTGAAGGTCTATTCGTATCTCGACTCTAGCTGAACAGGGATTCAAGGGAAGACGATGATGAAGATAATGATGATGACGATTATTATTATTTTTATTATTATTATTATTATTAATACTATTATTGTCATCATCATCATCGTCGTTCGTTATAAATCCGATAGATATTCAGACTGTACTATGCTATATTGCATGCATATCTATTAAATACATGTATATGAAGCATACTACAGCAACGGAGGTGTACCAGTAAATAGTATAGACGTAACAAATATTCTTTGACTGCTGCTTAATTTTGCACTGAATCTTTTAATTTCTTCTGTTAGTCATAATCGCTCTCGATGAAAAATTAAAATAATTTTGCAATAGGTTTAATTTTGTACTTTATTTAATGGCAGCTGTACTGTATCAACTACTAATTTATGTACCTTGTACTCTTTAGAATGACTAAACCTGCTGTTTTTAGTGCGCATATGGGTCTTTGTGGGTCTTTGTTGCAACATTTCGAGCTAAGGCGTCCTGGTCATCCAAGATGACGTGCTTTCATTGCTGTGGATATCAGTAGATATTCGGATATTGATAAAGTGTGCCCTAGATATTTAACTCTTTTATCTGCTTCATTGGTGTGAAGCAAAATATTCTTGCAATATATTTGTGATATTAACTTTGTAAATTAAATAAATTTAAAAATGCAAACTTTGCTTGCAAACTTTAATCAGTGGTGACTTCGGTGACGTTTGAAGCCAGAGGTAATGAGTTTATTAATATTATAGAAATGTATATAAACTCTGCAGCAGTTTTCTATTTTTATACATCGAGTCAGCTTGGAAAGTGTTTTTATATCTTAATTTCGCCTTTTAGTCTTTTATTGCCGACTAATGGTCATCCTGCTAAGTTTACATGTAGGTTGAAAAATATGTCACTTTTTACACATTTCATGTATAAGTTATCGTTATTTTGCAATGGTATTCTGGGCTTTTGACAATTTGTAGACTTTATTACTACGGAGAGCTATCTTCCATTATGGGAATCTCAGTTTTTTGTGTTATGTTACTGAGAGTTTGAGAGTATTAGCGTACTTACTAATGAGTTTACTGAATAATAAGATAAGGTTAACGTCAGTTTCCTCTCTCGAAAGCGATGTCAGTGACGGGCGAGCCCAGGATTTGAACCACGCACATACTGATCCGCGGTCGAATATCTAACCGACATCGCCACTGGCTCCAGCCAGTGGTAATACATAGCGTAATACTTACTAATGAGTTTACTGAATATAAGATAATACACAGTGTAATAATATTGCCAGTAAAGAATTCGTTTAGTTCTCTTGTGAATTTATGCAGTATTCGTAAGAATTTGTTTAAATATATATATTATGCAACCTAAGGTAGACCTTTTAACTTTTGTTAATTCAAAGCATGTACAAAGATATAGTCTATGCAATATTTACGTTATTGTTCTTCTTCTTATCTATCTGTGTCTCAGTCTCTATCAATTTTTTTCACTGGTTACCTGCATCATAATCAGGCTTTCTTTCTCTCTCACTTTCTAAATTTCTCTCTCTTCTTTGTCCTTATAGCATTCATGCTTTCTCTGAGAGCCCAATTCATTCTTAAATATTTTTCTGCTTGGTTAGTGTCTTAATTATTTCTCTGTTAAAATGTTAACATTCAGTTCATTTAACAATGAAATAGAGATTTTTGCGATTAACTGAAAAATAGTAGAAATGTTAATTTATGTGTTGACTCTGTTGAGAGATGTCAGGTTAATTGAAGTGATCTGCCTCATTGATCTACTCAAAGCTGTCTATTTTTCGATCTACATTGCATCATATAATTTGACATTAATTAGTATGTTCTGTATTTTTTTGCTCGTTCATTTAGCATTCAGATAGAAATTCAGCTTAATTATTGTTAAGTTCAATGTAATTACGTAATAATTACTTAATATTTGGTAGCCATGTGCGTGTATAGTATGAAATTTATCTCAAATTTATCTTTATTCAATGACTTTCTGTTTTGAAATGAGACCACTTAGGAAAATATTTATTCCGGCTCAAATAGATGTAAAGAGTAACTGGCCAGGGATTTTGTATTCTTTTCTCCATTCTGTTTTTAGTCGGTGTAAATTTGTATGCGGCTTATAAAATCTTTAAGGAAATTTTTCAACGTAATATTGCCGTGAATAAGAATTTGTATGCATAAGTGAATAAGTGTGCAAAAAGTGCTAATATAGCAAATTTGTTAGTTTATAACGTTTATAGTGGCTAAAATGCACCATCGTTTATTGATCTCTAATGTTGTAATTTTCAGATATGATATAAGTAGTGTCTATACGCCTGACGTTTGCTTAATTTCTCAACCATAGTAAGCTGTCACCCACTAATTAATAATTATTAAAATTTACCGACCCGGTAGAGAATAGAGACTGTTTGAAAGCCTGTGACTCAGCTATCCCAACATTTATAGGTGGATCCTAATAATGTGTTTAGAAAGTTTTGTAAGAACTAATGTGCGTATTCAGATGTGCATTTCAGTTCGTTATATGTAAAATCTAGTCTCTTATGCATTTTCTATTCTATTGTGGGGTTGATTTCACATAAGTTTTCAGTGTGTATTTATTATGTACTAGCTAGACGGCACTTTGCTGATATGCGGGAGCCTTGCGTTCTAATCCCAGCCGAGACGTCTCAGACAGCAGTTTCATGGATATTGAAGTAGATATTGTTTTGTTTACTTTAATGTATGGGTTCTATGAACGGTGATGCTCTAGTGCGGCATATGGTATTGCGTACTTATATCTCAACTTGTGTGTTCATAATTTAAATTGCTTTTTATTACAGCTATAAATTTAATACTTAATGTGTAGGGCAAAGTGCATGTTTGTATACTTAGAAGTTGTTGTCTGTCTCCGTTGTTTAGTGTTTGTGGATGTGTATGGCTTGTGTAATATTTGTATAATGTCATTTAGAGGAAGGGCTGCACGTGTAAATTAATGCATGTGAATACTTCATCTGCATGATCGTGTAGAGTCTATTCATGACTAAGAGACTAAATGATGCAAGGCCTAGGAGCTGAGGCCTAACTAAGGCCTAGTTAAATTTAGCTTCTGGTTTTAGGTCTGAAGGCATCGTCTACTTTGGAAGAGTACTAGGAGTCGAGAACTATGATGCCCGAGCGAATCAGTGTTAATGGGGCGTATTGATAGATTGATAATGTGACCTAGGCTTGCATGTGCTGGATATTGTATAATGTGCTTAATAAATGTTTGGTTCATTTGGACCTGTATGTATTCGCGGGCATGCATTCTATACATACTCACGCATATGTATGTTCGCTGATACGCGCGCGCTATTTGTATATATGTGTGCAGTGTACATACAATGCAATATCTTGTACCATTGAAATAAAAAGTTTTGATGTTGTAAATATTTGACGTTGTTTTATAACGAAGGTAGCGTGTTATATTTATTCTAATAGAAAATAGAAAACTGTTATACATCATATATCTACATAAATTATAAGATAATGCGCATTTTCACTGGAAGATAATTCCGTAAATGATAATTACTGAAGTGTTTTAAACCACAGCGTACATGTAAAGTAATCGTATGCGCGTATTCAATGAACTTAATGATAACATGTAGTGTGTAGCCAAGAAGCAATTGAATGTCTTAGTAGCTTAGGGGTACCGTCATGAAGTTTTAAATGACGGATCCTGAGGTGAATTGAACCCTCGTGGGTTCGAATCCCAGCAGCGCTGATCTGAGAGTAAAATCTCGGACATTCGCAGGACTGGTTACACGGAAAACGGACTAAATTGCCTAACGGTTTAAATATGTGGTATTAAAAAGTGAGAGATATCAACATAGTTGATCATTTCACTAAAATGCGTGTTTTACTTTACTTTTAATTAAATCTTCGACAAGAGCAGATCACGAATCCGTGTTTGGGATTTCCTGAGGGAACTATTGGCTTACGGCGAACATAATATTAATATAAATCTAACAAATTCTCTGTGAAACCCGCGAGAGGGTTATAAATCACTTTGAAGTAAAAAAACTCTGCGTGACGTAACTCGGTGGACACCAGAGCAGCCTCCTCAACCCTCTGCCTCCACTTATCAATGATCCTGTGCAAAGTCATAAACATCACCCTGCATAAGACTGAATTTGGTATCTAATTGACTTATATCATTATTATATTGCTTAATTAATGTGTATTTATTTCCCATTCCTGCCCTCATTTTATTGTTTAGTAGTCTATATTTTAAAGCTTTTCTAATTGAGTATTTTCATTTAGTCTTAGCATATGGCCTATCCAACTGTATCTTTTTTCCTTATGATTTGACTCCAAGGAGTCTCTTTTGTTCTTTCGTATATATCTATATTGCTAATTGTGTATGGATAGTGAATTTTTAGGAGATTTCTTAATAATTTTCTATGACAAACATCTGTGTCATTTTCTATGCTTTTTGTTACTACCCATAACTCACTATTATAAACAAATACTGATTTAATATAAGTGTTAAAGATTTTTATTCTAACTTTAAGATTTATTTTTTTATTTGTTAATCTCAATTTATATTTATTAAATGCTATCATTGTTAATTGTTTCCTATGAATTATATCATTTTCTGTATCCAACATACTACCTAAATTTTTTTTCCACTTTACGTCTTCGTTGTTATTTGATATTACTATTTTCTCTGTTGTATCTGTATTTATTTTTAGCTCCCGTCTTGTTAATTTACTTACAACGAATGGTATTAATTCATCAGAATTGTTTTTCCAATAAGAATCCATCCTATATCATCGGCAAATTGTTGATCTATTATTTCTGTATTACTATTTCTATTCCAGTATGTGTGATCATTAAGTTCTTTAGGTACATTTTGTTCTGTTTCTTTTAGCGACATTGCAAGGTAGAAAGTAAACAGAATTGGACTTAGACAGTCCCCTGAGGTACTCCTGTGCTGGTACTGAATTCTTTACCTTAACAATTGTCGTTCAAAACCTTTATTTTTACATTTTCTATTAGTATTTTGATTATGTACAATTCATCTTCATCTAGAAACTGCTTTAAATCATCTATTAATAGCTTTCTATTTACGCAGTCAAAAGCCTTACTCATATCTAGAAGTAGTATACTTATGTTAGCATTTTGTTTAATTGTTGCTTTTTCTATTAATAACTTAAAAGAGCACGCGTTTTCTGTAGTGCTTCTTCCTCTTCTATATGCCGCCTGACTTAGTGGAATTTGATTATCTATTTTATCATATACTTTATTAAACATTATGATGCACAAAATCTTTAAAATACTTTGAAGTAGTAAACGAATCAGGGATTCATTCCTGGCAGCGCCTTTGACTGTAATGGCGAGTACAAGTGATTTGTGCAAGCCGTAAGTAACTAAACTGCTGTCTTCTTCAAACATCAGTCCCGTATTGTTTCCTGGTTGTTGAAGAATAGATCAATCATGAACTGCACGTGTCTTTAAAGGCGACAAAGTAATAATATCCAAATCAACTTCGGAATGGATATTTGGGTGGTGAGCGCCTAGGCTCCAGAAATTGCTACAAAATGTTCTAGATTGACTGATTTTGCAGAGTGGGAAGTTGGAGTGGGGTTTATTCGTGTCCCCACTCTGGTTGGGCTGGGGTTCAGAGGAAGAATAAGAAGAAGAAGAAGATGATGATAGTGGTGATGATGATAATAAAGATGAAGTCTTCTTTAAAAAATTACCGATCACTACACGTGTCCGTAATGCACGACTAACGTTAAGCGTGGAAAGATTTGTTGCCTAGTGGCAGAGGCGTAAACTACACAGCTATACTGGATCTCTGGAATCCTTGGGCCTCCGGGTTGAATGTCTTTCTTTGTTCGTTAATGTTATTCCCCTACATATTGTTAGGGAGTAACGTAACTTAGATGTCACTAACATCTTTCTTTGGGAGGCACCGGACGTTAAATCTTCATTATACTGCATTACTTATATATGTGCAAAAATTTGACTTCAAAATGTACCCAGTGATTGATTGATTTATTAACTCATGCCAGTTAAATAGCGTCAAATAAAGGCAGATTATTTGAGACTGAAACATAATCTCACTGAACAATAAGTTAAGCTTTATAAATTATAATCGTTGTCCTATATACGCATGAATTGAATTCGACTATCAACCGGCACCTGCGTAACGTCACGACGTTGCTGTTAGTTGATAAACCGGACGCTAAATAAGCGACATGTAACATGTTGTTTCCTCAACGCTAAACTTTCATCATCAACGAAATTCCTGCTCACCACAGTCTAGGATAAGAGTGAGTTCAGTTTTCATTTGCTTCGCTTCCTTTATGCCAGTGATGCTGCTGGAATTTAATTTAATTTCGAACAATTCACTGGTTCGACATCAATAATTGAAGCCCTGAGTTCGGTTAAAAGAGAGATTAATCATTTCAAAGGGCAGAAGATGGAATTGTGCTTGGACTGGAATCGCGGTTAACTTGCTTTCGATATTTTAAAAGTTGAGAATAAGCAACGTCGAATAAGTAACTGTGTTACTTTTAGTCCAATTATATTTATAGCAAATAGCATTGTAAAATTATCGTGATGGGCTTAGATCAATCGCGGTATGTTTTTGTTAAACCTTTGACATTAAGTTTTATTAATGCATGTACAATTTGTACATGTATGATGAATAGCATTAAATAATTAATATAAAGCATACAGGGCCAAACAATGAAGGGAACGTATAATTTTTAGTATTACATGTTATCTACAATCTCTTACATTGCGAATTGTTTATTCCTGCTATGTCATAAATATCTCGCTTTCACAAGTTTCAAATTACACTTGTCATCGCTACTAATATTTTTAAGCGGAAGGTGGGGGTGGGTGAGGCTGGCTGTGATAACTGCCTATAATGCAGGATTATCTAGAGCTTGTATCGAGGCTGTTGTAATACATAGCAAGAGATGTCCTGATCAGAATGCTTTGACTGTGAAGTAAATTGCATCTCAAAGCATCTGACGCGAAACTATTTTTCATTCGGTCTGATTCTGAACAAAAACAATAGATACAGCTTAGTTAAGACTGCCATTTAAATGTAGTTATTGGCCTGAGTGAGGGAAATAGGTCGCTTTTGGTTGTATCTATTTGTTCATTCAAGAAAACATTTGAATTGGTTTAGAACATCGAGTCGTTTATGTTTTGATAAATGGTTAACATCCAAACAATTTGCCATACACTCAGATATAGAAAGCTAAATGTTTGGATTGCAGTAATATGATATTATCCTGAATTGGACACTTTCTGAAACCCCTAACGTTTTCTAACGCCACACTTGAACTATTAACATCAGAAGTTTGTTGTTAAATTAAATACAATTTATTTAGTCTAGAGTTTAAATTAAATATAAAATAATTTTCTCGCTTTAACTAACAGAAATTAATCTACAAATTTCTCTCTTTAACGAAAACTAATCTATAAAATATTTGTTAATAATAATAATAATAATAATTAATATTTGCTAATAATGTATTAATATAATATTCAATCGATCAATCTATATTTCTACGGATTAAGAGGCTTGGATGAGTTTAAAGAATTTGAACCCTTCGCACTCAGCTACTGCCTACGGACTACTTGTGACGTCATCATCCCTGACCCTTCCGTGCTTCTCTTCCAGATCTGCCTCCAGTTTGACGAAGTCAAGTGGGGGGGGGGACAAGTGGGGGGAGGACAAGTGGGGGGAGGACAAGTGGGGGAGGTCTTGTCAGTGGGAGGGTCGTGTGAGGCTAGAAATTTATGTCGCAAATTTTGAGTAATGTTTCGCAAGATTCGGAAGGCATCAAAAGCATCGTCACGTTTTCGCTAAGGTTAAAACTAACTAAATTACCGCGAAATCTAAGAATATTCTATTTAGGCTATGCATTATATTAGATCTAATTATTTCGATAAACCATATTATATAGGTACATAATTTCTGCAAGGTCTAATGCACACTACATGCATTTTCGTTTGACGCACGCATAGAGGACTACTATTGGCAATTAATCTACATTTTGTTTATTCAAGCAGCTTTACTGAAGACATTTTTAGCTTTCTACAGGGGTTGCCGAATTGCACTTCTTGTAAGAAAGTTAGCCTACATTTTCGCAGAAAAGTAGGCTCATGGCCACTGACTGTGTCATTATGGCACAAATATTGCTAGTACACAATTATTTTATTTTTTCTACCATGCACTTTATTGGTTCAATTTTAGATTTACAATATTTGTACATAGTTCGAAAAATAAAGGAATGAACATTAACTAAGAAGTTTGATTCAATCGTGATATGCTCACCATAATTGGAGACACTTAAAGCAAAGCTCGTTTATACGCATGCCTAGGCTATTACATTTTTGGAATAATACGCACGTATTTTAACGTATGAAACTATTTGTAACAACTGAACTTACACTTCATATCAGTTGACGTAACCACGGAGTTCACTAGTGTACTGCAATTGTTTTGTGTTCAGTATTTGTGTTGAAACATATAACACATAATTAAATAATAAATAAAGGTTAACGTCCGTTTCCTCTTACAAGGATGATGTCAAGGACGTCCGCATGTTTGATTCTTTCAATAATACACACATACTTTAGTCGTATAATATTTTATAACACGTGTGATCGAGCTTTGGCCTAAAGAAATTATTCTAAAATAGGCTATTTCTCTCTCTCTCTCTCTTAGTGCAATGCCTATTGGCTGGTCCGTGGTATAAAACGCCTCTACTCTTCTCTGTCTTTCGTTTTTCCCTTCATGTCCACATAAGAGTGAATCTTTAAGTCATCTAACATTCTTAATTTCGGTCTGCCTATGCATCTCTTTCCTTCCAATTAACCTTTTTTGACCTCCTTTATTGAATTATCTCCCCTAAAAATGTGTCCTGTCCAATTCTTTTTCCTATTGTTGACAGTTGATGATGCTTATAGAACTTGATGCTTATATCAACTATCTGTACCCACTCTCTTCAAGACATCTTTCGTTATTAAACTTTTGGGTCCAACTAATCTTTCTTCTCTATGTCTCGCTTATGTAATACTAAATTTTGACTAAATATAACCGTAATACATTTAAAAAGCCTATTATTATTTTGGATTTATATGGTTCATATAACATTGATAATTTTATGTGATTTATTTTCATGTACATACATGTATACTTAATGTGATACTAAATACATATATTAAAAATCTATAGACCAGTGACTTCGAAAGATTGGGGGTGATTGAGGTAATTGGGGTAAGCTCCCCCTTCTTGTGTTTAAAATAAATAATTTTTGTTGTAGTTAAGAAAGCAGGATGTCCTATTCAATATTATTGTGATGCTGCTTCAGTGTACATCTTCATTTCATAATCAGCATCATAAGTAAATATTAGTAAAGCCAAAGCGCATCATACGTTATCTCTCTCTCTCTTTCTCTCAGTGCACTGCCTATTGGCAGGTCCGTGGCCTATAACTCTTTCGGCTATTTCTGTCCTGCTTTTCTCTTCATATCAACTTAGGAATTAGTATGTTTGCGTCACCAAAAATAAT
The DNA here is from genome assembly GCA_905160935.1 of Enchytraeus crypticus. Classification (NCBI taxonomy): domain Eukaryota; kingdom Metazoa; phylum Annelida; class Clitellata; order Enchytraeida; family Enchytraeidae; genus Enchytraeus; species Enchytraeus crypticus. The sequence continues at coordinate 2,478,087 of CAJHZI010000543.1, forward strand.
GCCATAAGCTGCTCAAATATTCAGACTCCATCAGTACTGACAAACTAGCAAGCACACCAGTCTATTGGCTTCAATGGTGCGTCCCCCTGCTAGGGGCCTATATTAGATACTAGAAGATCTGTAAATACATTAGAGGGGGGGGGGCAGAATAATTTTGGCAGTTCACCTAGCTCTCAATTCCACTTTAACCACTATATTTACCAGAATTCACCAGAACTGATACCATCTTTCGTTATTCAATCCTTAGTCAAACTTAGGTAGCAGGAACAAGGGAAGAAAGCCAAGGGCTTATTTTAATCCCCAGTCATACATGATTACAACATCCAGCTTGTTTTTAAAACTATTCACCGACACGGTATTGACAACCTTCTCACTCAAAGAGTTCCACCTATCAATCACCCTCTGAGAAAACTTTCGTAAGTCTGCCCTTACTCTGGGCTTAAACAACTTACATCTATGACCTCTTAAACCATTATTGGAGAATTTGAAAAATCTGTTGATTCGGTAGGCCCATGTGTATAGAGTACACGTGGAAGCCTATGACTGGTACAGTCTATGAACTCTATGAGCTCTGGCAGAGGAAGAGCTTTTAGCTTGAGAAGAGCGAGTCGCATTAGCTCAAGTCTGACAGAAGCGAAGCAGAGTCTTTGTTCGTACTCAGTTCTCTATTCGTTTAGCAGTCACTCAGTCTCTCGCGGGAATACATGTTCAATTCGCCGGTAATTAATCATCTCTATGACGAGATTACTATTAATTAATGTATTTGGCTATTCTAATAGCATATAAAACATATAGAGTTCCTTCTTCTAAATAGCTCGGTTTATTAAGCGTTAGGTTATGTTATGATATGTTGAGCTGAGCAGTCATAAGCACTATGGGTTGTTCAAATTATAGGATTTCCAGCTTTTTATCAGACCGTTCTTATACGACCATCATCGAGGGGTTAAATTGATAAAATATCTTCTTTTAAAACAATCAATGCAAGTTTTTTTCCAAGGCTCTGCCAGTGATCCTCCTGCATTTATTACAGTTTCCTCTGATCTAAAGACATTGCATTTAGCAAATTCTTTACTAACATTTTCTGATGATACATCATAGTACCATCATCGAATGTTCTTTTAACGGTAGAAGAATTAATGAACATAGAGAACTGGTCTACAGTAAACCAACCATCTACAGCTAAACAGTTCTTTCTAGTCACATTGTCCTTTTCTACTCATATCCAGTATTATATCTTCATGTGCGAGCAATAATTTTGCGTTAAACTCTTTGCGCACAAATAGCCTGTCTGAAAAACTCCTTCGGATAGTGTTCCATGCTTCCGCTTTTAGTGAATTACTCCCTGCCTCACAATTTTGGTGGGGTTTACCAATGTTAGTGATAGAAACCGTCTAGAAGCATATTCAAGACGTGATAAAAAGGCTGGTTTGTTTAAAATGAGTTACCGTTTGAGGTTCATTGCTTGTCAGCTGATATCAAGCTATTTAGGACAGTTAGTTACAATCATGACCACTCACTGGCTTCGCTTTTACCGCCCCCCTCACTAAACCAATATTAATATTAAACCCGACGAAACGTGGCTAAAAGGAGCTATGCACTACCAACTGAGCGTAGCTTCTTAATGATAAAAACGTTAATCTCGCATGATACTAAGTGGCGTTACTAAAATCTCTCTCCTTCTCTCCTTTTCTCTCTGTCCCTAGTGTTATGTCAAGTGACAGGTCTAAGGTACATATTCGTACTCACCGGCTGCTTTCACGCTCCATGAAGAGCACTCCATCGATTACTAAGGTAATCTCTTCGCAAAATGCTGTGCTTTATCCACACCTTATGTAGCCTATAGCTTTGGAATAATGTGGCTTCTGAGGTCGTTTCCCGTTGTCTTTCACAGTTCTTGATCAGTCGCCTCTTATGACACGTGAAGTTTACGGTTGGTCTATTCTTTCATGTTCTGGACACAACAGTGGAAAAACTAAAGCTACTATAGCTAATTTAATCTATGTTTAAAAAACATTATTTGAATTTTCATTACTATGCCATTATTTTCAAGCATGTATTGCAATTTCGTTCGTATGTGCTATTTCGTTTTTTATGTTTATAAATCTGACAACTGCAGATAGTTGCGGTTGTCAGATTTATTTTCAAATAAACGAGGACACATATATATCCATTAGAGTCCCGCAGGTTCGTTCCCTGGGCTAACATATCACGAAGTTAAATCGTAGACATTCAAAAAATTGGTAATTGGATAATGCAATTAGATATACATGTATAATGACTTGAGTATCATCTATTAAAGGTGATATTGATCATGAGTTTGTTCACTTCCAAGATTCTATATTTCGCAATAGTTCATCCGTTTCATGGCAATGTTATTTCATATACTAACATACTAATTCAGATTGACAATACCCCTTGGCGACTAAATTCAGTCATTGTCATCTTCCCTTGAAGATGACAATGACTGAAGATGACAATGACCAGTGTAAAATATGGTCGGGATTCGAATAGACCTTCTCCAATTCTCTCTGTCTCAAACCACGTCATTAGTCAATCCCCTATTAAAATTTTGCCATACGTTTTAGCCATTTTTATAGCAATATCTGAAGCCTAGGCGCTCACTAAACGAATGCCATTTCTGACAGTGATTCGGATCTCAGTGGTTTGCGCCTTTTACAACACGTGCAGTCCAAGGTTGGTGTATTCTTCAGCAACCCGGATGTAACACGAATAAATTCATTAATTGAAATATGTTTAATATGAAAACGTATTTGATTAGACAACTAAAAAGTGCCTCCTATTGGCGTTGAATATTCTGCTATCCGAACAATCTTTGATAGTAGGCCTAAAATACTAGATAATATTTTCGTGAAGCTCTTATGGATATTTAAGAATCAATTTATGCAAAAAAATTGGATATAGGCTATAAATTAACTACATGTATTTCAATAAATTTATACTAGTATTTTTAACTACTATTTTATTATGGTTTAAAGTAAATAATAGTGGTATTAATTATAATAATAATAATTTAATTAAATAAATTTAATTAATTAAATAATTTAATAATAACTTTTAATAAAATAAAATCTCTTTTATCTTTTTTTAGCCGTTGCAAAGCTGACATCAATGTCTTCTGTTTTAAACGGAAGCTGTCTTGCAGAATTACATAGTACGGTAGTAATATCTAAAGACAGATTTTACTGCTGACTGATGCTATTAAATTGACACAACTGTTGTATGACTTCGCCTATTCTGTAGATTTGTATATAGTCATGATATATTTTAATATATTATATAGTGAATTTTGTATATTTTTATAGCTAGAGCTATATTGAGTACTGAAGGCTTAATGAAATTTATTTGACAATATTAATTGGGTTTAAAGTCATGCTTTGGAAGTTTCAAAGTTAAATTTTGAAAGCATGCCTTATGTAAGTCCTTTAATTCTGTTTTAGCAAGCGGACATTTTAGCCTAGTCATAGAAAATCATTCAGGATTAGAAATTATTTAGACTGAAAAATGTTTATTTGTATAGTTATCTTATATTAAAACACTGGCAGAAAGTTAACAGATGCCTCATTTATGCGGCAAAAATATGTTTTCATTATAGAATCACATAGGCTAATGTAAATGTGCTAAACTTAGTAGAAGCTGATTTTTAGTAAATATGTCTATCTACTACCCACATATAATCTAAGTGTATCTCTCACATCATATGCAGTTTACCGGCGAATTTCTAGTAAATATGTCTTATCTATTGTCCATATATAATTAATCAATAATCAATATCTTTAGTATTTAATTTGATATTTTTTTATTAAAACCAATTCCTTTCTTCTGTTTCTCGAAGTCTATCTCTCACATCACGTGCAGTTTAACCTTATATTTGCGCATTGGCTGGATACTAACTAACAGTAATGAGCTTTAATTAATACAAGTTACACATAAATACAACTAAAACGACGCATTCGGAAATAGTTAGGACTTCGATTTTGATGAGAAAGGAAATTCATTTTTAAATTTGAGACTAAGCTTTTTACTATTAGCATTGCATTAAGTAATATTGGTTATACTGGCAAATGCTTCTGAATTTTTACTAACTGGTAAGGCCTATAACTGATACGGCCCATATCGCCTTGCAGCTTGGTATCGTTTTGCACCAGAATGATGTTGTAACTGTTTCACAATTTAAAAGCTTAACGTCCGTTTCTTGCGAAAGCATAATGTAAAGGATGTCACAACACGAACTTATTCACTAAAACTTATTTTCAAATATGGGTTGAAAAGATACGACATCCTGAACGGTGCCAGTCCAATATATATGGACGGTTTAGGGTAGATATTTTGTATTTACCTGGAAAAGGATATATTTTAAGCTTTCTAGAATAAGTATCGATTTAGGAATACGAGTGAAGATAAGGAGATAACGAGTTTCAGGTACCGGTTTATGTGTTTAAAATTGAATAGACCTAACCGAATTCTTGATGGAGGTCTTCATTTAAATCAAAGTGTTTTGAGAGAATGCCTTACATATTTAGCGTGTGTTTGTTGGGGTATAAAAATCACTTTCATGCCTATTTCAATATGAAATTTAATTTATTAGCAACATTAATAGAATAGCAGCTACTACATTAATAAATAATCTTTCTATTATACTACATATATCAATACTGTGATAGAATTGCCATCATCTATTTGAAGCTTCTTAAAGTCTTATTAATTTATTCAATTTAGGTGTAAATCTATCCGTTCCCTGTTAATTTCGTCCCCTGATAATGGCAGTATAATAGCCGTGATTGAAATTGATCCAGTGCAATCGTTTTTATATGCCACTCTGTTTGAATGAATATTTTTCTTTAATTTTCATGACTATAGTAATTTTTAAATAACGAAGACGAAGAAACTGAAAATTAACTGGATGTTTGCCGTTTTCGAGGAAATAATTAGTTCATAAACCATTGTTCGATTTCTTCTAACTGCTTCTTTATCTCAGACACATGGTCTACACTTATAGTATATTATCTACGCAAAACTCCTTAAGGAAAGGTAAATATTTAGTGAATTTCTACAGATTACGTTGACTGATAAAGTGATCTCGACCTCTCTCCTTCTCTCTATCTAGATGTTCTTAGAAGTGGCAGGCGCAAGGTTCATATTCACACTTGCATGCTACTTTCACGCTTCATATAGAACACTCTGTTAATGAACGATTATCCCTTCATTCGGAATTCTGAAGCAAACACAGAGCTCAGGATAATATTTACAAATCGATGATTGGTTAAAATTCTAAAGTTACCCATAATGACTGTTTCTTGCCACAAGTGATCATTTCAGAAGCGAGTCTCGCTTACCTAGCAATCTTAATGTTGTCTCCAACCGATGTACTGTAGTAGTAGCTAAAGTTGTCTGTCAAATTCTGAATTCTTTAAAAATCTACAGTAGCATAACATTACGGAGTCAGGAAGCAATTTTGCTTGACTTTGTAGTGTTATGTTACTGTAGATTCTTAAAGAATTCAGAATTTGATACACAACCTTAGCTGCTACTTAAAGTACACATCAGTAGAACAAGCCTGCACCGGTTCAGTAAAATTATTAGAACCACTATGCACCGGTTCAGTACAAATAAGTAAATTAATTTGTGTCAAATATTTCATTCTTTAAATATTCTGTAGAGACCATGCACTATAGCCTACTTCAATGGATATGGTATCGGGTTTTTGCCACAGTACGATGGCTACGATTTGTTCATCCATTCCTTTGAGACTTGGAATCTTAATCTTAGTTTTAATCTTAATCTTAATCTTAATCCCAATCTTAATCTTAATCTAAATCTTAATCTTAATCTTAATCTTAATCCCAATCTTAATCTTAGTCTCAATCTCAATCCCAATCTTAATCTTAATCTGATAGAATTGTTATTTTGTGTGTGCTAAAATGCTACAATTCTCGGCGCAAACTCTGAGCGAGAACCCCAGCAAGATGAAGAGATATACAAGTGTTTAATTAATGAATGCTGAAAGTGTCCCTTAGTCCTTACTGAAGTGACTTCTATTTTAATCCAGCAGAAAAAAGTTAATCTTTTATTAAACTATTCTTACTTACGAGATTTTCACTTGTTGATTTTACTATGCTTTTCTTTCTCTTAATTAATTTTGCTATATTCTGGAAATCGATGGAACGGGATATCATAGCAATAAAATTGATCCATTATGTTACAGAATCGTCCATACTTTATGTAATATGCAGTTTTCTCTCTGCTCCTGATTTCAAATCGAATAAAATTCGTTTTTGAATATATTTCTAGAAGTTACAATACGATTCAATGAGGATTTGACATCACTTCCTCATCTGAGGGCTATGTTAGGGACGTCTCAAGCAGAAGATTCAATTACAAGCAGTTTTACACCATCAGAACAAACTTGAAGAAACACAAACCAAAGTAAAATCGATATCGATAACTTCTCTCTCTACGTCTAACAGACGTAGAGAGAGAAGAAGAGGATATGCTCAACATGGGAATAAATGATATTTGTTTAGTTTTGTGCGAAATGTTATGCTATATGTACAGCATCGAAGGTCAAGATCTGCAGTTTCAAAGTTTTAATATTATTTCATATATTCAATTTATATCAGAATTTCAAATTTAATATTATTCTATAGTAAAAATTGCTAAATAAATCGTTATTAACTACTAAATTTACACTGTAAAATAATAATAGAATTTTACGATGCTGAGAAATGGATAATATTGGTCGAATAAGTATATACTTGTCTTTATCTCTTTGTAATGTAAAATTTCTTTGTCACTATTAACAAAAAGTCTAAAGAAAGACACAAAGATAAAGTGAAAACTTTGGTTTGGACCACGCTATTGTATGGATGTGAAACATGGACCTTAAGGAAGGAAGATATTAGGAAACTGGAGGCACTGGAAATGTAGATTTGGAGAAGAATGGAGAGGATCAGCTGAACTCAAAAGGTTACAAATGAGGAAGTCCTGGAGAGAGTTGGCACAGATGGACAGTTGATAAATGTATTAAGAAATAGGAAGAAGAGATGGATAGGACACATTCTAAGGGGGGAAGGTCTAAGACAGAGAAGAGTGGAGGCGTTATGTACCATGGACCTGCCAGTAGGCAGTGCACTAAGAGAGAGAGAGAGAGAGTGAGATCTTTGTACTTTGATTTGATAAAGTACTAAGATTCAAACCAGCGTCAGAAAAGGCCATTGGTTTATGAGCGCCTAGGCTTCAGAAATTGCTACAAAACTTTTTAATACCGATTCAATCAAAATTCCAGAATTCATGAGAAGAAGATGATGACAATGATTTTGTAATGATTTAAAAAAGCTAAATTGAGTAATAATCAAATCGGCATAATTAAATTTCATGCAATATATGCATAAGTGCAGTAGGATTGCAGTTGGATTGCACAAGCAAAAGCGGCCTTTGGTAATAGAAAAGAACCATTAACAAAAAGTCTGAAGAAAGACACGAAGATAAAGATTGTGAAAACTTTGGTTTGGACCACGCTATTGTATGGTTGTGAAACGTGGACCTTAAGGAAGGAAGATATGAGGAAACTGGAGGCATTGGAAATGTGGATTTGGAGAAGAATGGGGAGGATTAGTTGGACTCAAAAGGCTACAAATAAGGAAGTTCTGGAGAGAGTTGGCACAGATAGACAGTTGATAAATGTATTAAGAAATAGGAAGAAGAGTTGGATAGAATCCATTCTAAGAGGGGAAGGTCTATTAAAAGAGGTCATAGAAGGTAGAATGGAAGGAAAAAGGCAGGGGCAGGCCGAGATTAGGTATGTTAGATGATTTAAAGACCCACTCATATGTGGAAATGAAGAGGAAGGCGGAAGACAGAGAAGAATGGAGGCGTTATATACCATGGACCTGCCAGTAGGCAGTGCACTAAGAGAGAGATATACATAAGCTGTAAAAAATCAGATCTTCCTTTTAGTCTGCTGCAATGTTTTGCTCAAATCCTGATGACTTTATATTGAGTTATTTTCGTAGGAAATATCAGAGAAGAAATTAAAACCAAGGTTGATTTTTGTAGTACGCCCATTCTCTACGAAGTTTGATTGCTATTCGTGACTTGAGATTAACCCTGCCTGACATTTGTTCTATTGTGTAGGCGAGCACAACCTTTATACTGCACAGAGCTAGAATTTACCTGAATCAAATTCTTCCGCCATATTTAGAGTCAAATGTTGTCTTAAAGGAATTTTTTATTTAAAAATCAAATGGAAAGGGATATTCGTTTCAGCAATTAGAGAAAATATTAGGGGATGTTCCGGGTTAAAGGTTAGAGATTACTATAGAGCGAAGCAGGATTGATAAAAATCTATTCAGAATAAAAAGGGGAGGGGTCAAACAAGGAGCAATTTTCTATATATATCAAATACAAGCCGCAAGTTTAGAAGTCGATTACATAAGGGCAGTATTAACTATTGTGAAAAAGTGAATTGGCAACACGTGATAATAATAATAATAATAATAATAATAATAATAGTGATAATAACGCTAATAATGACAATAATAATTATAATTAAAGTAAACACGCATTATAGTGAAATGATCAACTATTTTGATATCTATCACTTTTAATAATAATAATAATAATAATAATAATAATAATAGTATCAAAAACGCCTGAATCGCCTGTGTTGAATGCAATGATCTCCGAATCCTGGGTTTGAAAACAATAATAAAATAAAATATTTCAAATAATATTTCAAATAATTTTCTTTGCTTGAATCACATCAATCAATGTCCAGATTTTACATCTTAGTTAAAAATACAGTGATATTAATTTTTATGCCAACAACATTCTTCTATTATTAATAGTCAAATGATTTATGCAGGGTAGTCTTAAATCCAAATGCTCACTGATTCGGTTGCTGAGAGTCTAATATATAATTTGTTCTCCAATAGTTTTGAACATTTTGTGTGACGGTAAGAAGTATACTATTCCGTTTTTGTTAAATAATGTTTATCTAAAAGATTCATCCAGAGTACGTATTCGTTTTCGCCCTATTAGACCTGGTTCTATTACGTTCACTATATTCGAGGATAACGACAACTCAAGAATTTTGTTCTCCACTTTTCTTAAAGAAGACAGATGTTGATGAAGAGAAATGACTCTCCCACAGATGATAATTTGAGATCTATCGTATTACGTGTAATTGATGAAAGCCAATCATGAAAGATCACAGAGATACATCTAGGCTTACTTTCGATTCAACAATGCAACAAATCGGTGAAACTAGCATAATAACTAATCTGAACTGCATTCTTGATGGTATACGCTCGGACTAATGCTACTAACACTCAGGCACATGACAAAGCTACTAGTTTAGGACTACGAAATTTACTGTAACTTTTACAAGGTATCGCTAGTGATACCGGATACCTTGTGGCAGTTATCGTATTGTTGAATTTTGCAAATCGAACTATGTAAATAAATAAATAAATACAAATACTTTCAGTAATAGGGACTCTAACCTATGGCCTTGGACTTATCAAGATATCAGGCAGACGTGCTATATCCACTAGATCATTAAACAGGTACATAATGCGGGGAAACAAGTTTGCTAATATCCCCGCGTTTAAGTTAATAAATGTAATAATGATAAAGTGCTGTGTCAGGAAGTGCTTGTTTTAAGACCCATATGGCTCTTTACTGGTTCTGGGAGGTCATAATTAATCTAATCCATAGCTAATCATATTTTGATATTGATGATACCGACTGGCAGAAAGCTCCGATACATGATTCATCTTCCCTGGATCCAAGGAAATATTCATCATATGAATTTGAGCTCTAGCACTTGCATCCTAGTCGAAAACTATAACCATTACGAGATATCCTTTCATATTTAATGCTTAAAGCTGTCTCCCTGTCAGTAAATTGTAACGCTTGAACCGCAGTTTCAGAGTGCGACTTTATTGCTCATTCCTCATCCCACTACCACGGTTAGTACTAGAAGAGCCTGAACAGAAAAAAACTTATCAGATTGATATTTGAAGTCTTCATTGATAAAAGATAGACTACTGGCATTTGAAATAGTAGTCAAAGGTAATCAATTTTTCATTTTTGATATCACGCAATCCCTGTTTATAAAACGCTGCACTTTAGTAATGAAGACTTTCGGGCTGTAGGATTTGAAAATTAGCCTTACATACATGTAATTTCTAATCGAATTAATATACCTGAAATGATAAATTGAAATACATCTATGAAACTGCAATCTTCTCAAATTGCATTTTACTATTGATGAGACTATTCGACTGTAGGGGGTGAAATTAGAGGCGAAAAGCATGGTTATTTGACGTTATAGGAAGACTGACCAACGAATTTATAGTAAAGTTTGCAACTGGTCATGCCAGTTTGAGGGAATAGCAAATCTGCAGCTGAGAAGGGGTCATATGCCCGTTAGGCCTAGTTATATTGTCTTGTGCCGGCCAGAACCTACTGATTTCATTGCTGTGCGCCTATTGATAGTTTATGCTGATGATACATGCAGATTTATTGGTCAGTTCTACATATCTCATTTAATTGAACAAAAATAAATAAAAATTTACTTAAAAGTAAGTAGCAAATATAGATAACATCTTGAAAAGACTACAACATGGTACGAGATACTTCAACCTTCGAGTAGCCATCCAAAGACGATTTAGCAAAAATGATGCCAAATTATTAACTGTAGCCTTACTTACAAATAACTTTTTTATTTATAATTGTCAGTATAGACTATTTTTGGGTGTTATATGTAAATATTAACACCTAGCTTAGCTTACATCGTTAGCGTGAATTTCTTCAACATCTGATGGCATGAAAAAATAAATTTCTCAGAAAATTTAACTAAGGGCATTGTGTGGGTCGTACTAGTTCTCATTGAAAATGTCGAACAAATGCACAGCTGTGCAAGTCATCACAGGCGGACAATTCAATTTCTTTCTGCTGTTCTTGTAATCTAATAAAGAATTTGAACAGAAAGAATGAAACGTCTTCTTGAATGGCTCTGTCTTTGTTGAATTTCTGTGTATTCAAGGGTTCGCTGCATCAAAACAATTTTGATCTATTGAAAATCAAAATAGTAAAGAAAAGATTCTGTAAATTAACTTATTTTGCAATCATTAAATAGCTGTAAAGATAGAAACATGTAGCTATCTCACAAAGATATCTACTGCTACTTCCTATCATTGTGAAATGCCAAAAATTAAATTAACAATCTATTGTCATCAATGCTGATCAACATAAGCCACAGTATTTGCAACAGCTTAGGTTTCTTAAAAATGAATTTGATTTTGAATTTGGTCAATGTACTATTTCCAATGTCTGGCTAATCCTCGGTCAGCCACATTGTTGTTGTTCACTGTAAAGAACACATGCATTCACATTTGATGAATAGATTAACATCACTGACAGCAATTAGGGAACTCTAAAGAAAATGCGAGGAAAATTATAAATCTTTTCAATATTAAATACCAATTCAGCATCTTCATACAACTCACACCGAAGGCTAATATTTTTTGACCTTATACCTTATGTGTGAAACATAATTGTGTATATATTTTAGATACCAAAAGACACATGCATCATTTGTATGATTTTTAGTCAATTTGTTTAGGTGTTCATTTTGGTTAATTTCGAGATGGTTTTAAATTAATTATAGATTTACTTTGATTGAATGACGATTTAAATGTATTTGTATAACTATTTGAATTGTCAATGGAGCAGAATGGAGAGTGGTAATAACAGTTCAGACAAATATTGGTATATTTGCTGTCCTTTTTCTAAGGGATATAATTCGTAAATGGGTATGTTGTAGTATATAGTAATATCAGGATCTCTCTCTCTCTCTCACTTAGTACACCGCCCACTGGCAGGTCCATTGTACACTGTGTTTTTTGTAACTGATACCCCAAATTGTTTTAACAATAAAGTCGTAAGAAGTTGACCGATATTCTTGAAATATACAGCACTTAACCTGTAACCAGCAGCCAATTCTACAAAACATGTATAAATTTCGTTTGACTATCTTTAATAACGTGAAAGTTATAGTTTTGTGAATAGGAGTGGTGTCAGATAAGAAATTTTCAGTACAGGATTACGGGCGTGTTACATGCAGCGTACAATTATATCTATAAAAATAATAGCGAACAGGTCACCAAATTTCAGCTAATGCTATTTTGAAGAGCAATCACTTCTTTGCAAAATGAAGTAAAATACGTGCTGATATGTTCTTAATTGACAAAGTTATTGAACTTTTAATGCATGCATTGCATGTCTGGGTACAACTGCTATCACCGCGGCAACTGCAGCGGCGTCCTCTTCTTCGTTGATTCTCTCCATGCAATGCATGCATAAAAAGTTCAATAATTTTGTCAATTAAGAACATATAAGCACGTATTTTACGTCGTTTTGAAAAGAAGTGATTGCTCTTCAAAATAGCATTAGCAGAAATTTTATATTGCGTGTTAGCTAGTATTTTCATAGAGATAATCTACGCTAAATGTAACACGCCCGAAATCCTGTATTGGAAATTTCTTCTCTGACCCCACTGCGATTCGTAAAACTATAGCTTTCACATTATTAAAGATATTAAAACGAAATTTATACATGTTTTGTAGAATTGGCTGCTGGTCAAGTGCCGTAAATTACAAGAACATTGGTTTACTTCTTACGACTATATTGTTAAAACAATTTGGGGTATTAGTTATGAAAACACAGTGTATATAATGTCTCCAATCCTTTCTGACTTCCGTTTTTCTTCTCATGTACACACAGCAATGCATCTTTAAATCATCCGACATTCCTAATTCCATTCTGCATCTGCTTTTCTTTCGTTACATTCTTAAGTTCCTTCTATGACCTCTTTAAGTAAACTATCACCGTAGAATGTGTCCTATTCAGCTCTCCTTTCTATTTATTAATTTATCAACTGTCTCTCAGTATCAGCTCAGGTTATGAACATGAGGACTCACCATCAGTATATGAAGACTTAGAAATATTAAATACTATCCAATTCATTTTGTAAGAGAATGCCTAAAGCACAAGTTAATAGTACTCTCTGTCGTCATCATCTCAGTGGCAACTCAATTGATTAAGAATAGATTAATAAGATTCCGAAGAAGCTGACTAGGAACCCGGACATGTCAATTATTTCCACCACTAGAAGTAATTATACTCCTTGACGCAGGTCGACGCTCTAACACTGATTCTAAAATCAAGAAAGGGTCATCGTCATCATCATCATCATCATCATCATCGTCATCGTCATCGTCATCGTCGTCATCATCGTCGTCAGTCGTCATCATCGTCGTCTTCGTCGTCGTAGTCGTAGTCGTCATCGTCGTCATCATCATCGTCGTCATCATTATCATCGTCACCATCTTCCTTTTAATCTCAATTGAACTAAGGTCGGGTTTAGACAAATTTCTTGCAATTTGTTGGGCCAAGGCGCTCATCAAATGAATGCCTTTCTGACGCTGGTAGTGATCTTGTGCTTTGTCGCCTCTTACAACAAGTTTAGTTCTCGGTTAGTCTATTATTCAGCGTTCCGGACACAGCACGGGTAATTGACAAAAAAGTGTCACAAAATTAATTTTTTGATTGTCAAATATTTAATATCTGAAAGTTAACAAAGTCGAATGGCTCTACATGTACGGGAGTACATGTATTAATAATAATAAATAATAAAGGTTTAACGTCCGTTTCCTCATCCATGGATGATGTCAGGAACGTCCCCAACAGCATACATCACTACAGATCAATTCACCCAGACCAATCTGCAAACGAAATGTGCTGAGAAGTAAGGTATAATACATTGCAACAGATTGAAATTGAAGTCACACCTTGCGTGAGACAGGATATCTAATTTCCAGTTTCATACTGCGATAGAACTCAGGTAAATTATTTCGAATAGAAACTGCTAAAGAATAAATTAAGTTATATTTCTCGAAATTGACTGATATATTGATACCTTTTTAAATTAATTAATATTCAAATTTGATTCATACTCATGCGCCTACTTCAATTTACGCTAAGCCTAACGGTTTAGTTTCTTAACTTCGATATATTGTATATTAGTGTATATTTATTTCTATTTTCACTTGGTTATTATGGTATATACACCTCGAACTCTTAAGTATACTCCAATGGCAGGTCCATTACGTATAATTTCTTGAAAGAAATTCTATCTTTAGCTTTTTTCAATGCTATGCACAAGTTTTTATTAAACCATCTAGAATATCTTGTCTCGGTTCAGTTCTAGCCCTTTCCCTTGAAAAATCTTAAGAAACTTATTTATTTGTAATTTTGTGAGACCAATTAATATATTAATATTTTTAGAATTACAGAGGCACACACATAAAGACGTACAGAGACATACAGAGGCACAGAGAGACACACAGTGACACACAGAGACACACATAGACACAGAGAGGCACACAAAGAGGTGAACAGTGACACACCGTGGCAAATACAAAGGCACACACATAGGCACATAGAGACACATATAGAGGCACAGAGAGAGACAAAAAGGTAAACAGTGACACACAGTGACACACTGTGACACTCAGTGACACACAGAGACAAACAGAGACACATACGGAGGCACACGCGTACGATGTTGCGAATACGTCATTTTAGTTAGATTTTGACTTCAAGGAATCTTACTCTATTAATTATCTCTATTCGCTATCTTAAATATAATTAATTTTTTTTATCAATTACTTTACTAAAATTCTTATTTATTTGTTAAACTTTTACTTTAAACATTCCATTCATTATTCTTCTCTAATAAAAAGAGTAAATAAAGTTATTGTACGAAATCGCAAGAGATGATGTCTCTACCATTTTATAAAATATTGATTGTAGTTTCTAATGAACCATAGAACCATAAGTTTTTGTCTTTCACTGCACCTGTTCTAATTTCCAAAAGATTTGATGGTCGTGGCTGCGTTGCTAGTGGTGTAGCCATAACTTTTTTCATGGGGTAGGAGTGGAGTGGCAGCTTAAACTGATGGGGTGGCAGCTTAAATGTTAGTGGATAAGGCATAAATAGATAGGCAATACAAATTTCTTTAGACTGGGGGGAGCATCTGGGATGGCATCCCTTCTTTTAGGCAACCCTTCATTTAGGCAGCACTTCTGGTGACCCCTGTAGTTACGCCCCTGTGCGTTATAATATTCATCTTTGTTCAATCAGGATCTTACTAGTTTCATTGTTTGCTTCTTGCTAATTATATTTATAAAACACGTACATGTATATTTTAACAACGCTGTCAGTACAGCATTAACTTTCTCTGTAAACTTTTGTTTAAGAAAATGTTTTGTGTCATTATAATATCACAAAAGGAAGAATTTTAGGATTAAAAACTTGCTGAATCAGTCAGTTGGCTCTCTCCTTCCTGGCTGACAGCGAGCACTTTTCAGTTCCTCGTAGGATTACAGGCTCAAGAAGAAATTCTTTGTTTCCGGATTATTAATTATATTTGCACGTACGGTAGAATAAAACAATACAAATACATTTACTAAATGTTAGTGCGTATATAGTTCCCATGTTGTATCCGGGACGCTGAAGACTAAAGACTAAACCAACGGTAAACTGCACATGACGTAAGAGGTGAATGAACAAAAATTTTGGAAAGCAACGGAAAACTATATCAGAAGCTATATTATTCCCAAGCTATAGGAGACATTAAGGTGTGGATAAAGCATAGACTTCCGCGAAAATACTAACTTATAGATAGATGGGGTTCTCTTTATGGAGCGTGAACTGCAACATTTGAATTAGAATATATACCTTGAACCTGCCTCCTGTCGGAATATAGGAGAGTGTGAGTCCGTATAAATTATATTCTTTCATTCGTTACCCTGAATTAACACGAAATTCAAAAATTATAAAAATTAATTTTTGGAATTTTTCAAACGAATATCACAGACCTAAAGTAGATGAATTTGTTATTTCGCGCCATTAAGATTCTTTGGTCTTCTAGCCAAGGACTACTAGACTCAAATTTCTCATTTACGACAAGTATACTTATCTAAACTGAAGACTTTATGCAATTCGATTGATATTTTAAACACCTTCTTGATACGTGGTGAAACTGCTCTTTCTCTCTTCCTCATTTAGTGCACTGGTTGAAGCCAGTGGCGAAGTCGTTAAGATATTCGACCGCGGATCAGTATGTGCAGGTTAAAATCCTGGGCTCGCCCGTCACTGACATCGCTTTCGAGTGGCCTATTCATTAATGCTTATCTTAAAACAATTTTATAAAGATGAAAGTTGATCATCATTTATTCGAGATTTTAACTGAAAGTAGCTCGCTTTGAAATGCAACTTAGTATTCTAGAGACGCTATAAAAGATTTTTGTATGATATTCAACACAGAATTCGATAATTAGATTAATTAGTTGCTCGAGATGTAATTGAAACTAACCCACTTTGAAGTACAGCTAAGAATTCTAGATCCGCTATCTTGTTAAGTTTTGTTGCACGATCTAAATTTCATGCTCTGTTTATAATTATGTTCTTCTTCTTAGAAATTAATTAGGATTACTGCCTATGCTGTAGACTAAGTCTGTAAATCCATTTATTAAAGTTGCGGTAACTATGACGTCACATTTTGTTGATCTATGTTGATTTGTACTGAACTCAGTCTCATTTCATCTCTCTAATAATAACAACAATAACAACAATTAGAGTGCTACTGTCATCAATGACAACATCGAGCACTATTGAGACAAAATCAAGCCGGCGAGCAAATAGATGGTCCAAAACGGTGAAAATTCTCAAATCCAGATAATCAGTCCAAAGTACAGGGTATTGAAGAAAAGGAGGTTTAGGCGCAGGTCGCTGCTCATGGACTCCGGATGGAAAAGAGAGATGGAAAAGATAGGTCTTCAACTGCCTATGGAACTGATAATAGGAAAGCAAAGGCCGATGTGCTTCAAATGAAGATTTCCGAAGATTAGATGGAAGAGAATTCCAGATCTGCGGTGCAGCATGCTGGAAAGAACGATAACAATAATAATAATAATAATAATAATAATAATAATAATAACAGTTAGAGTGCTACAGTCATCAAAGACAACATCGAGCACTATTGAGACAAAATCAAGCCGGCGAGCAAAAAAGAAGGTCCAAAAACGGTGCAAATTCCAAAATCCACAAATTCAGTCCAAAGTAAAGGGAGTTAAAGAAAAGGTGGTTTAGGCGCAGGTCGCTGCTCATGGACACTGGATGGAAAAGAGAGATGGAAAAGATAGGTCTTCAACTGCTTATGGAACTGCTCATAGGAAAGCAAAGGCTGATGTGATTCAAATGAAGATTTCCGAAGATTGGATGGAAGAGAATTCCAGATCTGAGGTGCAGCATGCTGGAAAGAACAATTAGATAGCTTAGAGCGTGAAGGTAAGCTAGGTCTCACAAGAGTAATTAACTTAGAAGACCGAGAAATAGCAGGCTGCATCACTTTAATCAAGTGAGACATACAAGTTTGTCCAGGGATGGTGATGGACTTATAGGTTAACGAAGCTGTTTTGTAAATGATGCGCTCTTTAATCTTTAGCCAGTGCAAAGACTTCAAAATAGGCGTAACATGTGAGTACTTGGAACTACAAAAAATTGCTCGCGCAAGAGAATTCTGAACAAACTGCAACCGATCAATCTCACAGCCAGGGAGATTTAAAAACAGGGAATTGCAGTAGTCCAACTTCGATTGCACAAGAGCAGCACCAATTGTAGCAGCTGTCTCACGTGACAAATATGGACGTATTCGACGAAGATCACGGATATGGAAGAAACATGCTTGTGAAGTTTTAGTTATGTGTTCGTGGAAGGTTAGGTGTTATCAAGGATAACACCGAGATTTCTCACAGAAGAAACAGGTGATATTTTAATACCCGAAGATAACGAAAGAGTTTTCCCATTCAGCTTCAGAAGCTGTTGAGGTGTCCCGACCAACAAGAATTCAGTCTTAGATGGATTAAGTGCCAAGAAATTAGCAGACATCCAAGAGGATATAGACTGAAAACTTTGTTGCAGGAGGGTTTCAGCATTAGAATAGGAGTTAGGGGTGAAACGAGTGTACATTTGAGTGTCATCAGCATATAGTTCATGATCAAGAGAATGAGAAGAGATTACAGTGCTTAGGGGTGTTGTATAGAGGTTAAAGAGGATTGAACCAAGAACGGAGCCTTGAGGCACACCATACTTTAAGTGAGAAGGCGAAGAGACATACTCCATCACTTTCACACTAAAAGAAAGATCCGTCAGATAGGAGGACAACCAATCAAGAACAATTCCACGAACACCAAACCACGAAGAAAGACGTTCCAGAAAAATATTGTGATCAATGGTATCAAAAGCGGCCGAAAGATCAAGCATACATAATCCAGTTAAGCGTTGTGTGCACATGGCATTAACAATAGAATTGCACACAGATAGAAGCACCGTTTCAGTTGAACGATGCTTAGTATAAGCAGCTTGATGCTTATTAAATAGATCATTGTAAGAGAGATGAGTAGAAAGCCTCTGAAGAACAATTCTTTCAGTGAGCTTAGATATGTATGACAGATTAGATATAGGCCTGTAATTTGACAATAATTCCTTATCCAGTGTGGGCTTTTTAAGCAATGGAGTAATAACTGCACGCTTAAAAGCGCGAGGAAATTTGCCAGTAGAGAGAGAGAGGTTAACAATCAATGTTAATACTGGAGCAAGTATGTTTATACACTTCTTTAAAAGAAAGGTTAAATCGATTAGATAGCTTGGAGCGCGAAGGTAAGCTAGGTTTCACAAGAGTTATTAATTTACTCTTGTAAAATTAATTACTCTCTTGTAATTAATTAGAGAATAAATGAATAATTATTAAATTATTAATTTGATCTCCCTCTTTCTCTCAATTATATATATATATATATATATATATATATATATATATATATATATATAACATAACATAACGGCGCACTGGGTCAGGAAGCACAGATGCTTGTTTAAGACCCATTTCCTCCTTCCTCTCCATGGTTATTAGCAATCGTTGCCTTTTGATGGCGCATCAATTGCGGCCGGCGCGGCTGCAACTGATGCATGATACATGTATATTATTATAATATAATATTATAATATATATTATACATAATATATAATATATATTATAAATTATATAATATATATATATTGTATAATATATAATATATATATATTATATATTTTATATATTATATATATATATATCATATAATATATATATATATATATATAATATATATTATATAATATGTCCTGGAGAGAGTTGGCACAGATAGACAGTTGATAAATGTATTAAGAAATAGGAAGAAGAGATGGATAGGACACATTCTAAGGGGGGAAGGTCTATTAAAAGAGGTCATAGAAGGTAGAATGGAAGGAAAAAGAGGCAGGAGCAGGACGAGATTAGGTATGTTAGATGATTTAAAGACCCACTCATATGTGGAAATGAAGAGAAAGGCGGAAGACAGAGAAGAGTGGAGGCGTTATGTACCATGGACCTGCCAGTAGGCAGTGCACTAAGAGATATATATATATACATGTATATATATATATATTATATATATTATATTATATATATTTATAATATATTATATAGATATAATATGTATATATATAGATATAATATGTATATATATATATATATATATATATATATATATATATATATATATATAATAACCACGCCATAAGCAGAATCCCCAAGAATAATGATATATCAAAAGGAATGTACTGGGTGATTTAAAGATCCACTCGTATGTGGACATGAAGAGGAAAACGGAAAATTGAGTTAAATGGAAGCGTTATATACAATGGCCCTGCCCCCCGTAGGTAGTATACTAGGACATATATATATATATTATATATATATATATAATATACTGACTGGAGCCAGTGGCGAAGTCGGTAAGATACTCGACCGCGGATCAGTTGATGCGGGTTCAAATCCTGGTCTTGCCCGTCAGTGACATCGCTTTCGAGTGAGGAAACTGACGTTTACCTTAGCTTTACCAGCTATATATATATATATATATATATATATATATATATATATATATATATATAGGCCTCTCACCCTCTTAGTGCACTATCTACTGGCAGGTCCATGGTATGTAACGCTCCCACTCTTCTCTATCTTCCGCTTTCCTCTTTAATACATGTAAATAGATAGGCCTATATACATGTATTATATTTACACTATACACACATAGTAAATATATATTTATATACTATATTAATATATGCATGTATATTTATACATGCATATATATACATATTTGTATGCACACATATTATACTGTATAGGTCTATAAGTAGTCTCTCTCTCTCTCTCTTTCTCTCTCTCTCTCTCTCTCTCTCTCTCTATATATATATATATATATATATATATTACAATTAGTCTTTTTATGTTGAGTCTCAATTGTTATCTGCAACGAAGTTATGCCACTAGACCTAATTAATAAATGTGAAGCCTACTTAAACTTGTTTATACTGGTAACTACTATAAATTTTATAGTATTGCATGATTGTCTGTTTGATATCGTTTGATTTGATATTGTTTGATATATTTTAGAGATTTTTATAAGATGTTAATTATACTTTCAGTTTTTTGGCTCAATGCTTAAAGTAATTATACACTGTGGAAGTTACTGTGATCAGTTCTACGTAAGTTTTAATAAGGGCGCCATGTGCAGAGTATTCTATTTCATTGGGCTACAAGATCTGCCGTTATTAATTATTCACGTTAAGTCCGGCTTTGTAATTAAGCCTCAACGAATGACGAATTTTTTCTATATTAGACATGTTTATTTTATTCCATCTTTTAGACCCTTAAAATGCTGAAGAGTGACATTAAAGAATTTTATAAAAAGATTTTTATAACTACAGATAGGCTGTATATGTATGAAACTCTAGAGACCGTGGAAGGTAACTGGCCAAGATACTGTATCGTGTAGATGCTGTATCGTTTCATAAAGAGCACTCCATCGATTAACGAGTCAATCCTTTCATAATACAGGTTATCCGTTTTATGCCTTATCCACACTTTATTGTAGACTAAATCATGCGCAACACTAGGCTACATTTACAAAACTTAATATCTGAAATCAAGAAGCTACAGCGGGGCCTGGTCTTTCTTTAATTCATATTCATTTGAACAACATGGAGACTGGTTGGCCCCTACAGACAGAGGGTCAAAAATTGATATTATAACTTCCGAAAGTATAAACTTACAAAATAATATATAACTCCCCTCCCCGTAGGTATAAACTTACAGGATATGCCGTAACTGACATATACTGTTACACACTATGAATAAGTATATTTTCTAGCCTTTTTACTCCGCAAGATTTACAATATTATACAATATATATATACATATATACATATATATATAAATATATAAATATATATATATATATATATATATATATATATATATATATATATATACAGACTGGGGCAAAAAAAAATAATCCCCTAGCGAAATCTCAATAACTTCAAGAAAACTCAAAATTGCTTTATCAAATTTTCAGAACTTGTAGGGAAGGAATTTCTGCGTAAAATCTGCAAATTTTGTGAAAATATTATAAGCAGTTACGAAATTACAGCATTTCTACGAGAAAAGTACAACAATCAATTTCAACAAGGCTTTTCAAAATGTCAGTTGTTCCTGTTTAAGAAAATAACGACACTGAAAAGGGCCGTTTACTTAAGTGGTGGAGTATAAGCTTACACTACCTTGTTAGCTGCTCCAATAAAAGATGTTTAAAAGTCGTTCTTCTGTTAAAATTATTCCTTAATTTTGAAGACAATTTCCGGTAGTTTTGTTTAAATAAGCCTTGTTAAAATTGATTTTAACACTTTTTCCCGAGAAACTCTGTATTCTTGTTATTTCTGAATATATTTTCACCAAATTTGCAGGACATAGCCTATGCAGAAATTCTTTCTTTAGAAGCTCCGAAAATTTTGTTAAATAATTTTGAGTTTAGTCGAAGTTATTAAGACTTTTGGTAAAATAAACCTTGTCAAATTGATTTTTGCACTTTTTCGTAGAAACGCTGTAATTTTGTTACTGCTCAAAATATTTTAACCAAATTTGCAGGTTATACGCAGAAATTCTTCCTCTAGAAGGTCTGAAATTTTAGTAAAGATATTTTGAGGTTTCTTGAAGTTACTGAGATTTCGCTAGGGGATTTTTTTTGCCCCAGTCTGTATATATATATATATATATATATATATATATATATATATATATATATATCGGCTATAGCATATAGGCCCCTATATTTTATTTATAGATATATAAATATTATTTATAGGCCTATTTTTTATTTATGTATTATAATATATAATTTTTGGTAAACATATAGTTATATATATATATATATATATATATATATATATATATATATATATATATATATATAGGGCCTATATATACTGAATTTGTTCATATACTGTATATATAATTTATTAAACAGTATTAATTTTACGTGCCCGATGTTTATTTATAAAAATAAGTGTATTTACTGAATTATCGATATTGCTAATTTATATAGACCTACTGACATGTATTATAGTAGTGCATTTAATGAATGTACGCATTTAATTTTAAAACTCTATTAGTCAGAGCTATTTTAATTTGATTGTTTTAAATGCGTACATATAGCTTGGGCTGTATTGCCAGATCTCTAATTAAAAACAGTAAGCTTATATCGGACGATTTGAGTGCATTGTTTACTAGCTATTCACTGAACTACTGTATCTCTCCTATATGTTTCTATTTTGGTTAGTTTCGAGTCTTAGTTTCTAAATGATAGCAATCCTAACTTTATTGTTAAGCTTCAATCATAAATTACAACTTTTTCTTTGGATGCATTTGACTTCTTGTCAATTTAATAAATGGGAAACCAATTAAGTATAATAATAATTATTATTATTATAAAGGGTTAACGTCCGTTTCCTCATACAAGGATGACGCCAGGGACGTTATATAATGAATATGCTCATGCTTTTCTCTTATGCTACGTGGAGAAAGGTGAATATCTTTGAGAAATTATAGAACGAGGGATACCATCTCTCTATCATTCGATTAATTTCATTAAAAGGCCTCCTCGCCACTCAAAACACTCTTGGATTCTGACAAATGATAGGCTCAAGGCATATATTTTTACTCTCTATCCATCTCTGCTATACTCCTTCTAAATATCACTCATCCGCCAACAAGACATTAAAATATGTGTGGCATTTATCTTGAAATAAATTTCGTTTAACCATATTAGATAAATTTGTAATCCTAGTTGTATCAAGAGAGAAATTTAAGCAGAAAAGTTTGAGATGATACTACAAAAGTTTACCTCACCGGCTATTTGTTGGCTATAAATCGTTTCGCCTTACTAATCTCACTTGTTGGCAATGGCCAATTCTTCAGTTTTATCGCGCAGTCTTTTCTTTGATATTACTAATCTACTATTCTAATCCTTTAGGCCTATCAGCGAATTATACAGTAGTTCTCCCATAATAATTTATACATTATTACTATCCTCTGCGTGGCTTTTCACATCTACATTCAAACGCACTGATGAATTAATCAATACCCGGACTGATGAATTAATCAATACCCGTACTGATGAATTAATCGATACCCGTACTGATGAATTAATCGATACCCGGACTGATGAATTAATCGATACCCGGACTGATGAATTAATCGATACCCGGACTGATGAATTAATCAATACCCGTACTGATGAATTAATCAATATCCGGACTGATGAATTAATCAATACCCGGACTGATGAATTAATCGATACCCGGACTGATGAATTAATCAATACCCATACTGATGAATTAATCAATACCCGGACTGATGAATTAATCGATACCCGGACTGATGAATTAATCGATACCCGGACTGATGAATTAATCGATATCCGGACTGATGAATTAATCGATACCCGGACTGATGAACTAATCGATATCCGGACTGATGAATTAATTGATACCCGTACTGATGAATTAATCAATACCCGGACTGATGAATTAATCGATACCCGGACTGATGAATTAATCGATACCCGGACTGATGAATTAATCAATACCCGTACTGATGAATTAATCGATACCCGGACTGATGAATTAATCGATACCCGGACTGATGAATTAATTAATACCCGTACTGATGAATTAATCAATACCCGGACTGATGAATTAATCGATACCCGGACGATTGAATTAATCGATACCCGGACTGATGAATTAATCGATACCCGGACTGATGAATTAATCGATACCCGGACTGATGAATTAATCAATACCCGTACTGATGAATTAATCAATATCCGGACTGATGAATTAATCAATACCCGGACTGATGAATTAATCGATACCCGGACTGATGAATTAATCGATACCCGGACTTATGAATTAATCGATATTCGGACTGATGAACTAATCGATACCCGGATTGATGAATTAATCGATACCCAACTCTCAGTAGTCGTTGATGTGGTGATTTCTTATTTTTCTCTTCTAAACTCATTCTCATAAAATTATTCACTTCAGTTGATTTGACAGAATATTGCAGAAGAACCCTATTGGATAAGTTTCTTAACTTATTAATTAGAATTAATTAACTATCAATACGAATAAGTTAAAGAAAAGTCCTAGCAACATTTTCATTTAAAAAATGAGCAATCGGCATGAAAATTTACATTTTCATTCATTAACAAATCGTTTTGGAACTTTTTCAATGTCCATATCTTTTCCTTATCAATGTTCTTCTGTCTTACTTTACTGACCTATTTTACTGTAATCATCGCTAGCTATCATACCTTCTTTCCCGTACTCCTACCCCCCTACTCTTTCTTTAACTAATTCTTGACTCTATTGATTTAGTCCACAATCTTATCAATCAATGGTTTTTCTCATTACTTTTCTTCTCAGCTTCATCGAATTTCTCTTTTCACTTCCGATCATTCACTGCCAGTTCCATCTTGGCGTTATCTTTGTGTAATTTCCTGATAATTCTCGAAATATCGCTCAGCGCTTTCTACGAACAATCGCTAAAAGGCTAGACATCCGGTTCCCACTTGGCCACTTCAAAACATTCCGCGGAACTCTAGGATGCGCGCTTGTAACTAGATCGTCTCATATAATAACTGCGGCTCTTAATAGCTTTGCTTGTTGCTATAAGCCGTCAGTCTCAATCGGATAGTCTTAAAATCGATCAGTAGAATTTCAATGTAATGGCGTAGGCTTATAGAACATTCTATAATGCGTTTATTCCTCACTTTTGTATAGTTATCTGTGGTAAATATTACTCGTTAGTTAAGCTATTGATGGGTTCAAATCTAAAATTCTGTCATTTGCTTATTAATACAAATATCTACAAATAATTTTTGCAGAGTAGTGTAGTCTTTTATTCGTAGTGTGTAGTGTCATGAGTTTTCTTTTGTGATTATTTCCTTTACCGGTAATCGATATGCTCAGGCTAATAAACAATATTTTACTGTTTAACTTTAGGCAGATAATTACAAAGTATTCGCTATATACGGGATTACTCCTGGACTTGAAAGAACATGTATTCGGGAATTAAATAACAAACTATTCTTAAATAAGCTCCGCTATTTTATGCAATATAGTATTTATTTATAGTAAAAGGTATACAAACATACACATATATAGGCCTATAAATAAGGCAATAACATGGTTACAGCTATAGAATTAGCATCTGACGTCACTATGCCTAACAACACGACTTTTATGACGTCACGTGTGCACTCTATAGATCACGGAGATGTTGATGACGTAGAGACTGTTGTTCTCTTGGCAACACTAATGACGTCATGCACCGTGGCAACCATTCTTGGCAACATTCTCGTTGTACTCTCTGTCTTCACCTACGCGCCGCTAAAAAACGTTCAGAATTATTTCGTTGTTTCCCTGGCCTGCGCTGACCTTGCCGTGGCCATTCTAGTCATGCCGTTCAACATTGCCAACTACATCTTCGAATCCCAGTGGCCATTCGGAACGGTCATCTGTAACGCCTGGCTCACTTTCGACATTCTCACCTGCACAGCTTCGATCCTTCATCTCTGTGTCATAGCCATGGATCGGTATAACGCCATCCACAATCCTATCGAGTACGCCATCAGAAGGACGCACTGGCGGGTGTTAGGTAAGATTGGACTGGTGTGGTTGACGAGTGCTCTGATCTCGGTACCTCCATTGTTCGGCTGGAACAACGCCCACGGTCACTCGCTCTACAACGCTCAGACGGGTCTCTGTAAGCTCACCGATGAACCAAGCTTCGTCGTTTACAGGTGGGTACTTGCTGTGTTAATTTTTGGCTTATAAATATTAACATATTTTTTGGAATTTTTAAATTAAAAAGAAAAAGTTATTAGGATACAGTTTAAATTAAGAAATCGGTGATTACATCGCCACTGGCTCCAGCCAGTGGCGATGTCGGTAAGATACTCGACCGCGGATCAGTATGTGCAGGATTGAAATCCTGAGCTCGCCCGTCATTGACATCGCTTTCAGTGAGGAAACTGACGTTAACATTAGCTTTTTTACTTTAAAAGCGGAAGTTTGCCGCCTAGACTCGGGCCTTCAACGGTGGATGAGCTAAGAAAATTGAAATGAAAGATGTCCACACTCATTGCAATATGTTACAAATACAAATGCCTCTATTCGTTTTTTCTAGTAGTCCATTTTGTGTCTCTCTAAAATTTAGATATATAATGGTTGGACTACCGAAATATTTGCACATCTGTTTTATGAATATTGACAATTGCTTTGATCATCAAAATATTGTGCTGATATGCGATACATATTTTTGAAAATTGGAGAATTGTTTGATTTTGCACTAATGCATAACTTAATTCTTGAAAACTACGGTAGGCTTACCGTTTGTCATGATAAGTTGAACGAATAAAAATGTTGATTTCTAGAAGTAATTGAAAATTGATCTCCGTGAGATTATCTTGCTAACGAACACGTTTTCTTTAATAAAAAATTTAAAACAGGAATACTTAGAAGCTTGTACTTTCTGATTTTCCAAACAGACGGTAGGAATAATTTTTCATAATTTATAGCTTACTTCTGCGATTTATTTAAACAATTAGCTAAAATTTTCAGATCTTTGCACAATGCTTGAAGTTTATTTCTGAATACAATAATGAAATGTTACGACAATGTCCTCTTTCATGTGCAATATCTTGATGTTTTGGGTCTCCTAAAAGTTAGGCGAACTGCAGATTTGGTTTTCTACTTGTAGTGTGATTTCAGCACATCCATTATCATCGATCTTCCGCAAGATGGCAGGTCTGCCTGCTCCGTCTTCTGTGCAATATTTCCTCCTCCAAATAATTTATATATTTGGCGACTTCTAGAGGTCGCTAACCGAGGCAAGAGCTGGTGTTATCCTCGAGTGATGATTTTCTGACTTTGCAATTAACTGAATTAATTCAACAAATTCTCTAATAATATAAATCTTCAAATCTTGGGTCTGAACGTTTCTGGTTCATATGTAGCTGAAATAAGTTTTTCTCAAAGCATTGACGAATACATAGAAAACAGACAGAGTAAGCGATATATTATGTAGCGTTACTTCAGCTTCAAGTTCATTATCACACTTCCTTTCATCTTCCATTTGAAAACATCAATTCAATAAATGAAATAAGCTCATAATATACGTATAGTCCGATGTTGTAGTGTTGAGATATTTTCAGAATTGCTTTAAAATGCATATGTTAATGTACTTTGCAATAAATATAGAGTGCGAGAGCGAGAGGGAGGCAGAGAAAATAGTCAGAGAGAGGGAGAGAGAGAGAGAGAGAGAGGACAAGAAGGAATATGAGGAGATAGTGAGAGAATTAAATAACAAAGCGCAAATGATTGTTACACATCGTAACACATTATCCATATATACAGTATATACAAGCCAAGTCAAGGGAAAGGAAAAGAGGAAGACCTAGAAGTACGTGGTTTAACACGATCAACAAAGATGTGAAAACTTTGAAAATTTCATGGGAAGATGCTGTGAGGGTTGCTAAAGACAGAAAAGAAGGGAGGAATGTTGCCGCCCTATGTTCTCTTCAGAACTCAAAGGACTGATGAACTGATGATGAATATATTTTGTATATATGCATGTATATTTGAATAATATAAAGACTTTATACAGATACAGTGTATGTATACTATATATTTGCAGTATATATATATATATGCATGTATATATAATACATATACTATATAACATATAAGTCAAGCCCAACTTTCAGATATAAAGGTTACATATAATAATGTAAGGCACAAGTATTAAGTTAGATGCTAAATTGGTGCCTACGTAAAAAGTATCCAAATTTCAGCCATTTATTTTAACAAATGTGGGCACAAAAATACTTAACAGCATAATTAGGAATATAAATAGACGTATGCTTGCCTATGCATCCGTTTGATGTGCACTGTATACTTTTATTATAAACCGAGCAGCATGTTATTTTTTGGCTATTGTAATGATTTATCAAGCAGTAGGAATGATTTGTTAGAAAAATGACAAGAGACTATGTGCTATTCTTTTTATTAGAGAATTTGTCTTTACTTTGACAATATTGTGACGAGTTAAGACAATTTACAAGTAACATTACAAAAGAGGACTTGATCCTTTCTATCGCAGGGCTCCTGCTAATAAATTACACAGATATTTTTAATTTTTAATCTATTTATTTTTATTTCCATAAACAATCTGACAAACCGCAGACAATAGCAATATGACAGATAACATAACACTGTATGTAACAGATACAGGCTGAAATTTTTTTAATAAACATCCTTAATCGGATATGCTTAGTGCAATCTTAGCGTTTGTTAATTTATCACTATTTTTGAAGTGGACTTAATTAGTTTAAGCCAGTCGAGTGCGGGTTTACTGAACCAGCGTACAGCTCCCAAACTTCTTTGCATGATATGCAGTCCCCAGTGGCTAGGAAACGAGTTCTTGAGGTTTGATTCTTTTCAATCGTCTCAGTTCACAGGTTGTATCTAGCAGCTGAATGGCTTCAACGTTAGTGTGATTTAGCAGACGTTTCTCATGTTTCGCTGAGTATTCTCGGATTACGTCATCGACTCTTTTGATACTCAGGTCGCTATGTATCTCCTGATTGATTACAAAGCGGTAAGCATTAGTAATCATTCTAAGGAAGTTATTTTGAGTTTTTTGAATAATGTCCCGGTTTGATTGCTTTGTACGACCCCAAAGCTGAATACCATATGTCCAAATTGGCTTGATGATTGATTGATATATCAGCCTTTTACTGCTCAGGCTGAGTTTAGAGTAGCGTCCAATTAGCCAATATATTTCTCGCTGTTTGTGCCGGATTTGCTCTGCTTTTTGTTTGACATGGTATCTCCAGTTTAATCTCGCATCCAAGTGTAAGCCAAGGTATTTAGCTGAATCTGCCTGAGGAACTTGTAGGTCATTGAGGTAAGTGTAAATATTGTTGCTCCTATGGCGCAATGCAAATGTTACATGAATCGATTTTGTCTGATTGAGTTTGATTTTCCAATCTTTTGTCCATCTGCTTACTTCATCGAGAGCAAGTTGTAAATTCCTGACAGCCTTCAACTGACAAGCATCAGTTACCATTATTACAGTGTCGTCTGCAAAAGTTCCCATAAACGTACCCTCTGTTGTTGGAATATCTGCTGTATAGAGGAGGTACAGTAGAGGACCAATTACACTTCCTTGCGGCACTCCTGCTTGAATTTCATATAGGTCAGAATATGCTTCTTCATGTGATACTGTGAATTTACGATTTGATAGAAACGATTCCAAGAGTTGGCAATAGTTTTGTGGTAATAATTTGTTCATTTTATGAATGAGACCTTGATGCCAGACTCTGTCAAACGCCTGGGAGACATCCAGAAAAACTGCAGAGCAGTATTTTTTTTCCTCTAACGCGCATTCGATTACTTTGGTTACGCTATGTACTTGATCGATTGTTGAGTGATGGGCTCTGAACCCAAATTGAAAATCTGGGATGTTGACCAGTGGCTTGAGTCGTTTTAACAATAACTTTTCAAACAATTTAGAGATTGCAGGTAACAACGAGATGTGTCTATATGACGTTACTAGTTCAGCTGGCTTATCAGGTTTCTTTAACATGATAATTTTTGCAATTTTGAAGCATACAGGTACATATTTTAGTCGGAGGCAGGAATTGTAAAAATATATAAGCATGATGACAGCTTTCCGCGGTAATTCTTTGAACAAACCAGGTGAGATTTCATCCAGTCCAGGTGCTTTTTTAGGGTTTAGATTTTTTTCTATTTCAACAGCCACTTCCATTGGAGTGATTGTTTTGAAGTTTGCAGTGGGTTGGTGTGTCTGTGTTAGATCGACTAGGGATTCTATGTCGTGTGGCTGAAATACAGTTGCGAGATGCTTCGCAAATAGTTCAGCTTTATCGTCATTGCGTCTGATCCATTGGTCATGCGCATTCTTAATCGGTGGTACATGCGTTATTGGATGCTTATATTTTTGGGTTGCTTTCCATAGTGAGTGAGTTTTTTCAGCTTCAGGACCCAGGTTTGTCAGATATGTGTCCATACAGCACTGTTTGTACTCCTTAATTAATCGATTAACTGTGTTACTCGTTCGATTGAAGATTGTTTTGTCTGCTGGATTTCTGGTTCTGTGCCAGATACGACGCATTTTTCTTCTCTCCTTGATCATTTTTCTTATTTCGGTGGGATAACTGATCTCTTTTTGAGGTTTCTCACTTGAAGCTGGAGTAGCTCCATTTGCTGCTAAACGAATATGGTCTATGAAGGTTTGTGTCTGTAGCTCTAGATCTTCCTTATCTTTGAGTTTTATGTTTAAATTGACTAAATTATCCAGGTTGTGTCTGAATAAGTCCCAATCAGTACATCTGCTTATGAGATATTTTTTATGTAGTTTTTTAACTATTGTTGTACTGAGCATTAGTAGAACTGGTGTATGATCAGACGAGAGATCGTCTAGACCCTCAACTTCTATACAATTTGTTGATATTCTTTTGGATATAAAGAAGTCTATTAGATCAGGAATCTTGTTTCTGTCAGTGGGCCAATGTGTTGGTCGTCCTGATGAATGATATTTACACTGCGATTCATTAATGGCACATAGAAGTTCTTTTCCTTTGCCTGGGGTTATCAGCCGTGATCCCCGCGCTGTGTGCTTTACGTTATAGTCACCGCCTAGTATGAACCTTGGTCCAAGTTGATTGAAGATGTCTAGGTATTGCTGTTTTGAAGGCTTATGTCTCGGTGGTAAATAAACTGCTCCAACATTCATTTCAGCTCCATTGCGCTGCAGAGCAATGATTGTGGCTTGTATGTAGTGTTCGCGGATTTCTTGTTGCAGATGAAGTTTGATATTTTGTCTTATTAGTATTGCTGTTCCCCCTCTAGCTCGCTCACTTCGATGGGTGGTAAAGTATGCAGTATATCCCCATATTTTTATGTGATTTTTATTTGAGAAGTGGGTTTCTGATATTAGTGCTATATCAGTGCTATTAGTTCTGAGGAAAACTTCAAGTTCTTGAACTCTTTGATTGAGTCCATTTGCGTTCCATGCTAAAATGCGAAGTATTTCATTATTCATTTCTATATTCATCGCGGGATGTTCTAACTTCATTCAATGGATTATTTTCCAGGTTTTCTATTCTGAATACAAGTTGATGATTCTACTTATTATATCAGCCTTTATCGTGTTAAGGAGTTGTATCATGTCTGAGATGGTTGGCTCTTTATTTGGAGAAATTTGTTTCCCTCTATTTTCTAGATTAGTGTTGATGTCTTTGACGACTTCAGCAAAAGTCGCATCCATGATTATTGGTTCGTTTGCGTTGACATTCACGCTTGATTCTTTAACAACTTGTACCTCGTTCGTCTGTTTAAGGCGCTGTGTTACAGCCATTTTATTAGGGAATTGGGCTTTGAGTTTTTTTTGATATACCGGGCATCCTTTGTAGTTGGCAGGGTGTCCTCTTCCCTTGCATAGTGCACATACTGGTTCTGTGTTGGTTTGCTTCGTACAAGACTTGGTGTGATGGTCACCAGCACATTTCACACATTTCGGTTGGCGATTGCAGAAATTTTTTGTATGTCCAAGTTGCTGGCATTTCGTGCACTGTGGAATATCTTTGTTTTTCCTAGGTGGTTCTACCTTCACTTTGCAGTGTAATAGACTAGTTAGCTCGTAGACTGTTTTATTGTTCTCTTTTTGTTTTATGTCCACGAAGAACAGAGGGAAAGCCTTGAACCTCGTCTCTCCGTTACTAGTTACTTTTTTATGAACATTTACCACATTAACTACTTCATGACCTAGACTGTGTTACTCTCCTCCAATTTCGTTGGTATCCATAGAGGATGGTAGGCCCCTTATTACAAATCGGTAATTTTTTTCACTCTTCAGCTGATATGTGTGGTATTCCATTTTAATGAAGGGATTGTTGGTTTCACTGCTTCTTCCTTCTGTTGTCAGTTCCCTCAACATTTGCTTCACCGCTCGATAATCAGTCTCAGTTTGGCAAGTGATTTTGATGTCACTATTAGACATAGCTTTAAACTGTACACTACCAGTAGCTACATTTAGAACTTTAGTTCTTAGCTGATCAAAGTGGTCAACATTGCTGACTCTTATCGGTGGTGGTAACGGCTTTTTAGTTTCTTTCTGCTGGTTTTCCACTGTGGTAATTTCTTTCTGTTTGTTTCCTGTTGTTTTGTCCACTGAAGACACTGATATCTGTTGAGGTGGAGACTCTGGAGAGTCTATTTCCTCCCTTGGGCGTTTGCTTTTTTGTAGCTCCTTCTCTTATTGGCTCCGGCTAGCTCCCACTCCAATTCATCTTCGTCGGTAACGTAAGTAGTTATTGTAGGTCCTTTTAATTCATTAATCTCGCGTCTCAGTTCGTCAATTATTAGCTTTTTCTGATTAAATGCTACTAACAGATCGTTGTAGGTAGAAATGTCTGCCATTTTTGTAGTGTCGGTTATGTGGCAAAATTATCAATAAGAAATATCTAAATAATTTCTTAGAATATCATTGAATTAGTTGTATAATTTAGAAAATATAATAATTTATCTTTGTTTATTTTCTACAGCAGCACAGGCTGAAATGCAACCTAAAATAAAAAATATGAGATGGAAGAATCATATGATTACATATGAAAATTGACCAGGGCAAACTTATCCTACTTTAAGAGCTTTAAAGTCATATATCAAAGCATTACAAAACAGTAGCAGAAAACAATTTCAGCTGTTAAAATCAAAAACAAAGAGACAGTTATACTATGAGAGCATTGGAAATGTAAATTTAAAGAATTTATAGCATTATCAAGTAGGCCTATATTAGGGGTAATAAAGTTTGCCATGCTTGTAATAAAGTTAAATAAAGTTTACGGGTAATAACTACTGCGTTCATTAGGAAATGTGTAATTTCTACTGGCAAAATTTCTTAAATTAGATATTGGTGAAGCAAAAGTGCAAAAGTAGATGGGCGCTATCACCAGGCCTACGTATATTGTTAATAGGTTTATAATCGGCTGAAGTCAGGTCTTCACACAAGTCTTCAAAACTGGATTCTAAGTTGTAGAAATTTGCATTTTTAGCTCTTAATGGCGCTGTTAAGAATTGGCTAACAAGTAAGAAGTACAAGCTACTTTGGACGTTTGTTTTCATATCGATAAGTAAGTCTGTGACAGGTTGATTAAGCGTCTATATCGTGGCTTACAGTAGTCATGTTAACAAATAGGCCACCCAATATATCGGTACTACCGTACTGGAGCTATGTGATAAAGCGATCTCTAATTTAAGATCTAATCATTTTAGCTTTCACATGCTGAGAAATAAAGGATAAATTCACTTTAAAATGAAAATATTTTCGAAGCGAAATTGAATATATTTGGAAGATCTTTTGTGATAAGTACAGCTTGTAATAAGGTTGTCTTGGATTGTTTTGGAATAAAAACAAACTGATGGAGATAATTAATGCTTTGGACCTGCGATTCGGTAGAAAACTAGAGAGCAATAAACTTTCAATAATTGTATAAAGCTAATATGTTGCAATTGATTATGAAATTTTATAGGATGCAACGAGTAATTTTAGTCTTTATTGAATTGCGGATATATTTCAATCGCGTGATACAGTCGTGGACGTGCAATTCTGTATTCCTGAGTACGCTAGATTAGTGGCTCTAAATCGTTATTCTGTGAAATTTTGAATGTGGGCTCAATTAGAGATCTATACCTGTATATACTCTTTAATTATGATATTATAAATAGACGCTCTGTAGTCCATACGCTCAACACATATAATTAGATTTTGCGAAATTTAACAATTCTTTTCAAAGAAGATTTTAGTTTCATGCTATCTAGTAATCTATTCAGTTGTTTGTTATAATCGCAATAGTTGGATCAATAGAATTCATTAATCTGTATACTATTGATAGTCATGTGTAAATTCATTGTGCGAGAATACTGAGTCTTAGGGGATTAAGACAATAATTAATCTAGAATGGTTGAATTAATCAAGTAAAAGTGCCTTCAGTGCCTCCATATGCCACTATATTTCTACATCTGCTCTGTGCTTTCCTCTTGATCGGCTATGTATCATGCTGCGGATCAGTAGATGCAGGGTTCAAATCCGGTTTTTCTCGCAAATGAGAGCTTTAGAGACAGGACCCTGATGTTGTACTAAACTATTTTAACAGCTTAGGGACTAAAAGAACATTAAAGTTATTATTCCGTTAGAATAACATATATAGGCCTACTGTATATATATATATATATATATATATATATACAGTATATATATATACAGTATATATATATATATATATATATAAATTAGTGCACTGCACTGGGAGGTCCATGGCATATAACGCATCCACTCTTCACTCTCTTCCGTATTTTTCTTCATGTCCACATATGAGTGTATCTTTCAATCTGTACTATATATACACATACATGTATATGTATACATAATATATACACACATACACACACGAATATATAACTATATATATATACAGTATATATATATATATATATATATATATATATATATATATACTGTATATATATACTGGCCCCCTATATATATATATATATATATATATATATATATATATATATATATATATATATATATATATAGGGGGGCCTACATTGTGATGCCGATTTATTAAGTTACAATTACTGTTGCGAATTGTTACAATAACAATTTTTACAAGCAGTATATCTGCACAATTATAAGATTTTTCCTTCAAGCGGAAACAATAGTATCAACATAATGATCAGCAACATTAGCGTTAAAAGCTCTCAAGTGGTAATCGTAAACACTGCAATTAGCGAACGCGTGATAAATAATTCTCGAAGAATATACGCTACATTTGGCAGATGACCATGGACAAGAAACTCCGCAATAATTAGTACTTTCTTATTTAAGCATTGT
The DNA here is from genome assembly GCA_905160935.1 of Enchytraeus crypticus. Classification (NCBI taxonomy): domain Eukaryota; kingdom Metazoa; phylum Annelida; class Clitellata; order Enchytraeida; family Enchytraeidae; genus Enchytraeus; species Enchytraeus crypticus. The sequence continues at coordinate 2,513,648 of CAJHZI010000543.1, forward strand.
TATGAGTATTATATCTAAACAACGTATCAAAGCCAGTCAATGGTCACAATGAACGACGGGAAAAGTCGATGGAGGAATCAAATGAGCGGTCTCCCACAGGGATCTGTTCTCTCTCTTACCCTATTTAACCTTTACATCAGTGACCTGCCTCCGACTACTGCGCGACAGTTCGCTTACGCGGATGACATTTGTTGCGCTGTCCAAGGTCGAACATTTGGAGAAATAGAGCGTACATTTAATAACGATCTGTTGCTGATGACTAAATATCTAAAGAAATGGCGGCTCATTCCAAGCTCCACAAAAACAGTCACAAGTGTGTTTCATCTCCATAATGCTAAAGCTAACTACAAGCTCAATGTGTATATGGATGGTATACAGTTACCCTTTGATCCTCTACCGGTTTATCTTGGTGTAACGCTGGATCGTACGCTGTCGTTCAAGGAGCATTTGAGTAAAACGGCAGCAAAAATAAAGTCAAGAAATAATCTGTTGCAGAAATTGGCGGGAACAACATGGGGCGCAGATGCAGTCACATTAAGAATATCAGCGATTGATCTGTGCTAATCGGTGGCTGAATACTGCTGTCCATCATGGGAACGTTCGTCTCATACAAAACTCGTCGATGCGCGTCTCAATGACTCCATGCGCATAGTTTCTGGGACAATCAAATCGACTCCAACGCCGTGGCTCCCAGTTCTTTGTAACATACTGCCCCCTCATATCCGTCGTAAGGAGATAACACACAAGCAACTGCAGAGGGTCCGTGAAAATCATGCCCTCCCTTTATCACTGGACTTGTCTAATCCTCCTCCGAAGAGACTCAAATCTCGATATCCTGTTTGGGAGATACTGCAGCAATGTGATCCCTTGGTGTCTCTGTCCCAGTGGAGATTAGAGTCGTCAATGGCTGATGTTAGAAACCACCATCTGGTTCAGGATCCGTCTCAAGCGCTACCAGGAATGAATCTCTGCAGAGGAAGTTGGTGCCATTTGAATCGTTTCCGTACGGGTCATGGTAGATGCAGAGAAAGTGAGTTTCGCTGGGGTATTTGTGATTCACCGCTTTGCGACTGCGGCCAATCGCAAAACATGAAACATATCGTTGAGAAGTGCTCTCTAACCTGCCTACCGGGTGGACTGTCTACGCTAAATTGCCTAACAAGTGAAGCAACTATCTGAATTAACGCATACGCTAAATAAAAATGGTAACTTGCGCGCTGAACCAATTGCTCTGTTCCATCTACTGTTCATGATTTGCGACCGCGCAAACCTCCTTTTCTTTAATTTCCAGTATCCTTGGACTGGCTTTCTGAATTTTGATTTTTGCACCGTTTTGGATCTTCTTTTTGCTCGACGGCTTGTATTTGACCCAATAGTGCTCGATGTTGTCATTTACGACAGTATCACTCTAACTTTTATTATTATATATTAAGCACTCTCATCGTCAAAAATGCTTCTCATACTGGTAGTGGAATCTGATGATACTTTTAAAAAATCTGCTTTTTATGTCGTTGTTATTGTTGTTGTTGTTTATTGATATCATTGTTACATGTCGAGAATAAAAACACTGCAACCTGTTAACACTAAGACATGAAATAATTTGTGGCGGAGTGATATTATTCGTTGATAGTCTAGTCTTATCTTCAAGTCTTGAATGGCAAAATTGCAAGTTAATACCAACCTGAAATCGATTTGCTTTTAACTATACACATTGAAAATAATATACACAGACATGCGATGTCGACCAATATACATTCAATTATTTTGTTGATAGAATGATCAATGTTAAAATATTCCAAAGTAAATAATCGACAAGCTCGTCTCGAGATTCTTAAAAATGATGACACTTGAAAGATATTTCAGAGGTGATTTTCTCCTGAATTATATTTAGATGCATCGATGGCAGGGCCATCATGGCGAACGCGTTGGTTGACTCTTGGGGCAACAAGTACGCTGAATACTTTCAATCTGCTACTTAACAGAATACTAAAACTGTGAGCACTAATAAAATATCGAACTGCTGTAGATAACAGAATGATCATGTATCCGGCCAACTTAATGGTAGAATTTTTGATAGAATCCACATGCAGTGCTAGGATTCCTGGACACCGGAAGCTATTCACTGAGAACCACTGATAGTCAAGTAGCTTGTAAAGTTTTAGATCATTGCTGCTTCAAGGAAATAAGTCTAAATATTTTATAATTCAATATCTCTTCCTCTTCTTCGGTGCACTGCCAAGTGGCAGGTTCAAGGTAAATATTCATACTCAAAGTCTGCTTTCTCGCTCCATAAGAGCACTCCTTAGATCAACAAGTTAATCCCTTCACAATGTCTATGCCTTATCCATACCTTATGTAGCCTATAGCTTGGGAAAAATATGGCTTCTGAGGTGGTTTCCCGTTGCCTTCCTCAGTTAGGTGGATTAAGTACCATTTAATCCCGGGGGGAAATATTTCATGGTGAGTTGGGTCCCCTCTTGCCATCCTCAGCTCCTGCCTTTAGTCGCCTCTTACGTACACGTGGCAGATTGTTTGCGGTTGCCCTATTCTGCAGTGGTCCAACCACACCCGAGCACAACACGGGGCGAATATAATAGCGTTATTATATTCAATATAGTAACGCTAAAATTACAGAACTACTGCTCTCAACAAAAGTATGGCTTTTAATTAACACTGCGCAGCATTATTGCAAAAAAACGTTAAATACAAAATCGAATCAAATCATCGAATAAAATATATAAATAAATAAATATATTAAAATTAATTTTAATTAATTTACATTTTTAGTAAAATTAATAAAATAAAATAAATAAATAAATCGAAATAAAATAATAAATTTATGAAATAATAGAAACTGTAAATCAGATTCAGTTTTGTAGACGTTATCGATTAGAGAAACTTGGTAGAACAACACTACAATCAGTGGGAAGAAAATTCTGAAATCGATATTGTTAAATTAACATTGCGTCGATATGTTTTTGGTAGTTGGAACAAAGTGAGAAAAAGTTTTGACTAACATGTCAACAACAAGGAAGAGTAGTGCTACTGTTGAAGCTGCTAGTCACAAAACTAAAGCAATTCACTTTAATGTCATAATAGGACTACTATGAAATCTGCGTAATTTATATCGTTCAAAATTATAGCATTCAGCAGCACAATCATAGCATTATGCAGCTTATGCAGCAAAGTCATAGCATTCTGCGGCAAATCGTTGCTTTGTGCTGCAAATAGTAGCAATGTGCAGCAATTGGCTTTGGAAAGTTAAAACTCTATAATATTATGCAAATTTTACAAAAATAAGAGAACATAGGAGGGAGATAGAGAGTATTGTGGAAGAACTATGTAAACAAATTAAAAGAAAAGATGAAGAATAAGAGTGGGAAACTGTAGGTAGGCCTAGAGTAAAATAAAAAAGCACGATAGAGACCGAATGGAAGTTTAAAAATCAATAATTTGTTTTGCAAAGTATATATCAAATTGTAGAAAACTATAGAGAATTTGATTAAGGAACTGAGAAAAGTCTAATCCATATAAGATGCAGTAAAGAGAAAAGGTTTAGATAACTAAAAGAGCCAATGATGCTAGTTTAAGGTGAGAAATAGTTCATCATTTTTCTTAACTCACCCAGACAAATTGCTCTTTTTACGTAACATAAATAACTCGTTAAATTCCATTAGATGTAGGGACGGCTTCAGATTAGAAACGAATTGATGCTCTATTATTTAATTCACTTGTTCGCTTTTAGATAATTAAGTAATTAACAAAAAAATATTAAATAATTTTTACCTTATAATTAAAATTAAGTAAAAATGTCGGACCTGCCACAAGGAATTAATAAAAGAGTTGTATAGGGGTTTGTTGTGTTGGTATCGAAATTGCACTTTAATGATTGAATCTTAAAGTGGCAATACAACCTCAAGTTTAATCTCTCCAGCTTCAAAATTCCGGTTAAAAGACAAACAGAAATAAATGATGGTCGAATATACATGTAATATAGGATGGCTCAGAACAAAAAATAGATGATGATGAAGTATAAAACAACAATGTAGAATGGCGTCAATCATCATTAGGCGATATCTGCTACAGATGGTTATGTGGAGAGAGAGAGAGAGAGAGAGAGAAAGATAGAGAGAGAAAGAGAGAGAAAGAGAGAGAAAGAGAGAGAGAGAGACTCTCCGCTCATTGTTAATACCAGGAAATATATTTTGTCAATATTATGATGCCAGGTTCTTAAAGTATTTGAGTATTGTATTGCCACAATTATCCAAACAACTAGGCCTATCCACTTTCGATTCACTTAAAACAAAATTAGTGGTACACGTATGTAGCTGGACGGTCTCTAATCAGAAATGGTGCTGAAGAGCTCTTATTTCAGTAGATTCTGCTCAAGTAGACATTTGGAAACTGATCTTACTGGAATGAATTATGCTGAAGCAGATCATGTTGAGACATTTCATGCTGAAACTGGTCATGTTAAACCAGATCATGCTAAAACAAATAAAGTTAAAGCAGATCACGTTGAGACTGATTACATTGAAATAGATCATGTTGGGACAGAACATGTTAAAACTGAACATGTGGAATCTCAGTGAGAAAACATGATCAACAGGGAGTTAACTTGGAGGCTGTTCAAGATGAAAAGAGCAGAAGTTTTACGGATGTTTTGTCAGGAATTTGATACGAAGAAAGAAACTACTTATTAGAAGTGATTTGAAACCCTGAAGGAAAATCCTTAAAACTAGCAGGTTAGCTACGTGTATAATCGAAATTTTTGACACAGAAGGATCTAGATATGATCATGATTGAAGAAATGTGACAGTTCAAAATTTTGTTTATTCAGAAAAATCGTCAAAATATGCGCCAACAATTACGTTTTATTCCATCTATTTCTTAGGTTATCAGCTTTATAATTAATAGAGCATTTTGATAGGATTTTAATATCATTTTATGTATTTGTCCAATCTGTCACTCAGTATGCCGTTAGTGCCATGGACGCAGTTTCGTGTATGAGTAAACGTGTACTCACACACAGCGTGTATGAGTAAATGTGTACTCACATACAGCGTGTATGAGTACACGTGTACTCAAACACAGCGTGTTTGAGAACACGTGTACACAGAAGGTGTCATGAAGTCAGAAAATATTTCGGATCTACATCTCTAATTTCTTTTATTTCCATTAAAATTTCAATTAATACTCTTAGCTGGATATCGATTGAACATGTTATTTAAAAACTGGAAGGAAATACTAAGATGATCATTTCAGAGAGTAAAATGGAGAAGACACATAATAAAATAATACTTATTACCATAGCAATTTCACGTAAAACATTTCTAACAATTTTATACAACAAACGATTTTAGTAATACAAGACCAACGCTTTTCGATTCATAATAGATATTTCTTTGTTTAATCTATTCTGTTACAAATATCAGCAGCTTCATGCATTGACATTTTCGTCATTACTTGTTGGATATAGAAATTATTTCATTTTCTGCATCGATTAAACGTCTCAACTACCGATTGTTCATCAATATAGCACCTAATATATAAAATACTTCACCTCTTCTACTTTTAACTGAAGAACACCTCACTTGTTTCCCACTCTAATCAGATCTCTACACAGTCTCTTAATGTTTAATAGCATTTATCATGACAAACACAGACAACATCTAACAAATTACACACTGTCTATTACACTAAAGGCAATATGCAAATTACTAACGAGTTACACACTTCCTATTTCACTGAAATACAATATGCAATAAATAAATATTATTAGTATTACAGATATTACCGAGAAAAACAGTCCATTAACTCTATTCAGTTGTATTCTGGAGCGGCATGAATGTTCCACAACTGCTAGGACTGGTACCGCATGTCGCTCCTCCCGTTCCTGCATTGCTCAATTAATCTGATTGTCAGCTGTAAATGACGGGTGTCACCTTTGAGAAATTGAGTCAAGTTTAAGGCCAAATTATTTCACTCTAATCATTCCTATTATCCTGTACATGAAGCTGTCAGGGAAGGGTTCTAAGGGTGAACCCTAGCCTGGACCAGGTTCATAAATTCTGAAACTCTAAACTTAAAATTGAGGGTCTATATTAGTAGATTACTCCTTTTCATTTACAATTTCTAATTACAGTTTTATTTAAAACAGACACATAGGTAATGCATTATAAATGAAGTGTATTTGGTTCACTTCAATTATATTTTATTTTACTCAATATAAGAAAATAATATATTACAAGAAACTGAAAATTGTCCTTATATGGCAAATAGCGGAATTAAATCTAATAATCCAATATTAATAATAGAGTTGAAAATAACTTATTAATATACTAACTAAAATGAAAGAACCGAAAATACTACTAATTAAATACCAGACTACAAACAGGTTGAGAAGTACTTAGTTATAGAGAAATCGCAACACTTGTCCCCAAATACTATCTCACAAGAACATAAAGGCAAACTAGTTCCTATTCAACGTCCTCACTTCTTCCATAAGAATATACCTAATGACTACAGCATCAAACCCTAGAATCCTCTCTTAATGGAATGACACAAGTCTATCACAACTTCCTTGAGTTCAAAATCCCAACTCAACTTCGGGCCTTCTCGAAGTAACTATCAGCAACGCACGACCCTAGAACCCTTAGCTCCCTAGGGCCGTTTAACGTCCTGTTATCTTCACTGGCAGTTTCTAATAAACCACAATAAACCCAACTCAGGGGTTACCTATTCATAGGACTTTCCCCTCTAAATGAGTCTAACACTTCCTAGGCCTTTCTTAACATACAACATGTGAAACTTTAATCCATACAATCAGATATAACCTTACTGTCTCATGTGGATCGATACCTAGTAAAAAAAAGTACACTGTAACCAAATAGTCACTAGCGAAAAATATAAAGGCTAATCAGATTTATCTTAAGTCTTAAACTAAAGTTTATTAACAAATCAAATCAAAGCTCCTTGCTTGCGAACAACTCTCGAAGTCCCAACCCGCGTGTTCACTCCAGCCACAGACCCAGGCAGGGAACAATAGGCCTGCAGGGTAAGAAACTTGCCCTGTGCTAGTAAAGTACAAAGGTCATTGTGGAGTATATTGCAACAATTAGTATTATCTCTACTCCTACCTTGACAGAAGCGTAAATTGACGTAAGAAGCGATAACAACAGGAATTAATTCTCTACTGGTGTATATTGGACTTGTCGTCCGAAACAATTTGCGACTAAACTAGTATTGTTAGGATATGAGTATATTAAATATGCTCAAAATATATTAATAAAGTACTATAAATAATAATAAACAATAATAAAATACTAAATATTAAATTAAAATGTATATAAATTCTGGCTTAGCAACAGCTAATCCAGAATTTTATTTGAATTGGCTTCATAATCTTTAAATCTGAGAAAATTTTCATATTAACTGAATGATGTTCAGGTGTTTTAGAGCAAGCTGGAAGTCCATTTAGGTTTCCAGATTGTCTCATGGAAACTATAGCACTGTATCGCAATTTGCGCCATTTAATATTTTATTAAATTTATTCCTCATTTACCTTCATTCTTCTAAATTTTATAGAGCAATAGCAAATTTTCATGCACAAAAGTTCTGCATAGGCTTATTACCTGGATACGAATTAATAATTTCCTTGCAAATTCTGAACTCATAAAAATTGATTGAATTCTCCGTTTCTTCGAGGAACGGGACATTAAATTCTTATTGATTATTAATTGATTGATGGATTATTGCATCCTATCTTCCATTCAACTCGTGACATTATTTCATCAATCAATCAATCAATCAATAAATAAGAATTTAACGTCCGGTTCCTCGCCATAAGGCAATGTCAGGGACGTCTCTTGCAGACTCTACACAAACAGGCGCCAAAGCACCACACGACGACGACTGAGTACACAGAGACCACATGAGAAAGCAAGATCAAATCAGTGCAAGGGCAAGATCCAAGGAAAGCAGGTCAAAATTTAGACCTATGGCGGAAAGAGATGGGTTTTTAGCTTGCCAAGAAAAGTTCCAATACAATTGCAATATCAAAGATCTTGTGGCAGAGAGTTCCATATTGTCGGAGCAGAAAACATGAAGGAGCGTCTGCCATGGCAGATTTCAGATTTGGTACAGTGAGAAGGTTTTTACTAGAGGAACGAAGACTACGAGAGAGTTGATATATGGATAAAAGATCAGATCAGATAGATAGGATGGCTTACCATAATTTAAACTTTTGAAGGTCAAGGAAGCTATCTTTACTTTTTTACGTTCGGATACTGGTAGCCAGTGCAGTTTCTTAATAAAAGAAGAGGTATGGGATTTGAGTATTTTTACATTACAGACGACTCGAGAAAGAGAGTTTTGAACGCGTTGAAGACGAATTAGAGAGGTCTTTGGGAGATCATTCAGCAGGGATTTACAGCAATCAAGTTTAGAATGGACAAGCGCATTAGTTATACAGTGGCGGAATTAATATCAAGGGACTTACGAATTTGACGTAATTGACGGATATGGAAAAATACAACGACAGACTGCTGAAATATGAGTTTTAAAGTTTAGATTTGAATAAAAGATTACAGCAAGGTTACGCGCAGAATCTGTGGGTATTAAGGGGCTATCTTTAAATGTGATGGTTGAGCTAGTTATTTTATGACGCTGCTGCGGGGTGCCGATGAGAAGGTATTCCGTTTTTGAAGGATTGACAACAAGATGATTGGCGCAAAACCAGGAGTGAACTAGATCAAGGGTAGAAGTAAGATTTGACAGAGCATCAAAAGAATCGGGACTAGAGAACGAGACATAAACCTGGGTGTCATCAGCATAAAAGTGAAATTTCAGCATCGAATCAGTTAGCAGGTGTCTTAAGGGGTGGTATATAAGATGAAAAGCAGCGGACAATTGTCAGTAGAAGTCAATTATATTTGCTACTAATAATGTTTTCTAGTTACAGAAAACAGTTTAGAATTATCTTCCGTGGTATTTTACAAACGTGTCTCAACCTCCACAAACACCCTCTTGTATCATAGACCAAAAATTGCAAACTTGCCTGCACAATATCTTAACTTAAAGAATCATTCTAAAATAGATTTACGTTTCTAAGCAATTTTTGAATTTTACAAACCAATATTATAAATATACTACTTAACACATTACTATCACTCTGGTCATTAGCAAATGAATTCTGGTCACTACTACTTGCATTCATATTTTGATAAGAAATAACCGAAAGTAAACATCACGCGATATTGTAAAGCACTGTAAACATTGTGAATATTGCCGTGCCACAAGCAGGCGAGCGAGTAATGTCAGATGAATTTAGACTGGGATGAAACTCCTAAGCTCGCAATTCAATTTTTAGAAAAATCATCATGAATCGGCTTCAACTGCGTTTTGTAGTTTTATGAAAATTGTTAGATTGAACTGGCTGCTAAAGCGATGCGATGTGTGGTCCCAATTATTGATTTGCTCAGTTTCGATATTTCTTTGCGGTTATATAGGCTATGAGTGCAATAACATAGCAGAGTTTTTATAATTTCGAATATTCTTTTTTATAATTTCGAATTTTCTTTTTTATAATTTCGAATTTTAGCCTTATCGGAAGAGAAACATTTGAAGGACTTGCTCCGCTATAAATAGTTGCCTACCCTGTTAATCAGCAATATCTATACCTCTATACAAAGAGTATGTTACTCGTATAATACTAAATTACTTTTGTGAATAATTAGTCATTATTTAAAAATAAAACGATTACTCTAAAAAAGTAAAATACAATTATTGCATTATTGCTTAATTCAAATATGCGCCATGCATAAAATAAAGTATAAATTCATTCAATTACCACATATAGACACAAGGAAAACTTTAATCGAGCAAAACTTTAATCGAGCAGTAATTAATTGAACAGTAATATGTTATTAACGTAAAGAGAAGATGACGTTCAGTGCAAGACTTTAGTTACATGCTTTAAGTGTGAAAATAAAATGGCAATTTATCTTCAACAAATAAAAGTCCTGTCATGCCTTCTCTTCTTCAGTATGGTTTTGAAACTACCATATCTCTGAATGCCAAGTAGGAAAATAAATAAAGCACACTTACACAAATGAGTGGTAATTTCAAGAAGTTGACTGTAACATCATGCGATTTCTTATAACCGTACTTTAGTTAGTAAACACACACATTAATTGTCCATTCAATGTACATTCCTAGAGCATTATATACTTATCAATCCAGACTGTAAGGCTCCGGCAACAGAATCTATTCACAATGTAGGCCTACTTCAAACGGATGCCGCAACTATTTGTACTTAGACTGAAACTAATATTAATAATTAGGATCCGCTTACATACCATCGCGCACACACAAGCATATATATACATGTAAATATTGATATGTACATGTATATATATATATATATATATATATATATACATATATATATATATATATATATATATATATATATATGTATATATATATGTATATATATATATATATATATATATATATATATATATATATATATTTCCTCGTGTAGTGTCGGGGTCGCTTAAGAATAAACTGGACCAACCGAACAAAGGCAAAATAGAGGAAGACGAAGAGTATCCAACTAAGATATCGAATTTTTCAAAGTTTATTGGCCAAATTAGGGTCTGAAGAATTAACTTTTCGGTGGATTAAATTTGACGATTGCTCTGTATTGAGCGTCACAGCAAACTGTGAGCAGAACTATAAATCCTATACCTGCTGTTCTACAAATCACTATTTCTGAAGATTGTATAAACATGTACATATATGTACTTGTATATGTGTATACGCGATATGTGATAGATTATGAAAGAAAAATAGCATATTAATCATGTAGGTTTATAAGATCTTTATCCACCAAAATACATGGCAGTATAAACAGAACAAGAAATGAAAAATAATGAATGAACAGAACAACAGAAACCAAGGATTAGCCATCAAATCAAAGAATCTACAAATAGAGAAATGTAAACTAAAATCGCCGTTTATCTTAGGATCGGCTTATACGTACATATAAATGTTTTGCCTAATCCATACACGTTTTTCTGTTTAATTTTGTCACGGACATTTTGTGTCATGAATTATTAATTGTGATTCTCACTAGTCACAAAAATATTTTGGTGCGTCGAATAAGAAATGCATACACACAAATTTACAGTACATGTATTATATCAGTATATGCATGTGTATATATAGAGTATATATATATATATATATATATATATATATATATATATATATATATATATATACATGTATATATATATACATGTATATATATATACATGTATATATATATTATATATATACATGTATATATATATACATATATATATTATATATATACATGTATATATATATATATATATATATATATATATATATATATATATATATACATGTATATACTTATAAATGTGTATACGCGATGTGATAGATTATGAAAGACAAATAGTATATTATATATTATATAAATAATATATAATGTAGGCCCTACATCCTAGATGTGTTTACTGTATATAAATAATGTACGTTTTATATCAAACCTTTTCGATTTGATTTCTAAGAGATATTAGTGCATTAGGATAAGTTCAAAATATGAACTTACTTTTCCTAGAAATGAACTAGATCAATGGTATTAAGGAATTAGAGTAATGAAGTTTCCACTAAATAGCAGATGGTTTATTCTATGAAGACGGACATAAAATTTGTATTAGCAATCATAACAGAGCCGCTGCTCGTGACTGCTCTTATTAATTACTATGACAGCATATTGCACTAGAGAGCTGTAGTAATCCAGAGAACATTAAAGATTCAATAATCGGCTTGTCTTGGAATAGAAGAGGATAATATTTTATTTAATGACATTCACAATTATTGTATTCTCTCTCCCTCTGTTTCACTTAGTGATCTGCCTGTTAGCGTGGCCATGGCATAAACTCTTTCACGTATTTCTATCTTCTGCCTTTCTCTTCATATCGACATATAAATTAGTTATTAAATCATCCGGCATCCCAAGTCTAGGTCTTCCTCTAGCCTATTATTATACTAGTCTGGCTTTTATAATACTATTAAAACCTAAAAGATTATATTTGTATCAATAAATTTTTATCGTATAAATTATGCATTTGAGTTAAAAATGTGATGTCAGCAATCGTGATCGTATCTAGTAAAACATAAACCTCACATGAGTTTCTTGTGCTCTTAAATATTAATTAACGTTTAATTAGACATCAAATCCACATATTTAAACCTGTTTATAATATTCATTATTATATTTACATTGCAGTGCTTCTGGATCATTCTATATTCCACTCTTTATCATGTCGTTTGTCTACGTCAGGATATTTCTAGCCACACGGGCCAGGCTTCGAGCTCGCAGGTGCCGAACCCTGGGCCTGAACGAGCAGAGGGCTCGAAGGCGAAGCTCTGGGCCCCTGGTGCCCCGCTCGGCGGTCATCCCTCCGGCCGAACTCATCGTTGATCCTCCCACCGCAATACCTCTTCATAGCCTTACTGGTCTGGATAGAACAGCGGATGGGGCAGAGGACAGAGACCCCTCGTATCAACCCCCGGTACCCCCTAATTCATCAGCTGTCACTCCGGTGGGCGATGAGACAGAAACCCCTCCTAGATCCCAGTTCAATGCTTCGCCCGTCTCTGCTGTGGAATCTAGCCTGAACGGAAATATAGCGGTGCATCAGAATGAAACATTGAAACCAAATGATACTGTCATTTCGCAGAATTTTAAGACTGAAAGTAGTTTAAATGCTACAAAAATCATACCGTTGGATGGAGGAAAGGAAAACGGGTGTTTCAAAAGGTCAGGTGTGTCTAAAGCAGATAAGAAGCGTTCTAATAATGGATGTAAAGTTAGTAAATCAAACGAACAGATGTATAGATTTATCGAGCAAAAGCAGAAGTTGTGTCTTGCGAAAGAACGTCGAGCGGCAAGGACGATGGTAATAATAATGGGGGCTTTTGTGCTCTGTTGGCTGCCGTTCTTTCTCATGTATGTTATCTTTCCTTTCTGTCCAGCCTGTGAAGAGAGCACGGATAGAAGGGTGGTCCAGTTTATTGTGTGGCTCGGATACATCAACTCAACTCTAAATCCCGTCATCTACACAGTTTTCAATATCGATTTTAGACAGGCTTTTCGTCGACTTCTCACAGGAAAATGTCACGTAGTGCGCTAGTGATAGAGCTCAGGGTTATCTTGAGTGTATTCAGAAAACTTGAAAACTGAAGTTAACTGTAAATTCGTATAAGATATGAAGCAACTATTACAGTTTACTGCTGTGTAAATGAGAATGTCAGTTAGCAAGTATGTACTAGTGAATGGTCGTTTAATAAGTATCTATGTGAATATAATTCTTTAAATCAATGGCGTAGTCAGGGTTTATTCCTGGGATAGGCACTTTAACATTGGGGGCACTCTGGTGGAAAAACATTTTATACAATTTGTACACTTATATTTGGGTTTAATTAAAATTTACTTGACATCTTAAGGAAGGACATGCCCCTTCGCTACGCAATTGCTTTGAATCAACTTACTTTCAGTTCAGTTTAGCCTACATGCAGCTCATACACCAAGCATGTCAGTAAAGAAATCACAAACAGCAGCTATGGGTTATTAAAGGTATAGAACACAGGTTTCCAATGTATGTATGAATATTTGACTTTGATTTCATATAATGACTCGTGTCTATTCAAAATGCAGAAGTATTAGCATATTGGAAATTTGACAAAAACAAATCTTTTTAGTAAGATTGTGTGTTTTTAGGGCACGAAAAAATTAATTTTTTAGAATTTTCATGCACTAGAACAATTAATTTATCTCCATAAGCAAACGTAGTAATTGATTCTCAAAAGTAAAATTGTTTCTAGCGACTAGTAGGTTCCTATAATCAGCATGGAACTTTTATTTTTGTCATATATGTATTACCTATAGGTATGAAGGAAATTTAAATTTTATTTTCCTAATTAGAATCATTGAAATAATAAACTGACATCTCCAATTGCAACTTTGCGCTAATCATTATCTTAGGTGATGGCAAAATTCTGTTAAACCAATTTCAATTAATGTAGTCAATCTCTATGTTTAGAATTTCAATTGATCTAGCTAATTCTTATATGTTTTCGGTGAAAAAGGCAATTTTTAAGTTTCCAAGGTGGCATTCTGCAGGAAACTTCCAAGCTATCACCTGTAATATCGATTGTGTTTCTGACTGCGACAGTCGGAGACAGATGTTAATAACACGCGTGTACATAGAAAAGTAAAATGTTGTATAGACGCATGCTATAGGTTGAACTTTAAAAAGCCATCCTTTATGGAATTCAATGAACTAGTCAATTAACTATTAATACATATCTAATTTTACATATCAGATTAATTGTAATTCATATTGGATTGCATAACATAGCAGTATTAAAATAGAATGCATCACTTGCGTATTTACTATTTAGACTTCCTGGAGGTTTTATTTCCTTGTATTCTCTAATGCATTTGGCAACTTAAATAGGACTATGTAACTTAAATTTCATATTTAAGATTAATTTACAAACAAGTACATTAAATTTCAATGATGTCACTTGACTACATGTTTATAGGCCTATATATATATATATATATATATATATATATTATTTGATTAAAATTAGTAGGCCTATTGATAATTAAATTGATTTTGAGAGAATTTATTTCTAACATACAATGTTATTTTGAAACAGATTAATTGAAGTGTCCAATAGTTACTATTTTTTATAATAAAATATGCTTTAATTTTCATATAAAAATGTAATACAAACAAAAATCAAAACTTTAAAAAGTTAAAAGTCAATCTTTATCTTACTTCGCTCAATTGTCACACCGCAGTCTATAATAGATAGACTGCATATTATCTATATATACATTATATATATGCATGTATATTATGTATAAATATATATGTACATTTTATATATATATATACATGTATATTATGTATATACAGTATATACATTATATATACATGTATATTATGTATATTTATATACATTATATATATACATGTATATTATGTATATATACATACATTATATACGTATATATATACATGTATATTATGTATATATATAGTACTTATTATTTGGCGTATTGTGTATACTACACAGGATTTGACAATTTTTTCTACTCTCTCTCTCTCTCTCTCTCTTGAAATGTAATGTGTATATAATAATAATAAATAATAATAATAAGTAAATTTATAAAGCGCCGCTCTATGCTAAATACCTCAATTGCGCTGAATGGACAGAGAAGATCAAGTAGCCTGGTGGTATAAGGCCACAATCAGTGTAGTGAGTAGAACCCTGCCAATCTGGAGTATGAGTGCCCAATTGGTGTAAAACACAGAAATCATCACCATGTGTCTACAAGTCTCTTCACTGTCATACCTGCGTCAGTCGCCTTTTAAGGACACATGCAGTTGTCGGCAGGTTCATTTCTAAAGTTCCCGAAACTCTTCGGGCATACATGTATATATATGTATATAATATATAAAAATATACAACATATGTACACTATATATATATATTATTTATATGTGTATAAATACATGTATATATAATAGATGAACAGGTCATCATGGGTTTTCATTCTCGTATATCTGTATTAAACGCATTATTTTTATTACTGTCATATTCTTATTTTCAATCTCTAACAAATGTTACTAAACTGCAATATTGCTGTCAATTATTGAATAAAATATACATGCATTTTAAGTTCAATTGATCAGGATCACTTTTGGATATCCAAAATCAAATTCCTCACTGCCTGATTCAAATATATTCAAATATATCTACAAATCTCTGAGTATAGTTGCTTGTATTACTCTAGTATTATTGTGGAATTCAGCTTTTTAACGTCGGTTTCTAGTTCCCTGTAGGCTTTCCAGTCGGCCTTCAAACACTTGTGTATTTGTCAAGGGAGAGTATTGTGGATTTGAAATCCGAACTGTGTACTGCGCCCTTTGCACTGACGGCTTCCGATAATAGCCAATTTAGCGTTGCACGTGTTGGTACAATACTTTCCTTCATTATATGTTTCCCTGTGCGGTTCGATTCCTCATTTTGTCTCGGCAATTATGTAAAAAATCGGTATGTAAAACATGCATGTGAAAGACATTCTTTAAATTATGAAACGTGGAGCCGAGGGCCTACGCCCTCCACGGGCGTACAGCTGTTTTTCCAAATACTTAAAATTCGTCAAAAAGTAATCCTAAATATACCCTCTGATTAGCTAGGTAAGAAATTAATCTTAGAATATCAGGAACAGTGAATCATTGTTTTAAAGAGACTAAATTTTTTTTGGAGATTCTCCAATCTCCATTGATTGTTATTCTAGAAAACTCTTTTTATAAAATATCGTGCTCCACTGTGGATGTTCTACGTAATGAGGGTCTAGACTGCCACGAGAATATTGTGACCCTCATTTTGTAGGATGGACTCACCCTATATTGTAAAACCTAGCCTGCTAGACCATCTACGCAGTCTATTATACATCGTGATTCATTAATTTACCTCTTTAATCATCAGTCGGTAGACATAACCCGTGAATTGATATTGACAACTTTATATTAACCGAAAACGCTAATAACTTGCATTTATCTTGCTGTGCTGTTAAAGAAAGAGTGGATTGAACGATTGCTAGGGCATTAAGAAGTTACTAAATGGAGATTACACATTTTAAAGCTAGAAAAGCCACGAAACAAAATTAATGTTATTTTCTATTACAAGGATACGATCAAAAAGTTCTGGCTCAAAATCGAAACTGTGACATTTCATTTATTAGTTACTGTTCATATGACAAGGCTGCAAAGAGCTACTGCGCCAAATACATGTATAACATGTACTTTTGAGACACGAGGATATTGACAGAGACGGTCTGACCCCATGTAAACACTCATTATAGTGAAATGATCAAACATGTTGATATCTATCACTTTTAATACCACATGCTTAAACCGTTAGGCAATTTAGATCATTTTTCGTATAACCAGTCAAGTGAATGTCCGAGATTTTACTCTCAGATCAGAGCGGCTGGTGTTCGAAACCATGAGGATTCAACTTACCTCAGGATGTGTCATTTGAAACTTCAAGACATTAACCCTACCATCATGACATTCCCATGGCCTTAGATTCAGGCAACTTTTGGTGACTGGTGTAAGACTCAGCACAGTTATATAGGATGATAGGCTATATATCTGAAGAGAATGGAAAGGAATCATGAACATAAACAAGAATCATGAAAAATTTGAAAATCGCTAGTTGTTTGCCAAATGGCAAGTGTCCATGGTACTTATTCATACTCAGGGTCGATCTGATTTCCCGTTCCATAAAGAGCATTCTATGGATCAACAAGCTAATTCCTTGACAAAGGCTACGCCTTGTACATAACTTACGAGCCTGTGGCTTGGGAAAATATGGCTTCTGAGGTGATTTCCTGATGCCTTCCTCAGTTCTTGTTCAATCGTCTCTTACGACACTTACAGTTAACGGTTGTTGTATTCTTCAGTGTCCCCGGACAAAACACAGGATTTGGCACTTTCTTATTGATAATTCTGCCAAAGTATTTTGCAATTTTATGATCATACAATAATATTAAAAAGTCATAAAATATAGTTTGGTTATATATGTTTACATTTAAATCATTTGAATCTCTTCATTCTAAATCGTAATTTACAGATACTTGTCAGAACTATCAAACATAATAGTCAATAAGTGAAAATCACATTTGTTCCATTTTTAGCTGACCGCAAATATTCATTGCTGTTGCCGGAAATAAATGTTTGGTCAATAATCCTGTTCTGATATGGAGCTACACAGCTGAACTCATACACGGGATATGATGTTCTTTAAATTGCAGTTCAAGCGGAAGTAATTTCACTTTCTGTATAGCTTTGATAAGTTCATTGGTGACATATTCTAACAGACCTCAGAATTGTAAAGTTTGTAGAGATATATGATTTCGTGATAGAAAATGTCTAAACTAAAGAAGTTCCTGAAATCATGGCAAAGAAAGTTTGTATGATAAATAAGCAATAGACCTATTGTCGTCATTTACTGTTATAATCCTGGTGATGCTCTGTGGAAGAGAAACTGAAAAATCTCAGTTTTAATAGGGTTTAAAAATTTGCAATTTTTTTCTCCAATATATTCTTTAATTTATCCGTCCCTATCGCCGGGATACGTCCGGTTGGTCAGTTCTTTTCTTCAGTTCTGTTGAAAGATTTAACAGATTTATGAACCATATCTCAGTAAGATTACGTCAGCCTCACATTTCATGGGACCACATCAATACAGGCGACCTCTTTCATCAGTGGAGATCAACGGACAATGGAATCTATTTCAACGCAGCACTTTGCTGGTCCATTCAATTGAGATGATAGCGAGGATCAAATAAAAGTGAGAATTTAAAGTTTGTTATTGTGTTGTAATGAAAAGAATCTAAAGATTCGATGGTTACGGAGTCTTGGTGTCAGCTGTAGAATTAACTGTTGTATAGATATTCTCGTGTTTAGTTTACAAGACATTACAATTCTAATTTTATTACAATTACAGTGTTTAATTACAGCATTGGAATCGACTACATTGACCAAGTTTTAAACTTGCTATTAAATGAACCTCCCGAGATGCGCTATATTGCTATATTGACTGCATAAATTTCTTAAACGTCATGGTATGTAATATTTATAGCTTCGAGAATAATCCATCGTAACAAAATAATCGACTGAAACAGAAGATTGCTATCTTAATGCATATTAGGTAATAGATGCCTCTTGCAAGTTTTGTGCCAATTAACGATGCAGCAGTCATTATAAATTGCAAAAAGCTCTTAGTAAAAGTGCTTGACTGACCTATATATCACCTATATATGACCATAGCGAAGATTATGTCTGCATTATATATCTTAATGATTTATGTAGCATGAAAAGTGTGACTTCAGTCGCTTTTAATGATTCCTTCAGAAAATGAATATTAAATGCAATATCGGAATATTATAGTGAGGAGCGATAAAGATTAAGTCATTTTCTCAGCTTAATATTATACCCTGTTTCATCTATATTAAAAAAAGTTATATTAACATCAATAAAATTTAGAAAAAAAAAAAAAAAATACCATGGTTATCATTATCATGATATTAAAGAAGAGACTGATAACTGCGGCAAAGGAATGGGCAAGAATTTATGCCCTCAGCCTACGATATCACAAAAGCTTCAAAGAAAAAGTCCTGGGTCTAAATTTAGGAAGCAGCGTTAGATGAACTCTTCTTGGAAGAGTCAACTGACACATAATTATAGCCATTCAGTCTCTAGACTATTGTCAAATGATTGATGAATGCAGTTTTGTCTTATAATGATTACTGGATCATCTTCAAATCCCAAAAGTAAATCTAATATCACAAAACTCTTAACAGCAAATCTCAAAAGTGCTAAAGCGAATTCGAAGGAGAAACTTAGACATCAACATTTACAGTTGATGTCTAAACAAAATGTTACAGTGTTTTGTTTGTATCGGACAGTAAACTAATTAAGCTTATCTAAGCCTTTAATTTCATGCAAAAATGCATACTATGCCGTTGTGGTTCTAATTATACCTTAAAGGTAACTGACAAGATCATTTAAAAGTCATATGTAGTAGTGATTAAAATTAAAATAAAGTATCAGTTTTCCACTTACATATGCAAAGACTGAATCATTCATTGAGCGTTTCATTGGTAGAAGCACTCGCTCGTTTTCTAGAGAGACGGATAAAGAACTAGCGCCTAATTTTTTATTATGTTGTAGTAATAATAATATAATAAAAAGATCAACTATGTTGATATCTATCACTTTTATACCACGTGTTTAACCCGTTAGGCAATTTAGTCAATTTTCCGTATAACCACTCCAGTGAATGTCCGAGATTTTACTCTCAGATCAGCGCGGCTGGCATTTGAACCCATGAGGGTTCAATTCATCTCAGGATCTGTAACTTAAAACTTCATGACGCTACCCTGCGCTATTAAGACATTCCTATGCAATTATAACGGTCTCTAGCATTTAGTCTTTGCTGTTCTGTGGGTTAGTAGAAATATCAGTAAATAAGATTTTATTTTGTTGTCAAGAAAATGCATTTACAGAGCTTGGTAATTAATTTAGCTGCGATCAAAAAGATTTGTCTCAGCTATTTTCTTTCTCTTTAAAAATATAATTTTAATATCTTTAAAAACAATGCAATATAACTGAAAACACTATCAAACGCAAAAAATTTGGAAGAATAGCAAACAACATTGCAGTGAGAAAGTGAGAAAACAGCAGTGAGAAAACAGCAAGTGTAAAACTAATACAATCTAATTCAGGCAATGCAATGAAATACAGTTACAAACATACAAATACAATAGAAATACAAATACAATCGATGTGATACAATAGCTTCCAGTTCATTCATCACCAGATGAATAAGATAACGACAACGCAAACGTTACGACATTACAGCAGAATATTTAACGTTGATTTGTAGTGAAAAGTGATAGGGGACGTCCCTAACATCATCTTAGTATGAGAAAATGGACTTTAAACTCTTGGTATTATTACTGTTATTATTGCTAGAGATATACGTGACATATACAATATATATTGTAGACTACATTGCATATATCTGCTAATTTTTGTTAGCAGATATAATACTTTTTAAAAATCAAAATCTGATAGTGGTGTCGCTGGGGAGTAAATCATTTATGGATGGAAAGCAGAGAACGAGTGCAGAATTAGATGCCGCTGTATTAAATGAATGAAAGGGGAATATGTCTTACAAATGAATGATTATTTTTGAAGGGTCTATGATTTCAGTTTAGGTCTAGATTTAGGGTTTTAAATTAGAATTGAAGACTTAAAAGAGAGACTAGAAGCTCATACCTGATCTTGTACTGAGAGTACAGGATTAGGTATGAGTATGGTTTTACTTTGGTGATAAAAAAGCATTTAAATTCATCGGTATAAAAAATTGTCATTTACAACAATACCGTGTAATGTACAAATAAATTCTGGCGATAGAGCCTTAAACGCTATGTTAAAAAATAAGCATACGATACATAAAGTATTAAAACATCAAAACACCGGTGCCCTTGTTTATCCACATTGCTGTCTGAGTTAACATTATTTTTTGGCATTTTTGTAAAAAAAACTATCGTTTAATTAATGATTAATGCAGCGAAATTATATTGTTTATAAATTATAATTATATTTACTGGACGCCATTCAATTGTCTTCAAGGCATTCTTTATGATCTTTTATATTAGAGAAGATTTATTATTTGAGAAGATGCAGGCGAGAGTTTTAGGATTAAATAATCGCTTCGTGGTATTAATCTCTCTACCTCATTGAATTAGGTGAATGAACTAATCAGTCAAGCCCATGGCATATAATCTTTAGCACTTTCTTTTAATCACGACCATTACATCATACAATGATGAATGGGTTTCTTCACACTTAATGCGACTATATGATATTAATCAGTTCATCAATCATTTGTACAGTCATATGAGATATCTAGGACAAAATTTCTGGCACTGTGGACAGAATGAGTTAACTCGATTTTAAGTGATTTCACAATTGATCCAAATTTAATATACAATTATTTGCAGCTTTTTTAAAAAGTGTGCATAACTGCTCTCAGCATAATTTTCAGGCGTTCAGATTGATTTCTATTTTCTGTTAGCGTTGTATTGCCCTGTGCAGTTCAAAATTAATTTAGTCATTGGGATTTGTATTCTTAGAAAACAATGTTTTCTCTAACAGTTGTAAGTTTAATCTTAACTATGTGTTGCTTTATCCTGCACTAAAAATATTGGAATTGTTTCATAGCTTGTTAACGGCAGATAACTAATCGTAGGCTCTATAACTTGTCAATTTTCAAGCTAAAACTTTCAGCAATGATTCCCTGTATGAGAAATAGCTAATATAGTAACCAACTAGCGAAAAAATCAAGGTACTATTTTAGTTATGATGTTGTTAAGTTATTCGACCGCGGATCAGTATGTGCGGGGTTCAATTCCTGGGCTCGCCCGTCACTGATTTCGCTTTCGAGTGAGGAAACTGACGTTAACATCACCATTAGCTTTAGTTGCTTTACTCCTAAAATAATAATCCACAGAAGTATATTTGTAAAGCAGAGAGTTGGGTCACTCAAACGAAAAAATGATGGAAGACTTCGTGCTTCCGCAAGACTTTGCCTCTTAAATAATTCCAATTTAATGTCGTGGTGACTTCAGATAGTGCTGTGATTTATTACAAAAAAAACACTAAGCGCAAATTATTTATCACACACAGCAGAATTGTTTTCTTTGAAAGTACAAATTACTCGTTGATTTGTATCAGAGTTATCATCAAGAGTAGATATTAGGCCCTACTAATGTTGGATAACTAATGCAAGTTACTATAAATTCATTTAGTCGGAATTCAGTTTGATAATTGCCTAAGTATATTGGAGATTTAATCGAAAACTTCCTGAGTGTCTTCAAAGTCTTAATTACATTCTAAGACATAGAGAAATATTATCGCATGCGCAGATGATTATTTATCTGCATTAAGATCTTCTTTCGTGGACTGTGGATTCTTCCAGTTTGCCATGGACTCCGACTTAGTATCTATGTTACTAAAGAGTTTAATTCTTAGCTCTTCTAATTTTGATTGTTTGGAATATATCATCTATTATGTAGATCTCCCTATCTCGCTGTTGTTCTGAGCATTTTAACTCGTTGATTTTGGCAAGAGCAAGTTAAAGACCTGTCTAATTCATGTAGAGTAATCTTGCAAAAACATATAAGCACGGAATTTGAATCAAGGTTAGCTTAGGTGAATCTCTAGTGCCTAAGCAAGCCAAGATAGTAAGACTATTTATTCATAGATTAATCAAAAATGTGCTTGTTAATATAATTTTTGCAAGTCATTACACTGCAGTATTCTCTCTAGGTTTAATTAGGAACTGTATTTGATCTGTCAGTCTCTTATAATTGTCTTTCTTAGTGAACTTATAACATGTAGCAGACAATACAGTACATCTATATAAAGTAAGTTAGAGGTAGTCAATTGTTGTTAGAACCAGCCACTCTTAATGTACTCTTATTTCGATTTATTCAGAAAGCTGTATCAAACCTTGAGGGCTACAGTACTTCCGTACTTCAGAACACAATACATAACGTCATTCGCAATTCCGAACAACCGATTTAATGTCGTGGTGACTTCAGATAGTGCTGTGATTTATGTTTTCTTTTAAAGTACAAATTACGTAATTTGAATTAATTCAAACTGGATCTTCTGAGACAGTCTGTCTCCTTGTGGTACGAAGATACACGTTAAATTTAGCTCTTCAGCTTTTAATCTCGGCTACTAGTTCCTGAACAACATGTAGAATCTTTGATATTAATGAAATGTGAATTGAGACTAATGTCACTATTCAATGACGAAATGCTAAGTCTAATCCATTGAGGATAATAATATCGGTTCACTAGGCACACCTGCAACACGTAGCACTCCGAATAATTAAAAGTCTATATCTCTAATGCTCCAAATTACTACTACGCTAGTTACTCCTGAAATATCACCTAGCAACCACATCTGTAAATGCCACGGAATATACATGTATTACTTTTAGATTTCGTTATGTTTAGAGTAAGAGATGGTTGCCTTTAATTAAAGAAAGCGACTGATATAGATTAGGTTCAAATAGTCAGTTAATAGACAAAAATTATTGAGATTCCTGTCGCGTTGTGAGATCATTGAATTATGTTCATTGTGCAAACGTGTTATCTGCCAAATGCTCTACGTCTCACGCTTAGTGAAGGATACTTTAGAATCTCTCTCCCTCTGTCTCTGTCTCTCTCTCTCTCTCTTTCTCTCTCTCTTACTGCAATGCATACTGCCAGGTTTATGGTACAAACCGTTTCCATTCTTCTCTGTCTGTCATTTCTAATTCATTTCTTGCCTCTGCTCCTCTTTCCTTCCATTCGACCTTCTATGACCTCGTTGATGTAAACTTCCCCCCTTAGAATAAGAATATGTCATGAAAAAACTTCTAATGATTTGTAGGAACCAACTATAGGCAGATTTCGCAGTCAAGCAATATGGTAGGTTACTTTATTGTAATACTGAGCCGCTTGATAAGCATTCATTATAATATTCATGTAGATTTACTTATAATTGGAATGAATCTCCCACATATGACAATTTGAGATTTATGACAGTTTGAGGGTTCTGACAGTTTGAGAATTATGACAGTTTGGCGCTTATGATATTTTGAGGTGCATGACAGTGTGAGGTTCATGACAGTTTGAGGCTTAAGAAATTGTGAAACTTCTGACAGGTTGAAACTTGTAATATGCTGACAATCATCACTATCTCACATGTCATAATCTCATAATCAATACAATGAGTGAAGATTACGACTCGTGAAATCTATGACAGGTTGAAGATATGACAAGTTGAAGATTATAACAAATTGAAGATTATGACAGGTCTAAGGTTAGGACAGGTTGGACATTATGACAGATTGCATTTTGTAAGTTATAAGAGGTAGAAACTTATGACAAATTGAATCCTACGATAGGTTGAAGCTTAAGATATTTCAATATAATATAGATTTTAACCTTTAACAACTACCTATCTCATAAACTGGGCGGATACAACATGATTAGTTTTATGCTATACTAAGTTCATTTTAATGTGCTATTATCTTATATCTACGCACGTACAACGTGCCCATAACTTATATGTCACAATATATAATGTCACTTGAAATCTCTTACTTCAGCTTTATTTAAAAAAAGCTTAATACATGTAGTTACGTTTCCCTATTAGCCTGAAAGTAGCTTTATATGTAGAAGTTGTGCACTTTAAAATCTTAGCCGTAAATTAGTTTTTCAGATAATGCCCTACTTAGGTCTGTATGTGTTATTCTGTATGTGTTATCAAAGCGTGTCTCGAAAAATTAATACCAGTCTACGAACAAGCAATGGATGAGTACTGATCTACCTTGAATAGAATGGAGATTAATAACTGCATATTAGAATCTCTCTCATCATCGAAAGGTCTAACGGCATGATCAACGCGTATACTTTCTGAACGTATCCCTATCCTCTGTTTTCCTCTTCAATTCCACATATGAAAGTGTTAAAAGACGGTTGATTTGCCTCTAAAATCATAATAGTAATTGACATAAACCTTAATGTATTAATGTTTATAAAATTGCTACAAGATGTAAGATTTGCAGATGACCAAGGAATGGTATCGGGCAGCGAGACTGGACTGCAGAAGATGATGGATAGGCTGAATGATACGCCATTGAGATATGGCATGAAGATTAATATCAAAAAGACCAAGGTTATGAGAGTGTCCAACAATAAAGGTGAAGTTAATATCACAATAAATGATACGACATCGGAAGAGGTAAGGAGTTTCAAATATTTGGATCATACTATATCATACAACTCTTCACCTGCTAATCTTCGCACTTGTTCTTCTCTTTCAACATTCTCTAGCAAGCTTAAAACTTACCTTTTCCCATCATAGACATAATCAATCTACCTTGACCATTTTTTGATCACCGGACTGGCTTTCGTTTAGGATCTTACTTCTCCTCAGCACATTTATTTCGCAGATTGGTCTGGGTGAATTGATCTGTAGTGATGTGTGCTGTTGGGGACGTCCCTGACATCATCCCTGGATGAGGAAACGGACGTTAAACCTGTATTATTATTATTATTATTATTATAACCGATTATGGGAAATGAGAGACTAAAATATGCAGTAGGATTGTATAGGCAAAAATTGGCCTTCCGTAATAGGAAAGAACTTTCCACAAAAAGTCTAAAGGAAGACACAAATATAAAAGTAGTGAAAGCCTTGATTTGGATCACGTTATTATACGGATGTGAAAAATGAACCTTAAGCAAGAACGTCTTAGTTGCGTATGTGGACTTTCAAGTTCCGCTAAAGAAAGGGTTAAGGAAGGAAGACATTCGGAAACTATAGGCATTGGAAATGTGGATTTGGAGAATAATAGAAAGGATTAGCTGGACTCAAACAGTTACAAATGAGAAAGTTCTGGAGAGAGTTAGTTCAGATAGACAGTTGATAAGTGTATTAATTAAGAGTTGATAGGACACAATCTAAGAGTGGAAGTCTATTAAAAGAGGTCATAGCAGGCAGAATGGAAGAAAATAGAGGCAGAGGCAGGCAAAGGTTAGGTACGTTAGATGATTCAAAGACTCACTCAAATGTGGATATGAAAAGGAAAGCGGAAGACAGATAAGAGTGGAGACGCTATATACCATGGACCTGCCAGTAGGCAGTCCGCTAAGAGAGAGAGAAAATTTATAAGTATATGCACTTGTAAATATATATATATATATATATATATATATATATATATATGTATATATACAAGTGTTTAATACTGAATATATAATTATATAGAATATTATAGATGTAATATACTAGCAATTATGCATAAATTTGTTGCACGGGCCATGCTCCCTCTCTCTCTTTCTTTTTCTAGTGTTCTGCCAAGCCAAGTTGCAAGTACATATTATTTAATGTATAGTACATTTATCTTATATTACGTCACTTTAAGTTTGTTCCGAGTTAAATAGCATCTGCTTCCGGTAAATTCTTCTCGACTTGCACGTTTTGCAAAGTATCACTAAATCTTAATAGCATTCTAAATTTACATCATATCCCTACTCATTTGCACGTTCTACATACTGCAGATTTTAAATGCCACACGATATAATTACCATTTGACTTACATTTTCGAGCAATATGCATAAATCCTATGCTCCGTAGGCCGGGCTTAGACGAAAGAATGAATCTAGAATAACAATTTTAATTATATTATCAATGGTTTACATCAAGAGTAAATTACAGCAATATAGCCGGCATTAAAGTTGGTTCTAGACGTAATATTAGTCCTTTACTTCTGTACGTCTATTGGTTAGAAGGCCATAGAAATTTTTTTTATGAAATATGCTATTGAAAAATGTTAATTACTTTTGCAAATTAACGATTTATGGTATACAAAAGAAGCTTCAAATAGTATTCACAAAATATTTAAAGTCTAATATTGAAAACTTGAAACAAAATCTTATAAAGCTTTAAACGTTATTGTCAGAAAAGTCGAAGGCACTTCTACATTTTCTGTAGTAATGACTTCACTTATAGAAGCGTAATGTGTAGGCCTATCTAGTCGGTCGAGAAGTTCGGATTTTTATTTACTACATGTATGTTATCTTCTGCTTCATAGCTTTGGATGCGACTCTACTCCTCCGTATTTCAAATTGTTTCATGTATTTAACAATGAAACAGTAATCAAAGTCTAAATGATAAAATATCTTAGTTACTTTCAAAATTCAGTGAATTGGCAAACCTTCTTACTTATCTGAAACTCTTCTTCCATTTTGTTCTTCACGTGCACTTATTTCCACTGTTGCCAATCTTTTCTCTGATCAAAATATCCTCACATCATTGGGCAGACCTTTATCTACATTGCAGCTTAGACGATCTGGAACTCTTTACCTACTAATCTTCTGTGTTGTACTTTTCTTTCTACTGCTCTGACAAGCTTAATATCTCTTCCAAATGTAGACATACTATCTCTATCTTGATCATTTTCTAATCACCGGATCGGAATTCATTTAGGACCTTACTTCTCAGCACATTTCTTTACAGATTGATTTGGGTGAATTGATCTGCAGTGATTTGTGCTGTGGCGACGTCCCTGACATCAAGCGTGTGAGGAAATGGACGTTAAACCGCTATTAATATTATCATTACTAATTTCATAGAAATGGTACCTCCCAGGCTTAGGCATTTACCTGATAAGTTGCTAACTATTTTCACGTTCATGAAAGAGCAATCTATCTATAATATGCAGTTGATTCCAGCCCAGAAGAAATATAACATCTACCTCTAGCAATTAATTTTATTCTAATGTGAAATATTTTTTTTGTTTCAGTTTTAAAAATTATTTCACAAATATATATTTGTTATACATTGCATTTTCTTCTCTTCTATTACTTGAAAGAATAAAAACAGAAACAGACAAAATGCAAAGAGAATATCAAGCTGGCTTAAGGAGCAATATATCATGCAACGAAAAATTTATCAGTTAACATAACATAACACTTAACATAACATTACAGAGTCAGGAAGCAATTATATGATTGTTTAAGACTCATCAGGCTCTTAACTAAAACCAATTAATATAAATCAAATCATACAGACTTCATGTCAACATGTAAAATTTATACTTAGCCTATGTATAACACTGAACATGCAATTAGAATCAAATTTACATGTTCTTATGTTTATCATATTTATTTTTAAAAGCATTCACTGATTCTGCTTCCACAACTTCGCTTGGCAAACTATTCCAAGCAACTCTCTGATTAAAGAAAAATTTCCTTAAATCTAGTCTACTTCTAAATTTACTAAGTTTATAAATATGTCCCCCTATGTTTCTGTTGTTTGATAAATTAAACCAAATACTATGGTCAACATTTCTGAAGCCTTTGAGTATCTTAAAAACTTCTATTAAATCTCCTCTAGTTCTGCTCTCACTTAAAGAGGTTAATCCTACAAATTTTAATCTATTCTCATAACTACGTTTTTGACAGTCAAATACCAGCCTTGTTGCTCTGGCTTGTACCCTTTCTAATTTATCGATATCTTTCTTAAGATATGGACATCAAGCCTGAACGCAGTATTCAAGTTTGGGCCGTACAAGAGCCTTATATAGCCTTATCACAATATCTTTATTTCTACATGCAATTGTTCTTTTAATCATTCTTAATACACAATTAGCACTATTTACAACTTTATTACAATTTTCACTAAATTTAAAAGAGCTATCCACAAAGACTCCAAAACCCCTCTCACTGTTTGTGGATTTTAGTTTAATATTGTTCATTGTATACTCAATTTCTAAATTATTATTTCCTGTAACTCTACATTGCTCAGCATAGAACTCCATTAGCCAATCCCTAGACCAGTCATGTAACATTTTTATATCATACTGTAAAATCTCAGCATCTTCAATGTTGTTTACTATCTTTGCTACTTTAGAATCATCTGCAAATTTACTAAATTTAGATACAATATCTATGTCAATGTCATTGATGTAAACTAAAAGTAATAGAGGTCCTAAAACAGAGCCCTGTGGCACACCACTCTTCACTACTGCCCATTCCGAGAACTCGTCCTCGACACACACCCTTTATTTTGTATTGCTTAACCAATTACCTATCCACTTTAAAAGTTTGCCCGTTATTCCACGTGCTTCCAACCTACTAAGTAATCTTTTATGTGGAACTTTATCAAACGCTTTAGCAAAGTCTAAATATAAGATATCAATGCTATTTTTATTATCTACTTCCTTTGTAATATATTCTAAAAAATCTAGCAAATTAGTTAAACAAGAACGCCCACTAATAAAACCATGCTGATTATTTCTAATTAAGTTATATTCTTCCAAGAAACTAATTTTTTTATCCTTAATAATGCTTTCAAATGTCTTACCGATTACACTTGTTAAGCTTATAGGCCTATAGTTTTCTGCTTTATCCCTATTTCCCTTTTTATGTATTGGCACAACATTGGCATTCTTAAAATCTTGAGGAACCGTCCCTATTTTCATGGAAGCTTTTAGTAAGTTTAATAGAGCTGGTGCTAATTCGTCTCTTAGCTCCGAAATCAGTTTTCCATGAATCTCATCTGGACCTTGACTTTTATTGACATTTAGCGAATTTAATTTATTTATAACATCATCAATATCAAACTCAACATTACGTAAGGAGCATTCAAAGTTACCTTTGAAGATCCTAGACGGTACTGGCATATTAACTCAATCTTCTTCCACAAATGCAGACGAAAAATATTTATTACAATAGTTTGCAGTATCTTATTATCTTCTATAATGCTATTATATTCATCTCTTAAAGGACCAATATTTTTAATAGCCTTTTTGTTAGCATTAGCATAGGCAAAAAAACTCTTTGCATCATTCTTTATATTAAGAGCTAGCTGTTTTTCAAATTCTAGCTTGGCTTGTCTATTTCCTGCAACCGATTTATTAAGCTTTTTCCTATATTCACAGTACAATGATTCTTCATTGTTACTATTTTTATAATTGTTCCAAGCATCTTTTTTGGCTTTTCTTTTTCTTCTTACCTTTTTAGTAGCCCAATTGCATCTATCTCTATTTTTGGCTTTCAATTTAATAAACTCATCACGAATCATCCTGAGACCTGTGTTAATATTATTCCATAAGCCCTCTACGTCATCGTTATTATCATTATCACTTAAAGCCATAAATAAATTTCTATGCTGAATATTTGTTTTAATTTCTTCATAATTTACTTTAAAATAATCAAATTTTTGGACTTTCCTACAGATCCAACTGCACTGAATTACAAATTTAATAGTTAGACGATCACTTGTCTCAAAAGGTTCACCTATAAGTACATCCTTAATTATTTCTTCAGAGCACAAAACAAGATCAAGGAAATTTTTGCCTCTAGTAGGCTTATTACAATACTGTTCTAAAAATATTATTTATACATTCTATAAATAAGTGAGATTCATCTATGTTGTCTCTATTTCCCCAGTCCAATTCAGGATAGTTAAAATCACCCATTACTACAACCGTCTTATCATACAATTTATCAAACACACTAATCATAGCCTCGTCATTTGCCTTTGCATTTGCCTCGTCAGTTTACATCATATTATTCAACAGAGCATAGAACTCCAACAAGATATCTATATAAATTTCGTTTACGTCCAAAATCATTTGATAGTATTCATAGGGACACTTTATATTTTTTATTTGCCTTATTTTTCCCAAGCTATAGACTACATAAGGAATGGATAAGGCATAGACTTTGTGAAGGGATTAACTTATTAATCTAAGGAGTGCTCCTTTGGAGCGAGTAATCAGACTTTGAGTATGAATATGTACCTTGAACATGCCAATTGGCAGTGCAGTGAAGAGAGAGAGAGAGAGATTTCATTTTCTTCTGTCATAGATTTACTATCATTTGACTTCATATGAGGCTATAAAATATTTTACATTTTCTTTTAAAATTAAAATTCTGAGGAGGAAGTCATTAACATTTCACTTCTCATAATTCCATTCAACTTTGTGCAGCTGGTAGTTATTGCCATCTTTAAAGTTCGTCTTTCTTCTGTCTCGTCCGTATAAATTTAGTCTTCTTACTGTGAACGTTTTGCACTCAAAGAAGTCAGTCAATGGTTTACTCAGGATTGCAGACAAAAACCGGGTGCAGCTTTCAGAATACAAATACGTAATGGTTTACCTTTATACTAAAGCTAACATTACCTGACTATTTATGAATAAGCAACTGCATTGTTGAAAAAATTACATATAATTTATATCTGAATTATGTAATTACAATATTTGAATTGAATTGAATCATATTTATTTCACTTAAGGTTACATCATAAGCAAGTAATATATGAGATAAAGTGAAAAGGGACACAAAGGCCACAAAAGCGCGGACATGTGCCCTAAATGAACATATCCAAACCATGTAAAGTAGTTAAAAGCGTACATCAAATAGTAAGTGAGTCGATCTTAAAGATTACTATAATGCTTTATATTTTCGTAGGTCTAAGTAGCCTAGCGCTTAGATTTTAATTATCAGGCAACATCAAGAAATTCTAAATTATCCCGTTTCTTCACGTTATCATTCCAGCGGCGCACTCAACTCCCATGATAGTAACTCCCATATGACCCAGTCAGAGGAAAATATATCGAACATAGAACCTCCAAGATGGATGTAGGACTCAACTATGCTAACGATTGCACATTTGACAATTAAAGGGATAGACATAATCACACCCAATCATTCACTAATGATGCATATTTGAGTCATTCCAATAGTTTCTAGTGTACTGCCTAAAGGCACGTCCATGGCATATAACTCTTCCACCAATTCTAACCTCAGCATGAATCAATGCATGAATTCGTTATCAAAGTATCCAAGATCTCATGTCTTGGTCTACTTCTAACTATTTTCCTTTGCATTCTTCCTTCGATTATATTCCTTAGCATACCACCCCCTTATTATGTGACCTATCCAGCTTTTCTTTCTATTTCTTTTCACATTTATTAATTGTCCCTCAGCATCGACTCTTTTAAGAACCTCTTCATTTGTGATTTTGTCAATCGAACTTATCTTTTCCATCCTTCTCCATGAACATATAGCAATACGTCTAGTTTCCTGAAATCTTCTTTCTTTAATGTCCACGTTTCGCATCCGTACAGAAGTACATCGACCACATCTATGTTTCACAATCTTTATATTTATGTTTTTTGTTATTTGTTCGTTATCATTATATATGTATATATATATAATAATAATAATAATTATTATTATTATTATTATTCTAATGCCATTGATTATGAACAAATATTTACGTTAAAAAGTTTTTGAATTAATCTCAGCTATTTTAATGCCGTTTATTTATCTTAACGTATATAATTGTTATTAGTACAATTATTGTTATTATTATATTATAAAGATACTGAAGTGAAATTTTGTACTGCGTAGACCTAGGAGTGAATTACTTTCGAAAAATTAAACTAAGAAAATTGTGATAAACTATACTCAAAATAGCATTTCTATAATTATGACTAAAAATCAGAGCATTTTGAAAATGTATACTATGAAGTTAAAGATTTAGTGTGATTCCAAAAAAATTGGATAATTCTGCTCGACTGATTAAACTATTCGTGAAAAAGGCCTCCTGTGAAGAGTTGATGTAGGAGGGAAACAGATGATAATGCACATATGCTATGGGTTGAGATTTAATAGTACATTCCTATGTACTATTAAATCTCAACCAATCTCTCAATGCGGTTGAGATTTAATAGTACATTCCTATGTACTATTAAATCTCAACCAGTTCTTTCTAACAAGAGTTAGAAAGAACTTATTTTAAGGATTTGCTAGAGGAAGATTGGTAGAATAGAAATAAAGCGAAACTATTAAAACTTAAAATTTAGAATTCTACATGATACAAAGAGATAATCATATCGGATACGAAAAGAAAAACATCCGATCCTGAATCTGATAATTTCAAGGACTTGTTTCGACAGTGCTCACTGTCAGAGAGAATACAATTGCAATATTTATAAATTATCATTATTAATTTCAAACGGTCAGCAGTATTTGACGATATATCTTAGACTAATTTTTAAACAAAATCGTAATTTAGTCCCTGATTTTATTTGTTAGATTTTCAGAATCTATTACTAAATTATATCGTAAAGCATTAAATTTATCTTGTCAAGCACTAAATAGATCCCTCTAGACAAGAAAATAAATCACATCTTTTCTCAGACGGTTTACGTCTCCAATTTTTCTTAATTTCTTCTAAATCCTCCACCTTTCATTCCTTCTCTTTCTCTCTCTCTCTCTCTCTCTCTCTCTCTCTCTCTCTCTCGCTCTTTGTATATTTATCTCTGTCTTTGCATGCTCTTTCTCTCTCATACATAATGTTTCTCTCTCCCAAACTCTTTTCTGCTATGCCCTTTCTCTCATATCTCCTTTCTTTTTAAAATTTTCTTTTGGTTTCATACAATCGCACGAGCTTAAAGTTTCTTGTGTATTGCGTTAATTTAATTATTATATGACATGTATTTTTCTTTTGTCTTGTTCTACGGATTGGCTTGTCCACGTTACGCATTTCTATTATTCGTTTCCTGTGTGATTGATTAAAGAACCCTACATCGATCAACAAAATAAGTCCATCATTTTATCTAAAAGGCTATGCCTATTAAAAACTTAATCTACTTCATCTTTATAGTTATTTATTATAATATAAATATTATAATATCTTTATCTAATCTAAATTTATCTATTTAAACTCTGAAGAAGTCTTCTGATGTTAATTTCTATTGGATTCCTATGGCTCGATTTAATCGCCTCTTACTACAAGCACAGTATAAGTTTGTTTAATTTTATTATCTCGAACACAAATTTCAACTCCATATCCAGAACGTTTTCATCCATATTTTTGGAGGATAAGCCGATGGCTTGTTTGAAAGTTGTTCGATAGCGGATCAGTAGATGCAGGTTCAATTCCAGTGCTATCCCGTCAGAGACATGCTATCAAGTAGGAAACTGGCGATAAACTTTGCTTTAGCTTCTTTTAGTTAGCGTATGATAGAGTTTTAGGATTGAAAAGTCAGCTGAGCAATTAATCGCATTACTTGCAAATTCAATTACGCACAGGCATAGGTACTTCATGTTTATTAGAGCCCAAGCGTGAACTAAATGACGGTAATCGTTTAATATCAATGGCTTCCTTGCTAAATTAAATATTTAATATTTACAAAATTAGTTAAACGTCATTATCCCCAAATATGCGGCTAAATTCATGTAAATATATAAAGCTGGTAAAGCTAACGCAAAGTTAACGTCAGTTTCCTCTCTTGAAAGGGATGTCAGTGAGGTTTTTGTTTACTGCTGTCGGCACTCGGTCTTCTGAAGTAGTGTTCCGTTTGAGTATTAATCGAGCCCGACGAGTTGCTTGGCTTGGATTATGACGAGAACGCATTGCAATAACTTTTGTAAAGTATAACTTAAAAAATCCATAATAATTTTATTTTCTACAAGTTTCTATTATAGCAACCTGTAGACAATTTGTTCTTGATGGAAACTTGATTAACTCGTGTTGACTCATGCTGACTCCAGTTGACTCATGTTGACTCCAATTGACTCATGTCAACTCCAGTTGACTCCAATTGACTCATGTTGACTCCAGTTGACTCTAATTGACTCATGTTGACCCCAGATGACTCCTGTTGACTCATGTTGACTCCAGCTGACTAAATTTGGTTACATACACCTTAAACGCTATAATTTAACTATCGTTGTAGATATCTTCATCAAATGTTCAAATTGACTATGCCATATCTATGCTTTAATTAAATATTATAATAGATTAAATTTTAATTCTTCACACCGGAGATATTAAATATCAAACTTGTCCCATTTTCTGGGCTACAGTGTAATAGTGCAATCCGTTTAAATTTCACTTAAACTTCAGCTTATCTCAAGAACTCATGATTTTTATATTAAACCAAGTTTTAATGTTAAATTGAGATTTGTAAAATTTAATTGCACGTTCGACATTTGATATGGTTTTAGGCTATTTTGTTGAGCACAGTTTTTCTTACTTATTTCTTAATTTAGTTAATTTCACTAGGACTCGTAATTCCCGTTATTCTACTGTTATGATTATATATAATTATATATATTATATGATTATATATATATGTATATATTATATACATGTATATATATATTAGATATATAATATATATATATATATCATATTATATATATACATGTATATATATAATATGATTATATATATATATACAGTATATATATATATATATATCTTATATGTATATATATATATATATATATATATATATATATATATAATTTATATAATGTACATTATATATATATATATCGTCCACTGCCTACTGGCAGGTATATAACGCCTCTACTCTTCTCTGTCTTCCGCTTTCCTCATCGTGCCCACATATGAGTGGATCTATTTAATGATCTAACATTCCTTATCTCGACATGCCTCTGCCTATATTTTCTTCCATTCTGCCTTCTATGTCCTCGTCTACTAGACTTTCCCCCTCAAAACGTGTCCTATCCAACTTATTTCTTAATGCATTTATCAATTGTCTATCTCTACAAACTCTATCCAGAACTTCCTCATTTGTAAACTTTTGAGTACAGCTAATCCTTTGTGTTCCATAAGTCCAGCTAATCCTGATATTCCATTTCCTATCTATTCCCCTCCGCGTAGACCACAAACAGGGATAAACGGCGCGCTAAGCATATCTATGTAGAATGTTCTGCCAAGAGGCTGGATCATGGTACATGTTAATACTCTCGGGTCTTAATTACCGTTCCAGGTAGAGCACTCCACAGATCAACAAGATAATCACTTCACAAATGGCTATGCCTCACCAATACTTATATAAGGTAAGCTTCATATAGCATAGAATGTTTCAATAGCTTAGTGGTTAGAATTTTTTAATGACAGATCCTGAGGTGAATTGAACTCTCGTAAGTTTCAATCTTGGCCGCTCTAATGTGAAAGTAAAATCTATCATTCACATACAGGACTTGTTATTGGAAAATTTTAATACATTGCCGAATGATTTTAAAATGTGTCATTAAAAGTTCTAGATATCAACATATTTGAGTACATCTTTAAAATGCGCGTTGTATATTATAACACCGGGAGAATACTTCTGAGGTTTTTTGCCGTCACAAACACATATGTATATATATATATATATATATATATATATATATATATATATACAGACATACATTTACATGTATATATCTATATTGATAATACTCAAACGGAACACTACTTCAGAAGACCGAGTGCCGACAGCAGTAAACAAAAACCTATATATGTATATATATACATGTATATACGTATAGACTATAATGTATATATATATACGTGTGTATATATTACCTATATACAGCTATTTATTAACATCCTAAATCAAGTTATTTTCTAACTACAAGATGCCTAACTTACTGATTGTCAAATTAGAGAACAATGACTAAATTTTTCTTCATATTTTGTCTCTTTTTAAAAATAAATGTAAGTGTCTTTTTAAGAAGTTAATAAGAGTAACACACCGCTACAGTTCTTCATATATAAAAAATTCTGCTAATTTATATTAATGTATTATTAATGTATTAACTAATGTTAAACAAATTTTATAGTAACTTATATTAAACATGTGTTAACTTATTTTAAGCATGACAAGTTGTATGACTATCTATTCGCAAGGTTTCTATAGACGTACCATTTTATAGATGTACCAGACGTACCAAGTCAACAAACATTCGGACTATTTTCAATGAAGGTCACTTAGCTGAGTTCATCATAAACCGCTATGTTTCTGCAACCTATATATAGCATAGGGTTGGAAAAATTTAGTACAGTTGTAACTTTTTCCATGCTTTCCACATATTTATCTCTTTCTATAATTCATACCAACGACAACAACAACAACAACAAACCAGATGTTTTGTTTTACATTATATACTGACTATAACAGACGCTTTCTTTTATCATAATATGCGATAAACCTTCAATGCAACATTTCTTACCAATTTTGCAAATATTTACTAATGTATAGTTAGTTATTCATATCACTGTCTCTAGTATTCTGTCAAGTGATAGCTAGGTCCAAGGTACACATTCAAATGTAGCGTCTGCTTTAAAGCTCCATTAAGAACACTTCATGTATCAACATGTTAATCAATTCACAAAAGGCAATGTCTTACTCATGCCTTATATAGCTTTAGATTTTGAAAATATGGCTGTTGAGGTTGTTTCCCTACCCTTCCTCTGTTGCTTTCTTGCCACTTATGACACTTAATTCAGTGCCTCGAACAAAACACTGTTATTAATATACCTTCTTGTAATTGAGTTTCGGTCATACAATGTCTTGTATCAAAGTATATCACCAAGCACGTGGTAAAACATTCTTAATTTACGAACCCAATGGAAGACCACTACAGAGGTTTTGGCTAAGCCATTTGGAGTGTGCTTGTGTGAGTGTAATAGTTTAGCGCAGGAGTATGTACTTTGGACCTTCTATTTTGTTGAACACCAAGGCGAGTATGGCTAAGTCCTTCCAGTAGTTTGGTACTCCAAATAATTATGTATAATAATATAATATTTTATGATATTGTAGTTTTATGATATTGTAGATTGCGGATATAAAATACATAATTTATTGAGTTTATAATTATACACACACGTACACGAATGTGTTTAGTACAAAGAAATTCGATGAGAAGGGTAGTGAAGTGTCGCTGACAAGACGTACGTGACGTTTTTGACAGGCAAATTTAGGCTCATCGCGAAATGAACAAGAAATCGGACGAGCAATTACGATGGACTTCCAATTTCGTATTTACACGGCCACAAATAATGAAATTCTTGCAATCTTGCCATCAATTACTCCCCACAGGAGTAGTACAAATAACTGTAATTTCTACAATTTATCAAAATTGCGGGCATTTATCAAGAAATTAAAGATGTTTCAGCTATTTAGTGAAATTGAGCTACAACCTTGAAACTTTTACTTACGTGTAGAACAGCTAAAATGTGCAATGTCACGCCAAATCAAATCGATTTATTTGTGTCTCTAACATCATTCCTGTGTGAGGAATGAACTTCGTTTTTTATTGTCATTATTTAGATATCCCGGTGTAAGAATGTAAGCAGACTGTAGAGGTCGACACAAAGCAACAAGTCTCAATCGATAATCTTCTCAGTAATAAGCATCAATCAAGCACGTAGACTGAATAATTTCATCATAACTACACTACACTTGGTGCATTTAATGGCCTTCTTTGTTCAATTAAAGAAATGATTTCCGTATAAAAACGTCGCTATTTATGTCATTTACATTTATATATATATACAAATCTTCTTAAATTTTTTTTGACATTTCAACACGTTTTCTTGTAAAT
The DNA here is from genome assembly GCA_905160935.1 of Enchytraeus crypticus. Lineage (NCBI taxonomy): Eukaryota > Metazoa > Annelida > Clitellata > Enchytraeida > Enchytraeidae > Enchytraeus > Enchytraeus crypticus. The sequence goes on from CAJHZI010000543.1 coordinate 2,552,328, forward strand.
TATCAAAAATGGTGTCAATATTTTAAATATTGTTATTATATACATGTATATATATACATTTATATTTAGGGCCTCTCTGTTTTTTCTATTTATGTCATGAATTTTTAAATGACAGATCTTGAGGTGAATTCAACCCTTGTGGGTTCGAATTCCAGCCGCGCTGATCTGAGAGTAAAATCTCGGACATTCACTGCACTGATTATTCTGAAAATGGTTATTAAAAAAATTGCCTAACCGTTTAAACATGTGGTATTAAAGGTGAGAGATATCAAAATAGTTAATCATTTTACTGTAATGCGTGTTTATTTTCTTTGATTCTACAATATCGTCAAGAAGCATACATGTATAATTATGACTAATTAAGTTTTCTTTAACCTATTTCGTTATATTTGTATCATCAATACATTTTTTGCAAATTTTTAGCAATTGATTAATCCAAATCTTGACAATTAAGTTAATTCCTAGCAAAATTCTGTAGTCCAGTATTCTTAGTGGATTTATCTGTGAGTCGATCAATTATTCTCAATCTGTAGATCTGTCAGGCCACTGTCAGGGCGCTGACAGGCCCTTCGACTGCGGATAACCGATTCCAAATTGGTCTCACGAGAAATAAACATTTAGCTGCACGCAAGTATGCGAAGGTCAACTTCTAATGACTCTCAGAGACACTGAGAAGGACAAATAAAACAATAAATTAAGATCTACAATTATGAGAGTTTATGGTTTTGTTTTTATGATTAAGTGCTTGAAAATATTATAAAGAATTGTAAGAAAGCCACGACGATTCGAAAAGAAGATAAGGAAGCTCAGCAAGAACAACTACGGTAGAGAATAAATTAAGCATAATACTAATAATAAGAAGAAGAAGAAGAGGAGGAGGAGGAAGAAGAAGAAGAAGAAGACGTCTAGTGTAAATGCTGTTTAGAGTCATGTAATCGAATATCACTTCTGATAAGACAGCAGCACAACAAACTTTACAACAATGAAAGAGTCGATAGACACAGATACTACAATCCCATTTCTACGTTCAAATCATGCAACTATTTAAACCAAGCTAAAGCGTTATGGGATACTGAATTAGTACTGAGTAATTCATTGGCATTGCTTAAACAGAAAGGTTCATGTGATTATTTTAATTAATTTCATCTTAAGAGCTGAACCTTGGATCACAAGCGAGATGCTAGACAAAATGGATGAAAGGAGGAAATGGAAAAGTATAGATACCAGTCATGGCCGAAGGAAATATAGAAGGTTAATCAGTGAACTTAGAAGAATTACAGACAAAGCAAATGATCATTGGTGGAGTGAAAAGTGTGATGATTCAGCAGAATACGATAGAAGAGGGAGGACGGATCTATTACACCAGGAAGTCAGGATATTAACAAGAACCGATAAAAAAAAAGAAAGGAGATGCAAATAACATTAGTATAATGGACAAAGACGGGGAAGAATTGAAGACAGAGCTGGAAGAAGTAAAAGAAAGATGGAGAGAATATGTAGAGGAATTGTATGATAAGGCTGGGAAACCAGTTCAAAAGGATTTTAAAATAGAATAAGAAAATATCATAGAAAACGATAAAAGGGGCCCCGATTTGATGAAGGAGGAAATTTATTTTGCAATTAACAATATGAAGAAGGGGAAGGCAGCCGGAATAGATGAAATCCCAGCAGAATTCTTGAAAATGTTGGAAGGAGAAGCACTCAATAAATTAATGGAAGTATGTATGGAAGTGTACAATACAGGTATTTGGCCAGATGACTTTACCAAGTCAGTGATCACCCCAATTCCCAAAAAAGCCAATGCTGTGGAGTGTTCGGATTACAGAACAATCAGCTTAATACCTCATGCATCGAAGATCTTATTAAAGAGAGTAAATAATCGCATTCAATAGAAAGCAGAGATGATACTAAGCAAGACACAATTTGGTTCTAGGAAAAGATGCGGCACAAGAGAAGCAATAGGAGTAATGCGGGTTCTTTGCGAAAGAAGCTTAGAATATGGAAATGACGTTTTTGCATGCTTTGTAGACTTCGAGAAGGCCTTTGACAAGATTGATTGGATAACGATGATGAATATCTTAAAAAGAATAGGAATTGACTGGAGAGATAGAAGATTAATTTTGAACTTGTACATGAATCAAAGAGCAGTAATCAAAATCCAACAAGAATACTCAGAAGAAGGTGAAATAGGACGTGGAGTAAGACAAGGTTGTAGCATTTCGCAGCTGCTGTTTAACATTTACGCGGAGGCAATGATGGATGAAGCCGTGGAAGACTTGAAAGAAGGAATAAAAGTAGGAGGGAATTTGTTACAAGATGTACGATTTGCAGATGACCAAGGAATGGTAGCGGGCAGCGAGATTGGATTGCAGAAGATAATGGATAGGCTGAATGATACGGCCCTAAAATATGGCATGAAGATTAATATAAAAAAGACCAAGGTTATGAAAGTGTCCAATAATAAAGGTGAAGTTAGTATCCCAATAAATGGTACGAAATTGGAACAGGTAAGGAGTTTCAAATATTTGGGTCATACCGTAACCGATGACGGGAAATGTGAGACTGAAATATGCAGTAGGATTGCACAAGCAAAAGCGGCCTTTGGTAGTAGAAAACAACTATTAACAAAATGTCTAAAGAAAGACACAAAGATAAAGATAGTGAAATCTTTGGTTTGGGCCACGCTATTGTATGGATGTGAAACATGGGCCTTAATGAAGGAAGATATTAGGAAACTGGAGGCATTGGAAATGTGGATTTGGAGAAGAGTGGAGAGGATCAGCTGGACTCAAAAGGTTACAAATGAGGAAGTCCTGGAGAGAGTTGGCACAGATAGACAGTTGATGAATGTATTAAGAAATAGAAACAGATGGATAGGACACATTCTAGGGGGACGGTCTATTAAAAGACGTCATAGAAGGTAGAATGGAAGGAAAAAGAGGCAAGGGCAGGCCGAGATTAGGTATGTTAGATGATTTAAAGACCCACTCATATGTAGAAATGAAGAGGAAGGCGTAAGACAGAGAAGAGTGGAGGCGTTATGTACCATGGACCTGCCAGTAGGCAGTGCCTAAGAGAGAAGAGCTGTTAAACGGCTGCATACGCTAAATGCATTCATTCATTTTAATATTGTTTGCATTAAAGTGAGCATGCATTAAAATTATGCATACATTAAAATACTCTGTGCATTGAAATGCTGCATACATTAAAAACTGCATGCAGTAAAATTCTGCATATATTAAAATACTGCATGCATTAAAATACTGCATGCAGTAACTATCATTCAAGTTAATCATTTGGATTAAACAACGTAACTTAATTGCGAATCACTATGGTTTTTGAGTCTAAAATAGAGACATAACAATAAACAGTTGTTGTCTGCATCAGTGCAAGTTTTGGATACATTTTGTTTCATTACTTAGAATTTTGACTATGAATTCAAAATAATGTGATTGGAGACGTTAATAACAATTTTATCAAATAATTTGACCTATTATTTATTACAATTTTGCAATGTATTTGAGTATACGATACACATACTACTAACTCATAGAAACGCTAAACCAGCTGCTTTTAATTGGCACAAATTACTTACGGTAGTATTCTATACATCAAGAAGTATATTTTCATGCACGTACTGCATTGTCAGCGCAACACGTTCTCAATCTCTCTCTCTCTCTCTCTCTTTCTCTCTCTCTCTCTCTTTCTCTCTTTAGTGCTCTGCCAAGTGGCAGGTCCAATGTACTTCATCATACTCGTCTTCGCACTCTTAATATATCTTATAAATTCCAACAATCAATTGTGAAATGTAGTGGCTTAAGATAATTTAAAGCCTCTTAATTTTGTTAAATGGTTCAATTTTGTTGTACAGCGAAACCCTAGCTTGCACTTCTATATATTTCATAATTTATACAAATGGAAAACAAAACTACTACTGCTTTAATACAACAAAAACAACACCTCTCTGTTTCACTGATTTCTTGGGGTGTCATCTTTCTGTGCTTGCAGAATCGCTGACTATTGCTGAGATTAAAACTGAGGTGTCCGCGATACGGGAGACAGCTTTAAAATTGTCTGAGACTACTGCCAATGTTATTACTAATTAATTTTAGTTTTACTTATACGTAGCAGTTTGTTTTGCAATATTATAAAATATTACATAGGATTTAAAACATTGATCCACTGCAAATAGACGTATTAATGACAGAAAAACAATCTAAATAACACTCCAAATTGTAAAAATGAGTGAGTTACTTTACCTTTTAAGAAATGTTAACAAATATATGACTTAAACATTCCTCTCTTTTCTGGCGGATTCGTAATAATCTCATAACATGTCACTGGTGAGTCCAATGAAAGCTTCTATTGCTTCATATTCAGATCTAGGATTTGTAATCACTGATGACGAGTTGATCCTGAACTTAGCGCCTATCCAGAAATCTTGCCTCGCGACTGTTCAGATCGAGGCAATGAATCCGGAGATTGATCTAAAGGATATGCAATCATTTAGGAGATCTTTGTTCCAAGTATTAATATAGAGGTTAGGGCTCTCTGTCTGCAGACTAATTTTGGAAATAAAATAATCATATTTAGAGATAGAATAAATCGGACACACAAGATTAGGATTGAATTTCTTACCTACTAATGCAATCTTCAATTTAAAATAGGAACGTACAATACAGGTAGCAAATTTAATAATTTATGCAATGCAGATTTTATTCGATTAAAGGAGAGTAAATTTGAAATTAGTATTATTGTAGGACAAGAAAACTAACATTGATCCTAAGGCTCCACTGTATCTTCTAATATTATCCAATGGGGTCAAAAATTAATTTAATTTTTAAAAAATAACATTAAAACTCTCTCTTCTGGCTATAGTATCTATTCGAAATCTTGTCCTTTGCACTCCAGAGCTTTAGTGCCGTCCGTGTTAATGTCACTTTGGCGAATGAGGCTTCCCAAAGTGTAGAGGAAATATTTCTATCTAACGTTTCTTGTAATTAAATAAAATCTTTCTTTATCTAATATTTCAGTCCAGGCACAATACTCCCCAATGCATAAATAATAATAATGATAATAATCATAATCATAAAAATAATAATAATAATTATTATTATTATAATGACGATGATAATAATAATAATAATATTATTATTATTATTATTAATATTTATATTTATATTAATGTTAATATGTTCAACAACTTTAGTGAATTGTATTCTTTGCTGTTTGTTGCAGACGTCTACTTCGCCATAGACTTAATAGAAAAAATTCGTCAGAAATTAGTAAATAAATTTATCCGAATTGAACACAGAAAACGGCCTTGAAAATATTTTTAAAAGGACACTTGAATTACGCACAGGGAGTGCCATAGCCCTAGAGAGTATTGTTTCACGGCTTCAGGACGAAAAACCTTGGACATAATTAAATTAATTGAGTAAGATTAGGTTTTATAAGAATTGCGGTGTCAGAATAATATTTAATAAATATTGAAATCATAATAGATCTTGTCTCAGAAACCATTCCTAAGCAAAATGTTACCTTAAACTTCGCTAAGGATATAGACAGGCATAGCCAAGCACAGTTTACGATATCCACTCCTCTATCTCTCTCTCTCTCTCTCTCTCTCTCTCTCATTCTCTTTAACTGGCTCTTCTTATAGACTGAGTATTTATTTGAGGTGAGATATATTGAGAAGGTCTGATTTTGGGTCGAAAGATCAATCTTTGCAATATTTCTTAATTACGAACTCTTTGTATGTCACGCATTACGCATAATTCTCATTCAAATTGTGCAGAAGCTAATTAATATAAATTACCATGAAAATTCGGCTTTCATTCCACTAAGACATTAAAGAAGTCAAGCATCAAATAAGATTATTTCTGTATTATATTTCGCTAATTTGGTAAATATTGCGATGAAAGGATCATTTAAATACTTATTTCAGTGCATAGATTTGAAAAGGAGAATGATGTGCAATGATAGAATATGGCAAGTGAATGCGAAGCTAGTAATTTGAAAGCAATTACTCGTAATTATGGTATTCGAAATAATGGCTTCGTTTTGTTATAAGCATGTCCAGAAGATATTATATTCTCTGTTATTATTTCATAACACTAGCTTTGCTTGAGAAGTAAATTCAATTTGGAAATAAACGGCTACCAAGATGCAATTTGTGCAGATATTAATCATCATCATTATCATCATCATCATCATCGTCTTCTTCTTCTTCTTCTTCTTTTTCCGTTGAATCCTAGTTTAACTAAGATCAGGAGCTATACAGGTACTACTAATTGTAGTAAATGTTCACAACACTCTGGAGTCTGCAAATTGAAAGTCATTGAATGTTTCAATAGCAGAGTGGTTCACGCGTCAGGTAACGTCATGAAGTTTTAAATGACAAAGCATGAAGTGAATGGAACTCTCGTATTTTCGTTTCCCAGCCGCGCTGGTCTGTGAGTAAATCTCGGACATTCACTGGACTGGTTATACGGTAAATGGACTAAATTGCATAACGATTTAAACATATGGTTTAAAAGTGATATATATCAACATAGTTAACCATTTCACTATAATATGCGTTTTCTGTTTTTACTTCTGCACGATTCTAAGTTAGACGATTGTTTAAGCAGTAAATTAAAATACCTGTAGAGAACCACAACAATAATCAAACTAAGGTATCAACAGCATTGTAATATGCATGAGTCATAGGTTTAAGTAAGATCAGTATAGCAGAAGATAATAAGGTGTAATAGACGACAATTTGGATTCAAGATTTTGAATTTTAAATTACTCTTCAATCATGAACCGCATATAAATTGCTATCAGAGAAATGTTTGAATTGAGTATACAGCTACTAACAAAGGATACATTTAATTCCGCATACATTTTAACTCAGTTTATCGCAAAAAAGAAAAATTCAAAAGAGAATTATATTGATAATTGTCATGTCAATAGTCGCATAGAAATTATAACAATACAAATGATATAATTTTCACAAAATATAACTCAAATCCAAACTTAGTAAATTATCTGAAGCAATAGGTTGTTAACTGATTGATGATGAAAAACTAGAATGTGACAGTTGATGCTGACTTTTCTTGTTTTCTCCATCAGCTCTCTGTAACCTCATTAACGGGGCTGCATTGTGTTTACTAGTCTTTGCTAGTAGACACCATAATCTCATTAACGAGGCTGCATGGCTTATACCGCCTGGCGCAGATGATATTTCTTCCTCGAAATTATCTCTCTCAAACACATAATTCTGGAGTCAAAAGTCCAGGAGTATATAACACCCTCAAATTTCAAGAATTCCTCCAAAACACATAACACTATACACACTCCCTGGCCTAATCTCTGTTAAAAGCGGAGTTTTATTAATTAACTTATTAATTGAGTGATAGATTGATTTATTGATTGCCTGATTGATTTATAGATAAGTTGATTGGTTGATTAGTAAGATTTTTTCTCTTGTTTGGTCTTTATTTAACCTATCTCCATATTCTTCTTGCCATCGCCAGATTGAAACAGGCCTAGTTAGCATCGTAACCATCTTATGCATGAAGGCCTCATTGCTTTTAGAAATTCTGTAAATATACCACTTTGGATCTTTGCCCGTATATAGAAATGGAAAGAATTAATCTGTTATGAAATTACACGTGCTGAAGTATCATTTTGCTTCGTTGATTTTATTTTAGTTTCATAGTGTTAATAGAACTCAAACTCTTTGCTGTAGTTTTGTTTGATGATGACAGCTTCTATTATATATATATATATATATATATATATATATATATATATATATATATATATATATATATGTGTGTGTGTGTGTGTGTGTGTGTGTGTGTATGTGTATGTGTGTGTGTGTGTGTGTAGAGTGACTAAAATACCTCTCTATCAAAATTAATTATTTAATTTCATACTTCAATATTTACAAAAATTATAGCCAAATCTAGCCGAGGCCGTATGACACTATTCCAGAACAATTGTACTAATGCACCATATTTCATAATAATTATTGTACTAGTGTAGTTTGAATGTTGCTTATATGTAGGTTGTTGCACCTACAACGAAGCAAATCTAATTTTGAAAAAAAACTTATCAAGATTGGCAATATTGCATAACATTTCAATGATATTGATGAAGCTAATCTCAGATTGTTTCACGTTTAATGCAAGGCTCTTGATCGATCAATACATGCACACGGAGTTTGAAAGAGTTGGCTTATTATAGTAACATATATGTACATGTAAAGTATATGTAAATGTACGTCTATTTTAGAACCTCGTATACTAAAGCTGGACTCGGGATTGGGGGATTAGCTGGAGTCGGGGGGGTTGAAGGTGAGGAGGTTCTGGAGGGAGTTAGTACAGATAGAAAGTTTATAAATGTATTAATAAAAGGGAGAAGAGTTGGATAGGACATATTCTAAAGGAATGGTAGGGGGGTTAGTCTTCTAAAGGAGGTAAAACAAGATAGAATGAAAGAAAAAGAGGCAGAGGAATGGCCGACATAAGGAATGTTAGATGATTTAAAGATCCACTCATATGTGAACATGAAGAGGAAAGCGTAAGACAGAGAAGAGTGGAGGCGTTATATGCCACGGACCTTCCAGTAGGCAGTGCACTAAGAGAGAGAGAGAGAGACAGAAAGAGAGAGAAAGAAAGAGAGAGAGAGATAGAGGTTGTGAGAGAAAGTATATAAAATATGGAGGCTGAAGCTTAACATTATAATTGTCTGAATATTATATTGAGCACCTCTTATTTCCAATAAACTGAATTGATTGCCGTTATTTAGCTACTTCAAGGTCCATATATAACCACCGCTGCCAGGTTTTACAGGCTGTTTGATTTAATTAGCATTAGGCGACTTCACGTCACTAGGATTCTGCAATTAATGCAGCCAAACAACTATAAATGGCAATTTACCTTCCTAACGGCAATTGCTGATGTATCTCTTCTCTCGCTTTCTCATAGCTCACTTTCTGTCCGTTAATCTCTATCGTTTTCTCAAACTTATTTAGTGCTCCACAAAAATGTTAGATGCAGGTTGCATAGTGCTAATGAGAGATGCGAAATTCACTGTCTTGCTGGTTATAGATAACTGAAAAAACCATGGTGACCAAAAATGGTGGCCAAAACACCTGCAAACGTTTCATATTGAATCGATACTTCTCTTAGATCCTTTTAATTTATGATAGGAAACCAAGTAATAGCAATGATGCAATATTTAGCTGATTTTCAATTAGGATATTAAAATCTCGCCTTGTACACTTTTTTCTTTTATAGAGGCGAAAATATCTTCCGCACTCAATATTGTAAATGTAGCGACGGCGTTATTATTATTATTATTATTATTATTATTATTATTATTTATTTATCATACGCATGTCACAAACATAGACTTTACAATTATACACAAACAGTATCAGCGCATGAACGGAGATAAAGGCCACAAGTGGCACTTACATATTCCGAATTTAAAAGCAGAAGGAAGTAATCATATTAAAATATACACAAAGGTACATATAGCAAGTTCAAATATTAAAATGATTAGGATATTGCACAATTGAATATCATAAACGTGAAAATACAGGCACTTAATTTAAGTTAAACAGATTATTTTACACACAGTTGTCATAAATGGCAATATTAAAATTGGTAAAAACAATTGATTACTTAGAATAAAAAAATAATTATAAAGAATAACAAATAATTATAGGCGTCTTCAAAAACAAGAGATCTATAGTACAAGAGCAAAAATTATTAAACTGATTAAAAACCAGTTGGTGGACCTGTTTTTGGAAATAATAATAAATGTCGTTCTTTTAATATGTAACAGTGTTGCGCTACGTGTTGGTTGACGAAACATGCTGGTCAGTGTTTAACATTTTAGATGTTACATTAATTTAAAGCAAGAAATTGGTTTGTATCAGTCACAGTTAATGCAGCTTAAAGTGAATAAAGGTATTTCCATAAAAGTATGACATTCAATAAATCTTTCTTAGTATCTCTCAATGCTATTTGCTTTATTAAATAAATTCCGTGTTTTAATATTCTCTGAATGTCTAAAGTGTTAATTATTTATTTTATGAAAGAGTTGTGCATTTATTTAGCGGAGTCGGATTAATTCTTTAATAAATCAAGGAATCGAATATTTGCATTGCAACTTCGGTGACTTTTATTTAGTATATAAAACGGAAATTTGCATTTTTCAAGTGAGTTGTGCTATAGTTATTTTAAATTGCTTTCAAATGCAAATTGAAAAGAACTAAGAAAATTTAAAGTTTCAATATTCTGTTCATTCAGTAGTGAGTGACTAAGCAGTTCATTAAACAGTTATGATCTGCATGCATCATTCACCATATCTTTTTTAGATTCAGTCGAATGAAATGAATAAAGCTCTAGATTCCTCCTTTGCGTAATAATTACATTTCTAACTACAACTCCGAACGAGACAAAATTACATTTTACACTTTGTGACCAGAGTAGCACTGTTGAACGTGCGGAGCTGAACTCATTTCAATTGAATTTCCTATGGACGTCAAATGATCTAAACCACTGGACTAATATATTAATAATCTGTTCCTACATGAACAAATCTGAACTCACCTGAACTAATCGGAACCAATTTAACTGACAATTTCTAAATAAAACATCAGTCGCCTCTAGACTCCATAATGAGAAAGTAAATAGATACAAGAAGGTTAGAAATACTAGGGCCTATATGCTTGTAAGATCTCAGCTATTTACTTAATTATAATAATTAATTACAATACTTATGAATATACCTGTAATACAAATTATATAAGGCCCTATAACATTTCTAATAGCAATGAATTGATAAAATTATTTTTGAAAACATTTATACTTTTAACAGTAATAAATTGTGATATTATTTCCTGAACAAAGGCCTATAAGTTAAAGATCTTATCTTGCGCCTCTAAGAATCTCTTTAATATATATATATATATATATATATATATATATATATATATATATATATATAAATTTCATTACTATAGACTGTTCATCTCTCTCTCTCTCTCTCTCTCTCTCTCTCTCTCTCTCTCTTGTGCACTGTGGCAGCCTGGCAGGACCAACGTATTTATTCTTTTTTTATTTCGTATAGTTGCACACATGACAATCGCATGTGTTTACAAAGTTTCCTTTCTTGTGGTCGCTGTTTCTTTATAGTTTTCGTTATTCCTGTTTTCCTCTTCATGGTTATTAGCAATCGTTGCTATTATTGGCGCATAGATTGCAGCCGGTGCGGATTTAAGAATTACCTCCCTCCAATACCTCGGGTTTTTGTTCATTCAAAGCTGTAAAAAATCCAATCCTATTCTTAGGTAGGCCTACAGTCTACTTTCACTCTCATTAGTTTTACTTCATTGTATAAAATGATTCCATTTCTACGACTAAACTGTCAGCCACATTAGGTTTTATCTTAGAAAAAATAGCTTCTGATATGCCTTTTCGTTGCCTTTATCACATCCTGCTTGGTAGGCTCATACGAAACGGGAACTTTGCGGGTTGTTTATTTTGTAGCAGAACGGACACTCTATGATCTACGTGCCTTAAATTCGTTACAGTCTTTGGCCTACGTTTTTTACTTTGTCCAGTAGTTTTTATTTAATGTGGCATTATAAGAGAAGTTAGTAGTTTCAATATTCTTACGCAGTTTTGTGCAAATATATGTCCAGAATAAATTTACTTATAGTCAACTTTAACGACAATACTTATCGGCAAACACTCGACTCTTCTACCAAATCTATACCTTTATCATACCTTAATTTAGCTCATTGTTTAGAAATTTGTAACCCTTGAAGTGATTTTCTCTTGCCTTCTCCCCGCTTATGTTAATGTCTTAAAGTATATATATATATTCATTTTGCAGACTGAGTAATTAGAAGCAATATGGGATCCTATTTAATAATTTCTTCCTAGAAATAGGAAGAAGAGCTGGATACGATACATTCTAGCGGGGATAGTTCACTACTTGAGGTCACAGAAGGGAGGAGAGATAAATGTTTATTATTATAATTCAAACTCAAAAACACCAAATGCACTGACACCAAACCAAAAATAGTGAAAAATAAGAAAAAAAGATAAAAATATATGGATAAAGATAAAGATAAAATTTATTTTCATAAATTTAAGTTTGCGTACGGCCTATACTGTATATGCTGTACATGTATATTTGACATTCGTGTCACAAGTTTATATCATGTTTGCAAGGTGTGTCCATTGATTGTTGTTTTTGTTTGTAACCATGATTATCAGTCGGTTGGTGAAATTAAAAGTAAAAATATGTGGACACGACGAAAAACGGAAGTTAGAGAAGAGTGGAGGCGTTATCTACTAGGCCTACGGACCTGCCAGAGGGCAGTACACTAAGAGAGATAGAGAGAGAGAGAGAGAGACAGAGAGAGAGAGAGCGAGAAATTCTGATTTATCGAGGATTGAGCACGAGGCATAGAGCATGTTAGATACAGATAGGAATGTAACTTTCTTAGAATATAATATTTCATACTCGACAGATGGAAGCAACATACTAACGACTGTTATGTTTTTGAAATATCGTGGAAGCTAAACATTAAGAAAACATTGTTAGATGTAAAATGCGAAAACGACAGGTTCATTTAAGCATAAGCTTCCTGAAGAATAAAAATCGAAAAAAATATCTATCAAAGTTCGATTCGATATTCATTTAGTATTTATTTGTATTTGTAAGTGTATCTATAGTAAAGTATATAATAATACTGTTGGATAAGTAAAGTTAAGATTTAAAGTATTGAGTTTTATTAAAGTAAGATCCTAGGCGGTAGCTAAGCTAGGGCAAGTGACCAATGAGGGCATGCTTAAACAGGAAGTGGGGAGAGATCCAAGATGGAGGAGTGACAACACTGACGTAAAACGTGCCAAGTTGAGAAGAGATTTAGGAGATTTGAGGAATCTCAGGAGTAGACGAATTGAGAGCAATTCGAAGGGTTCGGTTATTCAAACTAATTTATAGTCCATCGAACAGTCGATGTGAAGAGAGCGATCTGTAGATGATCGAACTGGAAAGGGGGTTCCATTGAAGTATTCCAATCTAGGGATTATATTAGAAGTGATCCTAGTAGGCAACTAGTCGAGAGGAAAGTAAAGTAAAGTGTACGAATTTATGCTAGAGAGCGTACCAGTACTTTGTACGTCAAAAGTAGTTGTATATAATATAAAGTACTTACTTTTGTGATATTTAAAGTGAACTGTAATTAGATAGAAAAGTAAAATTTTAAGTTATATGTAATTCACTTACACGTGCTATTTGAAATCGTTTCAGTCTTCGTTCTATTGAATATTCGTACATTATTTTATTTCTTTTCGTATTAAATTAATATTTAGTTTATTACAGTCGTTGAAGTTATCAATCGTTAAGTAAGATATCTAGATTCAGTCAAATCGAGGACAAGTGAAAGTTCCAAAATAATTACTAGAGGCAGTTTATTAGGAATTTGAATCCTGGACCAATTGATGTCAGGTCCTCATTTTACCTCAGATTAAAAATTGTAGAATCAGGTTCCTGACAATATCAAAGTAGCCAAAAATGAGAAGATCATTTTTGGCATGAAATAACGGAAGAAGCAATGCATATTTGACATATGGGGTTACCAAATGGGGTTCATACCGGTACAAAAGGCCACATTCGAGAAGAACTGATTATACGAAGAATATAATATAACAATAAACATACAAGTAGAACTTTAGTGTGAGAAATATTCGTATATAGTATATACGGATTTTAAACACGGATATTAAGTAAAGAGTGTATTAAACAAATATATTAAAATTATTCGCCGACTGTCGGCCTGTACGGAGGTGTTAATTATATACATGGCTGAGTGCAGCAATATTATAGTCGACACATCTGGCAACTGTAGCATAATCGTATGCGAACTTTTATGCTATCTGAAATGCAAATTAGGTAAATTTTCTAGCGTAAAGCCAATGAGTATTATTGGTGACTTTTATTCGGCGGATGATATTACAGTAGCAAAAGAGCGTCTAGTCGATTCTGTTGACAACTTGGGTCTTGAGAAATGGCCTAAACCTGCTAAACGTAAGAACAGCGAGAATAGGTCTAAAACGGAGCTAAACGACATATTCAATGTCTTCGCTTTCTTAGATGAAAACTTACTGCTGGAGAAGCTACCTAGTTTTGTAGCTGCTAATGTGGACAACCTACCTTCATCAAGGCTCGAGGAGGGTGACCTACGCTGTGTACTTAATAAGCTGGATAATTTGGATATAAAATTGGATAATTCTGCAGTCGCCTCGGCTCCTGTGGATATGTTGCAGCATAGTAATGATCAGAAATCTATGATGGGTAAGCTGACTAATATAGAATCTCAATTAGCCTCGCTTTGCTCTGGTCAAGTAGAAAAGTTGACTGGACCTAAACTTCTCAAAGACGCATCTCATTCCGTCACTGCTGTCACCAAAGCACCGGGTAGATCATGGGCGGAATTGGTTGAAACTCCACGTCAATCTTATCAAAGTGGAGGTGAAAGAACTTCTGTGACTGCGGAGATGGACACTGATGGCATGGACTCGGAGGGATATCAGCGTGTTCTAGGAAAGAAAAGAAAACGTAGTCCTACCGTTGCAGCCAAACCTAAGGATAACTTACCATTGAAACCTAAAAGCAAACCAAAAACAATTATTGGTTCTAATACCCAGTGCGCGATTAAAGCGGCTCGTGAATTTAGGAAAAGTAAAATATTCTATGTCTCTAACATTGATAAGGAAACAGGCTGTGAAACATTTGAAAGCCGGTTAAAAAATTGTAATATTAAAGTCCACAATGTATTTTCAGCTAAGACTCGATTCGAAAATTCGAATGCATTCAGGGTCAACATTGATGCTGATGATGCTAATAAATTCATCTCTGAATGCGGCCCACATCTGATTATAAGAGAATGAGTATTTAAACCTCAGCCAAAACTTTTAGTTGTATAGGATGTCTACACATGCTACTCAAATCTTAAAGTCAATGAGTTACAATATGCATGGTTTTTATCAAGGTATAACTATGTTAAAATCAATATATAATAATTATAAGGCTGATGTCATTTTTCTGCAGGAACACTCGTTGACTCCTGATCAGTTAAATAATTTAAATTATTTGGATGATAAATATTTGGTGTTCAGTTCTTCTTCTATGAGATGCATTTTGAAGAATATTTTACGCGGTCGTCCATTAAAGGTCTGGCCGTTCTGTTAGATATTAAATTATGTAGTTTATTTAATTCAGTATCTTCGCTGCATGTGAGGATCGTTATATGATTTAGACATTGAATAAGTTATTATTAGTTAATACGTATCTTCTACTTGTAAATCTGCACTGGAGCGTGACGAGTTGGAATTAACGTTCAGTAGGTTAGAGTCCGATATTGCAGGAATTAACTATAGCTAGGCAATAACAGGAGGTGACATGAATTGCAATTTGCTGAAGACGAATAATCAATCCACAATATTAATGCTAGATTTAATTACCTAGGTATTGAGTTATGCAATGCACAGCTTGAGATTCCTAGTGAAGTTAAATAT
The DNA here is from genome assembly GCA_905160935.1 of Enchytraeus crypticus. NCBI lineage: Eukaryota > Metazoa > Annelida > Clitellata > Enchytraeida > Enchytraeidae > Enchytraeus > Enchytraeus crypticus. The sequence continues at coordinate 2,567,924 of CAJHZI010000543.1, forward strand.
ACTTTCGCCATGGAGAAACCTAATGCTTAGATTATTCATAAATTGATCTTTTTCTTGTCAGCAATATTAATATGAAATTTGCACGTTCATTAATTACTATTAATGATTTGACAAACTCTCTGATCAATTACCAGTCGTAATATGTGATCACTAGGAATATCTTTATGTTGTATCTTTAACTGATACTTGTTTGTTTTCTGTTTTCATTTTTGTTTACTGCCATGAATTTGGTGAAATAAAGATTATATATATAAACATAAAAATCATTCCATAAAGAAGGATGGAGAGTTTTATTGAACCTAACAATTAGCAAAAATTACCCGGATTTTGCCGATAACGCAGAATTTTAGCATTATTCTTCATGCATTTATTCCAATCGAAATATCTAAAATGTAGCCAATGGGCTTAAAATAATTACATTAATTAAAAATTAATTTAAAAAAATGCTCTCTTGGATAATTAAGAACTGCGGAGTGCAGCAATTCTGCTACTTATTTTAAAGGCGAGAATTCTCACATTGGTGGTCTATCAGTCATGTTCCATTAGAGATTGTTTGATATCAGTCGGAAATATAGATCCTGGATTCAATTTAAAAGGTGTTATGGATAAATAGGGCCAAATCAAATGCTCTGAATTTCAGTTATCATAAAGTGTAATACTTGCTATACTTATACGAAATTCAAATTATATTTTAATTTAGTTCATTCATATTAAGTTCTAATTAAGTTATTATTCTTGAAACATTGTCAGTGTATTTGACACTCTTACCGCCGCGAGTACTGGCTACAGATATGCAGAAGTTATATAAAAATAAGTTAGAAAAATAAGTTAAAAAATACAGAAGTTCAAATCAGTATACTTAGGTTGCTCTTTCATTCTTAATAATTTGTCCATTTCCTTAATTTTGTTAAAATAATACTTTTAATTCGAAATTTATAGTTACAAAGCGTAGGTTTAACATATTCCTTAGATTGAGTTATTTCTTATCAAATTCTTGGAATTTTGTTCGGTGCCTTTACCCTAGGGTAATAAAAGTGAAAATATAAATACCACTGCTGTAAATAAAATAAAATAAAATAATTTTATTGCAGACACATAGGCCTACAGGTTTATATAACAAAGAAAAACAGAGACTAACAAGAAAATGTAACGAACAGAAATTAATGAAATAGCAATAATATAAATTGCCTTGTCATACGTATGGTGCTAAAAATATGCCAACTATAAAATACACGTCATATAAGAGGCGACTGAGCAACAACTGAAGTAGATAAAGGAGAACCACATCAGAAATAATATTTTTTCTAAATTAGAGAAATCATTAAAATGGAGGTAAATCATAGTCGTATGCGAATGGATAGCTAGAAAATCGATAAAATGCTCTTCATGAAATGTGAAAGGCAGAATGTCAGTAGGAATATGTGCCCTAGAGTCTGGATGTGCCACTTGGCAGCACACTAGAGAGATAGAATTATGGCTGTATCGATGATAAACATTTTCTTTAAATATTTTTGTTTTGACCAGAATTTTTAATGAATCTACTTTAAAGAGTTATTCTTGATTAATTACACAATTTATTTGATGCTTTACTTAGGCCATTGAGTCTTTAGCATTTTGAGTGACGTTAAGAATGATTTGTGTTAAAGAAGAACTGATCTATTCTATAAGTTTTATAGACGTCATTACTTGAGCACTTTTCGTGTAGGCTAACTCAAATTTTGCACTATATTCTTGAAGTATAGATTACTTAGAGAGCAGCTTTAAATGTCGCAAAACTGACACTACTACATTTAGTCAATTTAAACAATTTGCTGTATTTGTGGAATTAGACCAGTTAAGATAGCTTTGCTATCAGCTAGTATTTTTGATTAAATGGCTCGCAATAAACGGCCTAAATAGATACAAATCAACATCAGAAAGGGCATTTTGTTGGTTAACAAAAATTACCAGTTTAATCTGGCTCTAGAAATTGCTACAAACCTTACTAATATGAATGGAATGGTTTAACTCTATTCGTATCAAGACCCTAGCTAAACTGGAATTCAAGGAAAGATGATAATGACGATAACTTATATGTATTAAAGTTTTCAGTTGAATGTCTCCTTTTCTTGTACTTCATGCAATGCTAATGAGTTAAATATAGTTTTAGAGAACAGTAACTAACTATTTAGCGAGGAGAATGTGTATAGTCTATTTGATTTTATCATAATAACTATAATGTATTGTACTTTGAAATGATTTATTCTTTTGTGTAAAATTTACGATTTTACAAGGACTTGCTGTGGCTTTCGATTTACTTGAGTTAATTTTTTTTTTTTTACACAAAAACGTCTGCTATATTTCTTTGTTCTTTCTTTAGTTCTGAAGAGAGTTGAAAAGGTAGACAATTAATAAGTGTCTAAAGAAATAAGATGAAGAGTTACATAGGACGCATTCTAAGGGGGGAAAGTTTACTAAAATAAGTCATAGAATGTAGAATGGCAGGAAATAGAGGCATAGGCAGGCCGAGATTAGGTATGTTAGATGATTTAAAGACCCACTTATATGTGGACGTGACGAGGAAAGCGGAAGACAGAGAAGAATGGAGGCGCTATACACCATGGACCTGCCAGTAGACAGTGCACTGAGAGAGAAAGAGAGCGAGAGAGAGATTTCTTTGTTCATTCGCAAATGATTAGTTGAAGCTGTATTAAAAGTTAGTCTACTACATGTAGTTTTTAATTTGTCATTGGAAGAGACTTCCATCGATACTCAGAGGTAAATCAGTGTCCTTGGCTTGAACGAGAAGCTGATGTCAGTGTGCTGACCTTTTCATTCAATGAACTTTCTGCTTGAAAAGTATTCGCTCTCCTTAGAATTGTCAAGCGAAATATCAAGGTCGTTTTTATCAAAGTAAAATTCTTCTGTAATTTGAAAGTAAAGAATCAACTAAGAAGTGAGTTTCTTTTCTGTAGGGGAACATTGCGATATTTATTCTTATTGTTATGCTTTATTAATTTCTTCATTATAACCTCCTACTTGCTATTTAATTCCTGTCCTAAGTAATCTGCCCGAAGTTCCTCGATTATAATTTGCCACATGTGTCTCACTTGCATTTCTTCTTCTATTCATGAATTTAGAAGAATCCTTGTACTTACTTATATCTTAGTTCTCTTCTGATAAAATTCAGGCTACTTTTCTGCTATACGCTTTGACTTAAATTCTTGTGACAATAGAAAAATAAACAGGTAACTTAAATGTTTAGATTAGGCTTAGGTTCAGATTTAATACAAGAAATAATGCATTGCGAGTGATCTAACCTACGTAAATGGTTGTTTTATGTGTATAGTGTTTGACTGTTTTGCTACAAAATAGCAGATCAATATTAAATTTTTTATTTTGAAAATTATTAGATTGATTCAAATGCTTTAGAATGCATTTGAATTAGAAACAAGCTTTAGCAAAATCTTAAAGAGTTTCAACATAGAAGTTAAATAAATTTTGCCAAATGAAGAAAAACGAATGCACTGAAGGAAAGATTTATATATACATGTATATATTATATAATATAAATATTGTATATATATATATATATATATATATATATATCTATATATGTATATAATATATATATATATATAGGCTGCGCATTAAACATATACCTCTAGCACAATTACGATAGCTTAGCCAATTATTGATATTTCGACTTGAAATTTTAAGGTTCTCTTGTGGAGGAATTTTGCCACAAACTGACCAAATTTTGTAAAATATTTTTAAAGGAACCGGAGTTATCCAAGTTTTGCGAAAAATTGATTTTTTCATTTAACACGCAATATAAAACGTCATTTGGAATCAATTCTTTTTTTTTTTTTTTCTGGTCTTGAAAAAGGCCGTTAGATGATGACGACTCTGATTTTGTGCTACAATGTATTACACTAACACTATTCTGCCGAAACTGATTGAAGACTGCAACAAGTTAAAGCCAAATGATTTCATTTTTCAACAGGACGGCGCGCCGGCTCACACTTTACGTTTGTCGCAATACTTTCTTGTACAATATAGCCTAGATTTAATAAAAATGGATTATTAGCCTCCTAATTCTTCAGATTTTAATCCACTTGATTTTTTTTCTGGGGAACCATTTTAGAAAAGTATCGTGCTTTCAAACCCAAACCCAGAAACACAATGGAACTAAAGGCTGTTCTTCAGGAGATCTGGAAAGACCTACCACAACAGTCCATTGGCAGCGCATTTTTTTCTGTAAGAAGAGGCTTCTGGCCGGCATTGAAACATAGGGCGTTCATTTCGAGCACACATTGTAGCAAAAAATCAGAGTCGTCATCATCTAACGGCACATTTTATAAAGGAATTGATTCCAATTGACGCTTTACGTTGCGCGTTAAATGAAAAAAAATCATTTTTTTGCAAAACTTGAATAACTCCAGTTCTCTAGAAATATTTTTAAAAATTTTGGTCAGCTTGTTGCTAAATTCCTCCATATGAGAACCTGAAAATTTTAAGGCGAAATATCAACAATTGGCTAAGCTATCGCAATTGTGCTATGGGGATAATTTTTAATGCGGAGCCTGTATATATATATATATATATATATATATATATATATATATATATATATATATATGAGGCTACAAAATATCAAGATGCCTGGAAAGTATTTATTTTTCCATGTAAAACAGATAAGTAAGTCACAACGAACTAAAACATGCAGCTAGAGTAAAGAATAGGCATTTTAAATTGTATTGGTTTAAGAATTTTATTGAAATTAAGTGCAATTTACAATTTAATTGATTTAGATAAATTTGCTTAGATGCACGTGTTTCTTGCATTAAATTTGGTCAATGAAAAGGAGTTATCGAATTATGTTAATATCATTTATGCTGAGTAACTATGCGCAATATATATATATATATATATATATATATATATATATATATATATCTTAGTGCACTGCCTACTGGCAGGTCCATGGTACATAACGCCTCCACTCTTCTCTGTCTTCCGCCTTCCTCTTCATTGCCACATATGAGTGGGTCTTTAAATCATCTAATATACCTAATCTCGGCCTGCCCCTGCCTCTCTTTCCTTCCATTCTACCTTCTATGACCTTTTTTTAATCGACCTTCCCCCCTTAGAATGTGTCATATCCATCTCTTCTTCCTATTTCTTAATACATTTATCAACTGTCTATCTGTGACAACTCTCTCCAGGACTTCCTCATTTGTAACCTTTTGAGTCCAGCTAATCCTCTCCATTCTTCTCCAAATCCACATTTCTAATGCCTCCAGTTTCCTAATATCTTCCTTCTTATATATATATCTATCTATCTATCTATATATATATATATATATATATATATATATAAGCCAAAATAAATACAATTGGTTTACTCTGAAGAGATAGGGAGAGAGAGAGAGAGAGAGAAAGAGTAAAAGACAGAGAGAGAGTTAGAAAAATATATAATGAGAGCAAAAAGTCCGATGCGCGGAAGGACCTATGGGACTTTAATATGATTGATGGACCATTAGGGATGCATTTTTAGTGAACTGCTAGAGCATAAGTTTCTCTACAGTACACGTGCGCTAAATTCATCCACATAACTCCACAACATGGACTGAACTCTTGGTACGAGGATATTATAATTGTGAGACTGATTTCTATGAAACGTTGTGTCTAACTATATTAAGAACTGGTCAAATTTTTCTGATTAAAATAAATTTTAAAAGTCTTGTCTCTCTCAAGAAATATATGTATTTGAATATGGATGTTCATAGTATGTTTTAGATTCATTTGGTTATTGGGCTGTGTCGTATAGACCCTTTAGGTGAACTGGTTGTAGGTGCACTGGTTGTAGGTGCACTGATTGTAGGTGCACTGGTTGTAGCTGCACTGATTGTAGAGGCACTGGTGATAGGTGCACTGGTTGTAAGTTCACTGGTTTTAGGTGCACTGTTTGTAAGTGCACTGGTTGTAGGCGCACTGATTGTAGGTGCAGTGGTTGTAGGTGCACTGGTTGGAGATGCACTGGTTGTAGGTGCACTGATTGTAGGTGCACTGGTTGTAGGTGCACTGATTGTAGAGGCACTGGTTATAGGTGCACTGGTTGTAAGTTCACTGGTTTTAGGTGCACTGTTTGTAAGTGCACTGGTTGTAGGCGCACTGATTGTAGGTGCACTGGTTTTAGGTGCACTGGTTTTAGGTGCACTGGTTGTAGATGCGCTGGTTGTAGGTGCACTGGTTGAAGGTGCTCTGGTTGTAGGTGCACTGGTTGTAGGTGCACTGATTGTAGGTGCACTTGTTGTAGGTGCACTTGTTGAAGGTGCACTAGTTGTAGGTGCCCTGGTTGTAAGTGCACTGGTTGTAGGTGCAGTGGCTTTAGGTGCAGTGGTTTTAAGTGCACTGATTGTAAGTGAACTGGTTGTAGGTGCACTGGTTGCAGGTGCAGTGGCTTTAGGTGCAGTGGTTTTAGGTGCACTGATTGTAAGTGCACTGGTTGTAGGTGCACTGGTTGCAGGTGCACTGGTTGTAGATGCACTGATTGTAAGTGCACTGGTTGTAGGTGCCCTGCTCGATGGCCTAGAGGCTCCTCTTGAAGTCACAAACCACTTTGAATGTAATCCACTATTTTTTTTTATGTAAAACTTATGCCTATTTGCCATTTCTATTACCACTGTCATTGCTTATTCATGGCTGGAGCCAGTGGCGATGTTGGTAAGTTGTGACCGCGGATCAGTATGTGCGGGGTTCAAATTCTTGGCTCACCCATAATTGACATCACTTTCGAGTGAGGAAACTTTCAAGTTTCAAGCCGCAACACAAATGCATAATAATCACATTAATTAAAAAGGCCTATGTTAATGCCTATGAGTTTGATTATTATGCATTTATAAGGTGGCTTGAAACATACAATAAAAAACTAAATACCAAATAATAAAATACGTAAATAAATAAGATTTAGCTTTTCCCTAGCATGGCACCATATAAATTGATTTTAACAGCTACTAGTCCATGACTCATATATATAAACCGGCTGATTTAAATGTGCTTCCTACGCAAGTTTTTCCTCTCGTGCAGTTAATTTGTGAATCAATTTAAGATATCTTATATATTAAATATTTTCTCAGCATCAACTCTTTACTTGCTGAAAAGTACTCTGTTTGATTAAACACCATCCATCTTCTGAGATGGCTGAATGCCCTATACATTTTGTTTGCTTTTGCATAACTATGGCGCTTGCCTTTATATTTGCTTTAGTATCTAGTAGACAATCAGTTGTCTAGCTTTCACCACTCCATGGTTTAGGGTCATATGCTCTCAATCTTCAGACATCATTCGTCTTCTCAATCCATCTATATTTAGAACTGCTTCCTGTTGGATCGGTTGGAAAGTTTGAAGGCTAATTCTGCGCTGCATAGAACTTCAGAAGGTCTTCAGAAATATCCTGATGTTTACGGCGATAGTGCCCCGAAGCGTGTGCCTGTGATTTGTCTCAATAAATCATTTTATTTATATCTCTCTTTCTGTCTCTAAATAATCCATATTTAGTTCAATAGATACCGACGCCCATAATCGAAATGGTTCAACAACCGTTTTATAAAATTTAAGTATAATGCTTTTACTTCTCCTTAGCATACTTCATTTGCAGATTTGTCTGGGTGAATTGATCTGTATTGATAGATCTATGTGCTGTGGGGACGTCCCTGGCATCATCCCTGGATGAGAAAACGGAAGTTAAAACCATTATTATTATTATTATTATTATTAAATTGGCAATTTTAGGATAGGGCAAAGAACTACCTATTGACAGAGAAACAGATTAGTGAATGCTACCAAAACCGATGAGAGCTAAATTGAGAGCTACAACTGATATTAAGATGATACGATGATGTCCGTGAGCTAGAGGCTAATCAGTGGAATAAATATCTGTTCGCTATAAATAGCTTGAGTGTAAATGGTCCAAAAAGTATCAATTGATAAAACATTATACGTAATTATGTATCGTTTTACAAATTTTAAGTTGACATTCATTATTTTATATTCGTTCAATATTGAATTAGTTCACATTTTGATTCTTGAAATTTTAAGATCCTTTTGCATTATCTGTTATTTTACTTATATTTTCGCTAATTTACAGTTACCTCGTGTACATTAGCGGTTGTTAAATTGTATGGTTACAAAATACAATGGATTCTAGGGTATTCTCTAGCACCGATGATAATTAGTAATCGGATGTGTTACCATTACTCGCTACAACGTATCGTATTACCTCACAGAGCCTATACTCTTCTAGTTTATGCTTCGTCATCTTGCGTATTTTCTTGCTGAATGTGATTGTATTTGCTGCATTTATGTATTTACTGTATTTATTAGTGTCGAACGAAACAAATACAACAGTTCAAAAGTAAAGAAATAAATTTAATTTTAGAATTGCTTAACAGTCGTAAAAGGAAGACGTATCCTCAAATGAGTGAAGTTATCTGATTTCCTAGTATTGTAAGGTTAATTACAACCTCTGGTGATCACATAGACAAAACTACCCCTCTACTTTACTCAATCACGTGAGTGATCTTTGAGAACAGTAGCTCTGTTCCTCGTTACAACTCATCCAGCTACTTTACGATTGGCCCTTCCCTACCTCTTCTCCTCTATGCTTACCCAGCATGATTTCTTTCTCAACATTATTACCTTTATGTGAGACTAAAGAATGCCAAGATAAATTTATATGGGGCAGGTATATTTGGCCAGCATCTTCGAAAAAGTTTCGAAAGGGCTTTTGGAGAACGGCTGAATTTTATCTTTTATTAACAATAAGGATGGTATACCCAATTCACTGCTCAATAGAATTTGCAACATTTTATTGGCGATACTTTGCTTGACCTCCTGATGCTGAAGATAAATTCAGCGCAGTCTCTTTCAGCTTATTTGATGTTACTGCGTTTTTAAATATCTTGAAACCTTTTGAGACAGAGCTTGAAATAGAAGAGCCAAGATGTTCTTAGATGTTATTATATGATGCTGCACTTTATTTAAGGCAGTATCAGTGTATTGTTCTTAATTGGAATAATTATGAAGCTAAGATCTACCAATTTCATATAAATAGAACATTTAGTAAAATTTAGTCTGAACGAAACATTAGCTTTCTGAAGTTTTTAAATTGTTCATATCTAATTAAATTACTCTACCAGCGTACTGCCATTACTTAAGTAAAATTATTCCTTGAAACGTAGGAGGTTAGGCGTAATTCTTCTGGAATCGTCGTGAATATTTAATCTGCACGTTGTGCTATTTCATCTAAGCTCTTTATTTGCTTCACCTTTCATCCTACGTCACCAATAATACATTAAAATAACATGCTGTAGATGTCAGCTCTTCAATCATCAGTATCCTCCCCAATAATAACCTTCTTGAATGAAATAGTATGCTAATTGCTTAGTGGTTTCTTATGTCGATTTCATGCTTAGTTTACATAAAATATTCTTAAACAGTTTCAGTTTTAACCATTTTTTATTAAATAGTTTACCAGTTAGTGAATGCAATTAGTGAGTTTCAAAACTCTTATTGACGCCCCTCTTGGGTCCAATTCACAATGCATAATTAATTAAATCAGCGTGAAAAATTAGTAATTAATTTGAATAATGTAAACTTTGAATTTTAAAAATTTAACTAGAGTTATAACTTAGGCTATATCTATTTAATTATTTTCTAAGTTTTCACTAAAAGCGTGAATTTGAGAGTATTGTTATCATGATCCCGGAATATCTTCATGCCTTGCTACATACTGTAGGCCTGCATTCAGTATGCATTCTACAAACGACTTCAATTCTTCATGGTGTGAAGAGTTTTGATAGAGAAAACACTGACCACAGCAACAACAAGCTGAATGTAGATCACATGATATCTAATTGTCAGCTTTGGGTTACATCGGACGGAACTTGACGTAATTTCATCAGCTTCTATTATGTAACGACCACTGAATCAAATAATGGCTGGAGCCAGTGGCGATGTTGGTAAGACACTCAACCTCAGATCGGTATGTGTGAGGTTCAAATCCTGGGCCCGCCCAACACTGACATTGCTTTCGAGTGAGGAAACTGACGTTAGCATTAGCTTTTTTACTTTAAAAGCGGAAGTTCACCAGTTTTTAGCTTTTAATGAGGCGCTACTAAAACTAAGCAATTCTCGCGCCATGCGTTTTCTAATAACCTAGGCTGATGTTATCACGTGATTCAGAACTTCGTTTATAACTTAATCCCAAGTTCATTAATGGATATAGAGATGTATTCACGTTGCTTAGCTGCCAATGGAAATTAATGATTCCTCTTGTCTCAAAGACTTTTATCAGTTTGTCTATTCTATTCTATTATTCTTATTCTACATGTATAATCTCTCGGCTAATGTTAACAGTTTTTAAATTTTCCACGCTTTCATCTCACGACCCGTAGGGCATGTGTTTGGGATCTCGGTTGGAAAGTCTCCCACAAAATCAGTGTAATAAACCTAATTGAATTAGTTTACAATATTTTTCTAGCTAATTGTGACCACACTCAGTCAATTACAGATCCTTTTCTCCGGGCTAAGATAATTAATTTTTAAGGTAAATATTTCTACAGCAGGTTGAAACCAGCTTCCATTTGAGAATAGCTGAAAATAAAGAATCAGTATCTAATTCAGAATCTGATTCAGATGCTATTTAAGAGCACTTTGTAGACTGACAGACATCGCTTGCTCACATCAAATTCTCTTAAATGTATTGAAGAAATATTCCGAGTCATGCATGTGTAAATGTTTCTGTATATTGCATAATTTTAAAAGACAACACAAATCTTAGTGCAGACCTGGTAGAAAAATTCAATCATATCTAAGAACTAACACTTATTACGTCATGTCAAACTTCGAAATAGCTTTTATTCTTGCAGATTCAATCTAAATATTGAATAAACTCACCGAGATCGAAGAGACGTCTAAAAAGCCAATTTTAACGTCAGTTTCCCCACTCGAAAGCGATATCAGTGACGCGCGTGCCCAGGATTTGAACCCCGCACCTACTGATCCGCGGGGACGTCGAATACCTTACCGACTTCGCCACTTACTCCAGTCAGTGGCGAAGATATATACTGATCAATAGAGAGCTCAATTTCAGTCTTCCAGTCCTATGAATAAGTTCAGAATGTGAATATTAAGAAAAGAATTAAAATACTTAAACTATAATCCAAGGCGACTTCACTTAGTGAAAGTCGAGAGAGATGATAAACATAGATAGATAGATAGAGAGAGAGAGAGAGAAATAGAGAAAGAGAGAAAGAGAGAGAGAGAGAGAGAGAGAGGATAGAGAGACATAGAGAGTGCGAGAGAAAGAGGTGTAGAGAGATAGAGATAGAGAGAGATAGAGAGCCAGAGGGAGATAGACACATGGACAGAGACTGATAAAGAGACAAGAGGCGAGAGGAGAGAGACAGAGACATAGACAGAGAGCGTGAGAGAAATACAGAGAGAGAGAGAGAGAAACTGATAGATAAAGAGAGAGCGAGAGAGAGTAATAGCGAGAGAGAGATAGAGTCATGGATAGAGAGTGAAAGAGAGAGAGGGAGAGAGTGAGAGAGACAGACAGAAAGAGAGAGAGAGAGAGTAAGAGAGGGCGGGCTATGCCAGGAAGCATGGCGTACAAGTGATACCTGGTAATAAAAAGAGTCAGTTGATATTGACTCAAGAAAGCTGAGCAAGACCGTGAACCCGATTCCAGTAATTATTAATAGACATTGGAAGCGGTCATTTTCTTTCTTACATGAAAGACAAAAGCAAAATCCTGCCTGGTCTAGACCATTACAGGTAGGCTATATTTTACTGCCAAATATACATTTCCATGATTCGCTCCGATCAAGCTTTTAGCATCATCATCTTTCTCCGAATGAATTTGAAAAAATAGCAGGTCCGTGAAGGAAGCTATAAATCTATGTTTAACGTCCGCTTCAGTATCACATGGGATACTCTCATAGACGGTCGGGCTAATAATCGAACCGATGTCCTCCTGATTATCAGACAAACGTGCAACTAATTCAACCATCAAACCGGTATTACAATATTGAGATATTGGATCTCTCTCTTTCTCTCTCTCTCTCTCTCTCTCTCTCTCTCTCTCTTACTGGTAGGTTCATGGTATTGAGATTTTGAGATATTGGCTAATCATCATTAAATATTGAATTCTCACAGGTTCATATCACTACCGTGGTATTAAGAAGAAAGTTATCTAATATAATCGGCGTTAGCAGTTCTTGCACAGGTGGAGAATAAGAACTGTAAAGATATGTAAAGAACTTTACAGCAGCTGTGAGACATGTTAAGACAAAGTTTTACTGCTCGCACCGAAGGCGACGCTGACAGATTACTTCCAAAGCAGTTACAAAGCAGCTGTAAAGATATAGATATTATCTTTCCACAAATATGTGTGTTAGAACTGCTATTGTCAAAATTCTGAGAGAGAGAGAGAGAGAGAGAGAGAGAGACAGAGTGAGACAGAGAGAGAGAGAGAGAGAGAGAGAGAGATAGAGATAGAGAGATAGAGAGGGATAGTAGCCAACAACGATATCATGTACTAATAAAACTATAATGTGCCTTTAATGTTGAAAATAAATCCAATCCGAAAATTCACGCTTCTTGTAAACAATAATTATATGTATTAGTGCATATGGTTATCAGAAGGTCCGCACTAAGCTTATACTCTCTCCCAGGTCAGTGGCTGACCGTACAGAGGCGACCAAATAAAACCATCAAACAACCTTATTAACCCAAAAACCAACCAAGTAGAACCATCAACACGACCAAATCAAACCTTATCAACACGACCAACTACCAAATAAAACCATAACACGACCAAATCAAATCAGTAACATGAACAAAATCAAACCATCAAGCGATCAAATAAAACCATCACACGACCAAATCAAATCAGTAACGTGACCAAAATCAAACCATCAAATGATCAAATAAAGCCATCAACGCGACTAAATCAAATCATCAAACGATCAAATAAAACGATCAAACAATCAACTAAAACCATCAATATGATCAAATAAAACCATCAACACGATCAAATAATACGATCACCTAGCTTAACTTAGTCTTTATACTTACGTCGGGTATTTAAACTAGATTATGGCTTGTTTATGATGAATTTCTTTATAATCCATGGCTAAATATTTTCCTCAAGAAAATGTGAGATGTTCATTACTGAAAATAGGATCCTCGATCTCATTTGTGTCTTTAGTAAAAGTTGTAAATCTAAGGAAAGGTTTAACGCTAGTTTCCGTATTACAATTTATACTGTAAGAAGCGGTTCGGCTGGGATTCGAACAGGGGGAAACGTGCAATATATTCTGTCATCCAATCAGATACGTTAGTATCACACCAAGGTCAACCAGATCTATAAAAAATATTGAAGAGCTCGAGGAAACGTAAGATGGTAGAAGCACTGACTTCCTATAGAGAGAAAAATTATCTTCAGTTTATGAAATGGCCAAGGGCGCTATGTACAGCCATAAATTCTAGATTCGTTCTTCAAGAGCAAAGTAAACGCTTTCTCTTTATGAAATCTTTTAGGACTCCACAGCGAGGATGATACCCGAAAGGCTTTCAGCGATTACTGCAAAAGTTTGCGAACACTAAAAGCTGCAGACATTTGTACAGCTGTCTATAAATATTAATATTTTACACTAAAATAAATGACGATTATATAAATTGAAGAATCAAATTTAAGAAACAAAACGGATAGTCTCTGTGAGCAATTACGTTTGCTAATTATTTAATTTTCAGTTTTGTCGTGACGTACATGTAAATCCGCATTGACACCATTTAAAATGTAGCAGTAAATTGTTAATTTCATGACACACTGAATTGATTTGAAATACAACTGCCTGAAATGTCCAGTTTAAAAGAGACTTGCAATGTTTAAATTTAAATATTACAGTGTACAACGTTCATATTTTTCAACCCCAATGTAAGTAGATTTGAAAAGTTTTCAAAAATGTTTTTATTTTCGTGGCTTTCCACAAAAATATTGATTGCTTTGTAAATAATTACTTTGTTTCTCAGTTCACGATTGCTTCTCCATCTCAAATCGCCTTCTTTCGAACATTTTCTGGTTTACATTGTTGCAAATTTGACTTTATCAAATTTATCTACAGTATCTTTAAATACCTTTAACTTAACTACATCATTATATCAATTTTTCTTCGCTCATTAAACTCTCATTTCTCATTTTTATATATAATTCCATAAACTACAGCGCCGTATATTTTATACTACATGTATACTATATCGGCTTGTGCTGGAATTGTTCAAGCTTTGATTTTCTCTGATTATACCTCTGCTGCTAATGTCTTAGTCAGGCAGTTTATATGTGTTCTGGTATTGATTCTTCGTGTCCGCTCTAGTGTTCTGACAAATGTTAACACACATCTTCTTAAATATAAGGCCTATTCAAACTAAATCGCTATTAGTCGTCAAGTTAAAATTTAAATAAATTATTGCTAATATTCAATACCTGATCCGTCGTCCCTTAATTAAGTTAAGATCCGTTTATTTTGTAATTCCTCCAACAATATAGGATCATGACCTAAGTTATTCACCAGCTTCGGTGTTTCAAAGCGGCCATAGGCCTAAAGAGCAGCCTTTTAAAGGTACTAGTTTACTGGATTACCATGCACATATTTTCAAAATGCGTAAATAAACATATTTAAAAAAACTTAAAACGACATTTGATCTAAAGGTATCAATCTAAGTGGTAACTAGAACAGATCAAGTTAAGTATTTACTTAAATAAGTACGCACATCATTTTGAAGATTATTTACTATGACCCTGAATCCTACAGCATTTGAGCAAGCCAGATAAATACAATTTTAAATTTTATTCATTCTCTCTAAGAATAATTTTTTTAAATATTGCACCCTGAGAAATCTTTCTCTCCTCACCCAAATCTCTCATCTTACACTCCTCCCCCTCTTTCTCTCTACTCACTCAAATCTTTCATCTTACACTCCTCCTCCTCTTTCTCTCTCCTCACTCAAATCTCTCATCTTACACTCCTCCTCTCCCTCTTTCTCTCTCTTCACTCTAATCTCTCGTCTTTCTCTCTCCTAACTCAAATCTCTCATCTTACACTCTTCCTCTTTCTCTCTCCTAACTCAAATCTCTCATCTTACACTCCTCCTCTTTCTCTCTCCTCACTAAAACCTCTTATCTTACACTCCTCTTCCTCTTTCTCTCTTCTTACTCAATTCTCTTATCTTTCATTCTTCCTCTTTCTCTCTCCTCACTCAAATCTCTCATCTTACACTCCTCTTCCTCTTTCTCTCTTCTCGCTCAAATCTCTCTTCTTTCTCACTCCTCAGCACGGACTCGTAGGAAGGGAAGCAGATGCGTAGCGACGATATTATCTAATTTATTACTCCGACTCTCGTTCAGCATTGTGTGGCTCAGTCTTGATCAGGTCATATAGCCATTTATCAAGTTTCAACTTTCTGCACTTCAATAGGTTCGTGACTTCAACCTTTCAACGACTGGAATTTTATATTAAGTACATCTAATAATTAATTAAGTGATAGTTTATCTCAAATATTACAGAAGATGATGTTAATTATTGATTGCAGTGCCATATCATTGGATTGATGATATTCATAGATAAATTGATTGTGGATTGTTGATTAGATAAATCGGAGGGTTGATGGATGGATGGAGTGATGAATGAGCGATGTTGGAATTGATATTTCAATTCAATTAATGATGAAAGTATTAACAGATTGATTCTGGACTGCTGTTTGATTGATCGATGATAATTTAATCACCTTTTATCGTTTTCATTTTATCTGGGCAATATTTCCCCTTTTCTGATCCCAAAATATCTAGCACAAGTAATTCTACAAATAATAACATCTGTACTGTAATAGCTAAATGATGAAACGGGTCTCTGTTCTTTAATATGCAATTCTTCACGATTTTATGTTCTTTTTCTCGCAAGTATTGATTGAGTGGATGAGTTGAAATTTGTAAAGACAGTATATTACTTTAGAGAGTGTTAGTATTTACAGTGCCGAAGTGAGAGCCGAAAGAATTTTTATCTTAACACGTGGTTTATTTCCTCATTCAGTTATGCCTGTAATATAACCACTTCTCGATATTTTAAATCATATTATAAGCCTGACTGCTAGCCGAGATAACAAAGCTCCTTTAGGATTTAGATTTTCTCCTCTATTATTTTCGTAGAGTTAATTTCCTGCGACATTGAACGGGTCTGTAATCCAGGCAATAAATCACCAGTGATTATTAGAAGTAACGGTTGGTCCTCCTATGACTACAATAGAAATGCTTAGTTAAAGATAGTTTTAGATTTGATCTCATCATCTGAGGAGCATAGATCTAATTCGAGAATTATGACCTTTTAGAAAAGTCGTTAAGAAACGTAGTCTTTGTAACTATACATTTTACTTGCTCTTGGGCTGAGCTAGTGGCTTGTTGAAAAGTAGTTCGAGAGCGGATCAGTAGGTGCATGGGTCAAATCCAGTACTCTCCCCGTCACTGACATGCTATTCGAGCAAGAACTGACGTTAAATTTTCCTATAGATTTAGCTTTTAATGGCTGACAAAATTAGCCTTTACTAGTTAACCGATGGAAAGCTCTTCACGTAGCTTGAAAGCAGTATTTTATGAATAGCAATATGCACCTTGGACCTTCATGCCACCAAACTTTCAAAAAGAATTGATTTTAATTGATTTCTCACCAAGTTAAATATAAAAATTATTATTTTCGTAAAACATGGATATCTTCAGTTCCATTGAAATTTTCTCACAATTTTATGCGCTAATAGCACAATTTATCCAATATAGGTATTAGAATTTCAAGGAGGAAGATCAAGAATTGACTAAGATATCTCAATTTTACTAAGGGGTTACTTTTAATTCTCACCCTGTTCAATTATTCTCGAAGAACAAAATAACATTCAACGACTAAACGCAATTTAGTCACAAAAATGTATTGAAATATGTGCGATATTTAATACATTCAATGCTTTTGCGTCGTACATGTAATTGATATGCACATCTCATGCATAAAAATTAAAAAGACAGAATATAAATATATAAGTTTTGTTATTGAGCTCCTGGTAGATCCCAATCACAACGAGTCGTTTCATCCACTCTTTACCAAAATTGCCTCCGGTTCCGCATTAGAATCGGAACTGCGTAAATCTGTCGGCGGAAACGCTTTACAGAGAGAAACAGCTTGAGTCAATTGACAATTTGAAATGAGAATTCAGTTAATATATGAGCTTAAGTTGAAAGGTAATTACTCTGAGAAAAATCTAGCTAAATCTTCAACGGGTTGATTTGTCCGGCAAATCCTGAATTGAACTTGCATCGTATTAATACCATTTTGGAAAACTTTTAATGATATTAATAACACTTATTAGGAATCCTGACTATGACTAACATTAAATGTTTAGGAAAGATCTCAATCTATCATTAGTGATCACTATATTGCGACAGAAGACACATGTATAAAGCAGTTGAATGGACAAGTGGTTCCAAGAAGGAATGATTTACAACTATTGCGCATGCGCACAAGAACTGTAATAAGAATTTTTGTAAATGGTATTACGATTTTCTAGTAGGATTTGTTTACATCATGTATTCAACTGTGTTCAAATGGAAGTCACTTTAAACTTTTTAAAGTTTTTATTAAATTTTATTTGTTCCTTAAGAATATGGTTAGTTAGTGTTAGGGCAGAAGGTAGGGGTTAGGGTTAGGGTCATGGATAGTTAAAAAATTAAAAATGTAACTTTTTAAGGAAATATTGGCAACGTTGACCCTGTCAAACAGGTCATAGCGCATGCTCAATAGTTGGAATTTGGAAGTGATTCCTTCCTCAAACGGCTTGGATTGTATGGCATGAGTATTAAGAGAGACCTTGTCTGTTATTGCTCGTCAAAACAAGCAATGCTTTTGCTATAATTTGTTTATAACTGAAAATATAAAGCAATATATTACCTAACAGGATGTTCGCAAAAAATTAAGATATGCGGCAACAGATAGGCCTACTTATCATTGTATTAGTCTTACTTTATTATACATAATAAAGAAAGCATTAATAAAACTCTTAAGAAATGTGTGTAAACTAATTGAGCTTGCATTTTAGTATTCGAACGAAGTTTTTGATTATCGAGGTAGAAAGCATATCACAGCCTAGACAGCTTCGATCATAAATCACCCTACTTATAGTAAACATATCAAACAAATATCGGTCAAAGGATTGGGACCTATGCTGTTATATTTCCAGATATCTGAATTGTGGATTTTCACTTTCATTCTAGGCATTTTGCATCAGAATGTGCAAAAACAATCGGATAATTAATAATTTGTAGTGTGATATTACTAATAAGTATTCTTTATAGACTAATTTTATATAAAAATAAAATAGAAGATTGGCCCCTACAGCCGTAAAAAATTAGATAAGGTCTATACAGACACACGCATATATATATACATGTATATATATATATATATATATATATATATATATATATATATACACACACATATATATATACCCAAAAAAGCCAATGCTGTGGAGTGTTCGGATTACAGAACAATCAGCTTAATACCTCATTCATCGAAGATCTTATTAAAGAGAGTAAATAATCGCATTCAGTCGAAAGCAGAGATGATACTGAGCATGACACAATTTGGTTTTACGAAAGGAAGTGGCACAAGAGAAGCAATAGGGGTAATGCGGGTTCTTTGCGAAAGAAGCTTAGAATATGGAAATGGCGTTTTTGTATGCTTTGTAGACTTCGAGAAGGCCTTTGACAGGATTTCTTGGATAACGATGATGAATATCTTAAAAAGAATAGGAATTGACTGGAGAGATAGAAGACTAATTTTGAACTTGTACATGAATGAAAAAGCAGTAATCAAGATCCTACAAGAATAATCAGAAGAAGGTGAAATATGAAGTGGAATAAGACAAGGTTGTAGCATTTCGCCGCTACTGTTTAACATTTACGCTGAGGCAATGATGGATGAAGCCATGAAAGACTTGGAAGTAGGAATAAAAGTAGGAGGCAATTTGTTACAAGATGTACGATTTGCAGATGACCAAGGAATGGTAGCGGGCAGCGAGATTGGATTGCAGAAGATAATGGATAGGCTGAATGATACGGCTTTGAGATAGGGCATGAAGATTAATATAAAAAAGACCAAGGTTACGAGAGTGTCTAGTATTAAAGGTGAAGTTAATATCACAATAAATGATACGAAATTGGAACAGGTAAGGAGTTTCAAATATTTGGGTCATATTATAACCGATGACGGGAAGTGTGGGACGGAAATATACAGTTGGATTGCACAAGCAAAAGCGGCCTTTGGTAGTAGAAAAGAACTATTAACAAAAAGTTTAAAGAAAGAGACAAAGATAAAGATAGTGAAAACTTTGGTTTGGACCACGCTATTGTATGGATGTGAAACATGGACCTTAAGGAAGGAAGATATTAGGAAAGTGGAGGCATTGGAAATGTGGATTTGGAGAAGAATGGAGAGGATTAGCTGGACTCAAAAGGTTACAAATGAGGAAGTCCTGGAGAGAGTTTGCACAGATAGACAGTTGATAAATGTATTAAGAAATAGGAAGAAGAGATGGATAGGACACATGCTAAGGACGGAAGGTCTATTAAAAGAGGTCATAGAAGGTAGAATGGAAGGAAAAGGAGGCAGGGGCAGGCCGAGATTAGGCATGTTGGATGATGTAAAGACCCACTCATATGTGGAAATGAAGAGGAAGGCGGAAGACAGAGAAAAGTGGAGGCGTTATATACCATGGACCTGCCAGTAGGCAGTGCACTAAGAGAGAAGATGTATATATATATATATATATATATATATATATATATATATATATATATATATATATATATATCTTTAGTACTGTCTCTCTTCTCTCGCTCTTTTCTATTTCGAGCATACTGTATATCTATCTCAATTCTGGCGGGGTAAACATTTGATCGAATTATAGGACTGAAAAGCCTGCTAGGCAATTAATCTTATTCGCCTGTGATTCAATTATGCACGTGTTCACGATGTATTACTTCACTATATTATTGATTTCTCTGACATTGACTTCCGTCTTCCAGTTCACAGCTTTTTCTATGAAATATTCCGAAATCCATTGTACAGTCATTCTGCCATTTTAAAATTAAAAGGCAAGCTAATAATTTCGAGCTTTTCCTTTTATGAAATCCCAAATACTATGTTATTGTAGTGCTCATTGGTTTGATTTGGTTTGTTCCGCCACTACAGAAAACACTTGGAAAACGTACCCATATTCCTTAATATGTAGATCTGTTTTAGTACCTAACCCCTTTGATAAATATATTTAAATAATAATAAAGAAATTAAAACCATACATATTTTACTATCTCTCCTGGTAGGAACCCTTACATTACGTTACCCGGTTTCCTTTCACAATAACAATAAATTAATCATGTAAGCCCCCCCCCCACGGGCCAGCACACGTCACAAATCTACAAACCTGTTCGCCCAAAACAATTTGCAAGAAGAACGTATCTTGAAGAGAAAAGAGGTCACAACTGGTGCCGGTCCGGTGTTCAAAAGACTTCCAGGGTAAACATATTTGTCTACGGCGGGAGAAGATGTGGAATGAACTGCAACACTAGCTAAAAACGATGAAGGCACAAATAAGATGAATTATTTGAACAATACAAATATTCCCTGGTAGGCGAAAATACTTAAATATGTAAATAAAAGTTGTGTTGCTAAAAGTTCAGCAGGCACACAAAACAGAAAGGGTTTATATAGGATAGGCCTACTTATTTATCACTTATTACTTAGGCTTGTGATCATGTAAATAGTTGATAATCATTGAATTCCGTGTTGACGATCTGGCATCACTTTAAAGTGAATTAAAGTGATGATTAAATTTACAGTGTATGTGTATCAGTATAGAGAGAGAGAGATAGAGAGAGAGAGAGAGAGAGATAGAGAGAAAGAAAGAGAGAGAGAGAGAGAGATAGAGAGAGAGATAGATAGAGAGATAGAGAGATATATATATAGATAGAGAGAGAGAGAGAGTGAGAGAGGCAGAGAGAATAATAATAATAATAATAATAATAATAATAATAATAATAATAATATAGAGAGAGAGACTAAACACGTATAATTATAATTAAAGTAAAAGTTTAACTTCCGTTTCCTCATATAAGGATGATGTCAGGAACGTCCCTCATCCCATGTCGCTGCAAATCGATTTACCCCAAAACCATACGAAACCAATGTGCTGAGGAAAAAGAAAAAAATTCTAAGTGGTGCTAGTCCGGTGATCAAAAAGCAGTCAGGCCAGCTGAAAATATCATTGGCGGGAAGAGATACGTTTTCACCTTACAACGGAAAGTGGAAGTAGTAAAACAACTTAAACAAGAGCGAATCAAGAGGCAGAGAGTTTCATAAAGTAGGAGCTGAAAAAGAAAAAAGTCTTCCTTAGGCCATGGAATAATTATAAATTTTGAGTAGTTTGCCATAAGAAGAACGAAGCTAACGAGAAGGTTTATGTTGGAATAGTAGGTCGGAAAGGTAAAAATGTTTACCAAAGATAAGTGCTTTGATAGTTAACAAAGCGATTTTATGCTTAATTCTTAGAACCACAGGAAGCCAATGAAGATTATTACGTAGGGAACTAGAGGTTACCTGAAGACTTGAGGACCGATAAACAGCACGTGCTAGAGAATTCTGAACGTTTTGCAAATGTACGAGAAAAGGAGAAGGTAGGCAATATAGCAGTGTTACAGTAGTCAATCATAGAATGAGCTATTAAGAACTTTGGGTGAATTTTTATCAAGAGATGGCCGTATCTGTCTGATTTGACGGATATTAAAGAAAGATGAACGACCGACAGATGAGATATGATATTTGAAAACAAGGTTTTCATTAAATATGACACCAAGGATTTTGAAAATAGACGGAAGAATTGGCTACTTTGGTTCTTTGCTGGGATGCCGATTAAAAGATATTCGCTTATACATAGTAGCATTTTCAAATGCTCGTAAATTTAAAAAACTTGACACTCTTTTTAGACCATGAGAGGAGGTTCAAACCAAGAGAGTTTTTATTTGCTTCAAAGTAGGAACAGATTACTTCTGCATACTTAAGCATCATTATTGCTGTTAGCTCTACACAACAAGAATGTTTAAACATTGCATTAAAGTACTCAATAAAAATGACTATAGCTACAGCTTCAAGTTACTACTAACAATTTTATACAATATAATCTCTTATTATAAGACCGGCTCTGTGTTTCCAAGTTAAACAGAATCACTGACCGTGACTGCAGGGGTGCCCCCTAGGATTCGCTTTGACTTCGACAGCGTAATGCCAGTACTTTGAATGGCTGGAACGTAAATCCTCATCCGGTCGGGAATCAATAACAGAGACGGTGAGGAATTGCAATGCAAAGTGAAAGAGTTATTCAACCGAATTCGTTCGGAGTAATAAATAAACGAGAGCGTGTGTTTGTGTGGGTTTGAAGGTTCCGAAGTGATGAAGTCCAAGTATGAATCAGTCCAGGTTGATCTGTGCCATGTAGAGAAACCATACGAGCTTCATATCTTAATACTAATTATGAATACTAAAACCATCTAGGGTGGACTTTAGGAAGAGATATAGGGGTGGACTTTTGGAAGGGATCTAGGGGTGGACCTTAGGAAGAGATCTTTAAGGTATGTCAAAATCACAATCTGAGATTTGCATTTAGGTAATAAGCAGTTGAGTTCATTTTTCTCAGGGAATGACGCCCCTCCCCAGAAAATGTTTGTCGAAACTGAGGAAGGCGTAGGGGGCGCACCTCGTCATAAACAGAATCTCCAAAAATAATGATATATCAAAAGAATGTTTTAGATTATTGAAAGGTCCACTCATAAGTGGGCATGAAGAGGAAAACGGAAGATAGAGTGGAGGGGCTATATACCATATATCTGCCAGTAGGCAGTGCACCCACAGAGAGAGATCATTAATGTAATCCCTTCAAGAAATACCATGCTTTACCTACACCTTATTGTAGCTTAGAGTTTTAAATACTACGGCTTCTGTAGTGGTTTCCCTTTGTCTCCATCGGTTCTTTCTCGCTCACCTCGTACAGCACGTGAATTTTACAGTCTATTCTTCTTTGCCACAAGAGTACAACACGAGAATATATGATATATACCATGATATGATATATGGGAATATATGTATATTATGGGCTATTCTAGAGTATCCCGGACACAACACACATACAGAGAGAAAGAGAGAGAGAGAGAGAGAGAAAGATAGAACGAGAAACAGAGAAAGAGAGAGAGATAAAGAAATAGAGAGAGTGAGAGAGAGAGAACCTAACTAGGTCAGATTTCTCAGTTCTGCATAAAATTAGCAACAAATAACAAATAGTGCAATAAATCTTGTCATTCTGTTTCGACTTCTACCTTTCAGACTACTCACAGACTTTTCATCTACTAAATATATCCTGATGCTTAAAGTTTCTGATGTTTTAGTGGCTTTAATATTAGGCGTACTACTCCTTAGTTTGCAACTGAAAAATTGCTGGATCGATATTTATTGCTAGATCGCTGGATTGATTTGCTAGATGCTAGGTGAAATTGCTAGACCGATTTTTTATGGTTTTCTCTCGTTTTTTTCTAGTTAATGTTTATTGCCTCGTTCAATGCCCTGGGATATGCTAGACTTGTTGCTATGGAAAAGTCAGAGTTTCGGATAATTCATAATTGTTCAATCAGGTCCACTTTAAATAAGGAAATTAATTATTTGCCTAGTTATTCTATACTGAAATGTTTCACTTTTTCAATTTCCTCGCAGCATGATCAGTTTAGTAGTTACTATGGAAGATCTCTAAGTAATTATTATTACTTAAATCAGTGTAGATTGTGTAGTAAAGAGAGAATTAAAGTAAAACAGGGACTCCAATCATAAAACGGAAATGCACATTTTTGACTGAGCATTTTGAAATTTATTGATTAACAAACTTCTGCATAGTTTTGAGTAAAAATTAAAATATATTATTTTTTGTAGTCCGGTTGATACTATTTACTCAGAAACTACTTTTTAATTAATATGGTATTGATATGCTTGTTATTTTTTCTAATCAATTTAATTGAATTTAATAAGAACAACAAAAGGGTCATTCAACCCTGTAGAGTTCACATACGAATCACACAAACCAGCAAATGCAGCAGGAACAAACACAAACTAAATGTGAACTATGACGAACTTAGAGAAAAAATAAAATAAATAAATATATTAGGTGAACTCGAGCATAAAAATTAGCAGGGGAATAATTGTAAACAGAAATATAAAAACAAAAATAAAAAATATAAGAAAAAATCAGATGTTACAATTGATAAAAATTTATTATTTATACAAATTTTATGCAAATATATTCATGTTAATGGGCAAACAGGATGGTTTTCTCAGGGAATGACGCCCCTGCCCAGTAAATGTTAGTCGAAGCTGAGGAAGGCATAGGGGGCCCACTTCTTCATAAGCAGAATTCCCCAAGAATAATGGCATATAAAAAGGAATGTTATAAATGATTTAAAGACACCATTCATACGTGGACATGAAAAGAAGGGAAAATAGATAGGAGTGGAAGCGTTTTATACCATGGACCTGCCAGCAGGCAGTGCACTAAGAGAGAGAGAGAGAGAGAGAGAGAGGAATACATGCTAATATATTTACTATGAATGCTTTCCCAGTCACCAGTTATACAGTATACTGTTGGATTAGACGAAATCCTGAAGAGAGGAAGTGTCGAAGGCAATTCGAAACCGCATACGAAGGCATAATAATTTGAAGCTATGCTGATACCTATTGTGCAATTGTCTCCATTTTCTAAGTTTAAATAGTTATTTAGTTTTCAAGAAAAGGCACTAAGGTGATTCGTTGATAAAATTTCACAATATTATAATTTCTCATAGGGTATGAAATTAAGTAAGTGGTACTTCACGTGCTGACAACAAGAATTCTTCGGATCCAATTCCAGGAAATAACATCAGTAATATTCGATTAGCTCTTAACCTTGAACCGCGTCCGATAGAAATATAAAGCAATTCATCCATTTATAATCCAAGCACGAGGCTGAAAAATGTTGAGCTTGAAGGTTGAGCTTTATATCATATCCATCACTCTTACTCCCGAAATATTACTGGCAACTGTCGTTCTGTTGTAGCACATGTATTCCCGACAGACGGCTGTTACGGGAATTGCTGCAATGCAGATGGTAACTTTTGCGCATTTCGGTCTGATTATCGGAAAGTAGCATTTTTATACGTCTGTGCAACATACTGCTCTCACGCCAAAAGTTTTTCTAAGCGATGGTCTCAATTAAAATATAGATAAGGCATAGCCCTTTCTGAAGAGTTTAACTTTTTGCTCGATGGAGTGCTCCTTTAGTAGCGTGGTTGCAGACTAAGAATTTTTTTGATTGGGCAATAATATAAACCTTGAGCCAACCACTTGGCAAGACTCTCGAGAGAAAAAGAGTTAAAAAATATTGATTAATTCTATTCTGATTATGATGTTTATCAATTCGACACAAATATATTATCAAGGTTTGGATAACCTCAAACAATCGCTTAATTCTTAATTTATAAAATTCACTCAACATAAAAGTATTTTGCTTTCCTTTAAAACGTTTAATTCCTTGAGCAATATTTTTCATGACTTTTAAATATATTAAATAAGTATAAATTCACTTAGCCTTATTAGCAATTTAAGATTAGAAACTATTAATAAATTAAATGGGTATTTGAAGCACGGAGTAAAATTTAAAGCTTTTTCCATAAAAATCAATCACAACATATTTATCACATGCATATTTACTTATTATAAATGGTCTCTCAAATTTTAATGCTCAACTAAATTAAAAGGATAATGTAGCAAAACTCATATATTTTATATTTGCATTATTGTTCCAGCTAATCCTGAGGTGAATTGAACCCTCGTGGGTTCGAATCCCGGCCTCGCTGATCTGAGAGTAAAATCTCGGACATTCACTGGACTGGTTATACGGAAAATGGACTAAATTGCCTAACGGATTAAACATGTGGTTTTAAAAAGTGATAGATATCAACGTAGTTGATTATTCACTATAATGCGTGTTTACTTTTTTTTAATAATTAGCGTAGTTATTTGGACTAATTAATAATTTTAATATAAGATCCTTTTACAACCGCTCAATATATAATAAAGAGATTATTTTTTAATATCAAAATGTATGAAATATTTATATATTTAGTTAATAACAGCAAGCCTTTCAAGTTAGAGAACCAATGATAACTTATAAAGAGAGATAGGAGCTGGAGAGTTCATAGGTTCAATATGTTATTGGTCATGGTGTGTATTGTTGTGGTCGTGTTGTGTCCGCGTCACTGTGAAATATAGCATCTGCCAATAACTGTTCGTGTGTCAGAAGATGCGACTAAGCAACAACTTAGATAATAAAAATTTACCTCAGAAATCATATCTCAGAATAATTGACATATTTGGCTAAGCAAAAGCCTATATCTCTGTTGGCATCAAATTATTGATCGCTGAAGTCCACTAATTAGGTATTATGGTATCTAAAATTTAGTTAAAATAAGTTTCAAGGTAGCAGGGACTTGCTAATTGGTAGAATGCTAATGGTAATGAATTTTCATCCAAGATTATCTACCAGCGATCCTAAGAAAAGCAACAGAATGAATAATTTTATTTATAGTTTTCCATTAGATAGGCATAATGAAAGTTTTCTCTTTTCCTCCTCAGGCTGCCTATACAACAGAGAGCTATGACATAGCCGCACATCTCCACTTTCCTTTCCTCTGTTCGCTCTTAAACTTTTCATACGAAGAACTTCTCTTCAGAACATTTAAAATATCAAACTTTGAGTACTAAAAATACTGGTGCAAGCTGAAAATCAAATCACTCCGACTTAAAGGACTAACAGCTAGTGGACGAAGTATTTTCTTATGACAAATAAATGACATGATTTCAGTGACAGAAGAGGTAGGGCTCTAGTTTAAGGTAAAAGCTGATAAAGCTAAGGTTAACGTCAGTTTCCTCACTCGCAAAGTCAGTGACGGGAGAGCCCAGGATTTGAACCCCGCACATTCTAATCCGTTGTCGAGTATCATACCGACTTCGCCACTGGCTCCAGCCAGGTAGGTAGCTACCATTCTTACTCATCCTCTATCTGTAGTTATGCAGCAGCCTATACAATATTTTGGAATACACTGGAATGCAGAGTAACAGCGGAAGAGGAACGTCCTGAGAGCTGCCGAACCGGATATGATATTGGTCCGCAATCAGCGACCGTGTCGAATGATTAATTCTCGTATTATTTCGGAGCTTATTCTGATCAGAATAAAGCAGTAATTAGAGCGAGCTCTGTGGACCGTGAGAGCATGAAGTGGCAAAGTGAGGCTAATATAGCTGGAGTGGTTCTTCTATTTCATTATCAGCGTCTTTTATATGCAAATATACCAATGCACATACTTTTCTCTAAATACTTTTCGAATGACGCTATTATGGGCTGTTTATTGTTAAAAGCGATTCGTTCTTTCTTAATTGTACGTTCATTTTTGACGGGTACAAGGAACTTTATGTATAACAATATAATGTACTAATGTATTTATGCATTTATGTATTTATGCATTTATGTATTTATGTATTTATGTATTTATGTATTTATGTATTTATGTATTTATGTATTTATGTATTTATGTATTTATGTATTTATGT
The DNA here is from genome assembly GCA_905160935.1 of Enchytraeus crypticus. Classification (NCBI taxonomy): domain Eukaryota; kingdom Metazoa; phylum Annelida; class Clitellata; order Enchytraeida; family Enchytraeidae; genus Enchytraeus; species Enchytraeus crypticus. The sequence continues at coordinate 2,595,745 of CAJHZI010000543.1, forward strand.
ATTTATGTATTTATGTATTTATGTATTTATGTATTTATGTATTTATGTATTTATGTATTTATGTATTTATGTATTTATGTATTTATGTATTTATGTACTTATGTATTTATGTATTTATGTATTTATGTATTTATGTATTTATGTATTTATGTATTTATGTATTTATGTATTTATGTATTTATGTATTTACGTATTTATGTATTTATGTATTTATGTATTTATGTATTTATGTATTTATGTATTTATGTATTTATGTATTTATGTATTTATGTACTTATGTATTTATGTATTTATGTATTTATGTATTTATGTATTTATGTATTTATGTATTTATGTATTTATGTATTTATGTATTTATGTATTTATGTATTTATGTATTTATGTATTTATGTATTTATGTATTTATGTATTATGTATTTATGTATTTATGTATTTATGTATTTATGTATTTATGTATTTATGTATTTATGTATTTATGTATTTATGTATTTATGTATTTATGTATTTATGTATTTATGTATTTATGTATTTATGTATTTATGTATTTATGTATTTATGTATTTATTAAAGTGCGCTGCATAATACTACAATAAAAACATTAGCTAATATTAATACAACGAACTTGAATTTTTAACTATTTTCCAACATTGATAACTAGACTTCACAAGTAATTAAATTTGATTTAATTTTTGCAATTGCAAAATTCATAGCAATTTCTGGAGCCCAGGCGCTAACCAAATGAGTGCCCTACTGCCCTTTCTGATGTTGGTTTTAATCTTAGTACTTTGTTGGACAACCCGGACACAACACGAGTACATGTTGTGTCCGGGTTGCTAAAGAATAACAACAGTGAAGAATATCATTTGGTGGATGCTTAGGTTCAAGAAATTGCTGCAAGAGTTTCTATTCCAGAACCTAGTTAAACTTGGATTCAAGCGAAGAAGAGTAAGAAGAAGAAGAAGAAAAAGAAGAAGAAGAAGAAGATAATGATGGTGATAATTAGACTTCTCAACCTCTTATGCTCAGACTTTTATTAAATACTTAAATGTTCCTGTAAAGTTTCGATTCATTTAATTCTCACAACTGAAGTCTCTTCGAGATAGCTTCACTGTTATAGTTAAAAATCTTACTGGTCTAGGTTTTTCAAGTAAGATATGGCAATCTAGCACGATCAAATGTTAAAATTGATTTTTTTTAAAGTTAATGTCAGGACATGTGTTTTGCTGAAAGCGAATAAGAGCATGCATATACTGTTTGTAAGTCATTTTGAAAAGAAAAACTGAAGAAACTTCAATTATGGCGGTATTGGTCGAATCTTCATCTATAGATAATATAACATCCTAGATGTGAAAATGTAGAATGAAATAGCTTCGGAACGGATTGGAAGGAATATGGAAGACCGAAGGAAAAAGTCAGCCCTGGAGGAGATATATGTCATACTGGAATTGGGTTGCTTCTATTCTGCCATGGCGCTGGTTTCGTGCTCCTCTTCGTAATATACACATTAAGTAGGTCAAACAGGAAATATTTAAATACATTTAGATATGTAATAGTTTCAAAACATCGTGTCGTCAAATTTTTATCCTTTCACATTTATTGGTGAAATGAATATGATTATATGATTTGCACTATTTTCTGCCACTAATTTAGAAATCAAGCTGTTCAATTGAGCATTATTATATTATCTGGATTTAGCTTAATCAAGCTTGCTATAAAGTGAAGTCTTTATCATCTGCTACTGTGAGTGATGGTTTTATTACTGTTGTTTTCATTGTTTCTGTTGCATATATTATTCTAGTTGTTGATGAGATTTCTATATTACTTCCTTTGATTCTTCAGCTCCAACGAAAGTTGCTGTGGAAGTGAAGTAAGTGAAGTGAAAGTGTATTTACGGTTGTTTGTTGATTGTTGATTGTTGATTGTTTTTAGATTACTTTTCAGTCACAACTAAATTGATATAACCTCATGTAATAAATACGGTACTATAAATATCTATGACTGTATGTTATTCTAATTTCGCCCGGTTAAGAAATAAACTGCAGAGAAACCACGAAGTCTTTTTAGTCCTTTTGTTTGCGGCTTCTGTCTGATTTTTCAAGAGTAAGGAAGCTAGATGATTGGATTAAAGCTTCAACCAGTCATGTTTAAAAAGTTATTTGGCCTGCCATAAGGAAGCCGTTATATTTAACTATTTTATGGCTGCCATAAAGCAGAAGACAGCTATTCAGGTCGCGCTCTATTGTAGAGTTATGATACTGAGGTATCAACTCAGATCTTAACTCAATTATCCGTGCTTCAGATTCTACTCTCATATCCGGTTGGGACGGGGCAGAAGATGGAAAGATGCAGTACGATGGAAGATGGCGTATCGGAAAGGTCCCGGAAGATAGATTAGTAAATGGGGATGTCCCATATGCAGCTGACATCGACTGATTTGCATTATATTTAAATAACTGATCCATTTTGTGCCTCACCGGATAGGATTCCAGTATGAATGGATGCTGTATGTGGCTTAATAGGTTTCACAGACAGAAGTCCAGCGCGTTAAGTTAAAACACTCATAAGAAAGGTATTGACATGTATAGAAAAGCCTGATCACTGTTTAATTGTGCTGTAGATTGAGGAACTCTATTTCACTATCTTCCAGATTCCAGTCGACGACATTTGCAGAAGAAACTGACGTTAAATATCGATTTAACTTGGCGGCGTCCTGTCTGTTTAAAATTACATTATTTTCTCACCCTCTCTCTCGCACTCTTCAACTTCTCTATATTTTGATAATTACCATTTCCTCAGAATAATAGAAGTTGTGACCTATGAACGCATCCAACTCTCTTACCTTTGTGTTCCAAATACAAATAGAGAAATACTATTGTCTGATCATACCCGATACACTCCCAATATGTCGGCTAGTTATATAGGATCGATATGCCTGCTTGAACACATTCGGAGCAATATGTCATGGTTGAAATCTTCGATCCTGCGTACATATTAATTTCAAAGACTTCTTGCGTAGGCCTACTTCTCAGACAAAAAACGTAAGCCGTATATCATGTAAACTTTTAGATATATATGCAGTATATATATATATATATATATATATATATATATATCTTAGTGCACTGCCAACTGGCAGGTCCATGGTATATAACGCCTCCACTCTTCTCTATCTTCCGACTTCCTCTTCACTTCCACATATGAGTGGGTTTTTAAATCATCTAACATACCTAATCTTGGCCTGCCCCTGCTTCTTTTTCCTATATGCTTATATATATATATATATATATATATATATACATATATATATAAAACCATATAGCCTATATGCACACAATATATATATATATATGTATATATATATATATACTGTATATATATAATTATATATATATATATATATAATTATATATATATATATATATAAGCATGTGGCCTATATACATGTACATACAATATATATATATATATATATACTGTATATATATATATACATGTATATATATATATATATATATATATTCAATGTTTCATATATAGAATCTGTATCAATATCGTATGCCTAATACATGCAGATTATGAAGAGCAGTGAGAAGTTTTCGCAATGTTGGTGTTGGCAGCCTCGCGTGTTCAGTACGCAAGTTGCAACACTACCCTGATTACAATCTATTGTGATGCTTCGTTTTGATAAAATTGATAAAATACATGTATATAAGGTAAGACTCGAAAAGAGGTTTGTTAAGAAACCTAAGCATAGCAAGGACGTTAGAGCAACTATACATGTAGGTCTACATGCATGTTTAGAGGCCTACATGCGTGTTATTTCGTCCAGACTTACAGAGTTCTAGTCGCTACACCGATTGTGGCACGATACCACCAGGCTGCTTGACCGTTACTGTCCATTCAGCGCTACTATGGCATTTATTATATATCGGCGCTTTATTAACACACCTACTATTATTATTATTATTAATATTACTATTATTATAAAATATATTGTTATTATTTTTAATGCCCTGGGCTGAATATGGCCGTGGGCTAAAAATACTATTAATAATAATATTAATAATGATTATAATATGAACATTATTATTATTAATATACTATCTAGTAGATATTGCGGTATATATATATATATACATATATATATATACATGTATATATATATATATATATATATATATATATATATATATATATATATATATGTAGGGTTAATGTGCACATACTATATATCTATATAGTCAAAGCTCTGCTTGATAATAGCTAAATGTCAAATATTATAAACCTATAGAGTGTTCGTATTTCTTATCTAAGAAATCATTGATCTAATCGCAGATACGTTACTAATTTAATCTCTCACAGCGTCTCAAGGTTTTTATTCCATTATTTTCTGTTTTTACATCGACTATTTCAGCGTCTCTGCAGACCACAGAGACGGTCTTTCTTAGATTATTATAATCTAAGAAAATCTAATTTTCTTAGATTAGAATAAATAAATATATAAAAATGTTATGCAACCAGTATTAAATCACTGTACCATATTTTGATTTTCTTCTCTTTCAATGTCAAATTTTCTTTATTGATACATTTCCTTCAAATTCAAAGAAACTCCTTTAGTCTACAAATGTTGAAAAACAAACAATTTGGAACTGGAAGGCTACGTTTTGCAATAATTTACAACACTACAAACTGCACAGTATACTAAATACACTATAGGCCTACTAAAAGTCTACTATTCTATTTTCGTTGGTATGCTTGTTTAGATCTCATTTTTAAATTTTCGAAGACAAAACTCTCAGAAATTAAGGTCCACCATTTCCTAGAATTTCATTGCCAGATTTTTCAAGAAAGCGCCGTCACTAGTACTCTCAGATGCAATAGAACTCAAGTCGCAGTGTCGTATTCAGGAATGTTTAAGGAGGGGGGGGGGGCAAATATTACTTTGACAGTGTCCAAATTTACTTACGCCCACGCCTTCTCCGGGACAAAATTAAAGTTTTCCTACTTACATCCCTATTTACTCTTAGATTTACACATACAGATAGCCATGAACACAATGAAAATATAAATTTTTTTTTGTTATCAGTGACCCTTAAGGGAGGCCTTGAGACCACTGAACCCCCTCTAGATCGGAGCCTGTCAAGTCGTATTGACAGTTTCGAAGCAGCAGATATCTCAAGCGTGACTGTCCCACAGATAAGAGCCGTTGGTGCTATTAATAAAACACTCTTATCTCGAGTTCGTTTTACACTTCAAGGATTCTGTTTTTTCAACCGGATTGTTATATCCTATTGCTTACAGTAAAACTGATGGCCAGGATAAAATTTTGTCAAAATATTTGAAGTAATTAATAAACAAGCAATGTTTCAATTGATTCGTGGAGCATCGATTAATGGATGAACCAGATTGTAAATCAAGGACGTACGGCTAAATAACCGAGTTTTCCCATAATGTGTTCAGTTATGTTTCTATTTGTTCATATAGGCCTACACCTACACGTATTAGTTATGGATGGTAATAATATCGATTACTATTTTCTTCTTACTTTAAAAATTATATTAGTTCAAAAGTCTGTTTAGTTTACAAAACCGTACAATCCGACAATTTAATTTAATAGAAGCACTGGCTAGCTACATGTACTTAAACATAATGCATGATCTCAGTTGATACTGTTTCTTTTTTAATCTGTTGTAATCGTTGTAAGTGTAAGGTATTATTTACCCATATTCGGTATTTTAAACTAATCTATAATAGCAAAAATATATACAACAAAAAATAAAAATATTAAACTACGTGTAATAATTTAATTTCATAGCATTTTATTTTATAGCAATTTAACTGTAGCGGTATGGAATAATGGAATCTTCTTGTGAATCGAATTCAAGTCATTTCCAGTAGCAGGTCCCAAAATGTGAAATGAGCTTCCACATTTTATAAAATATTTTGATTTACCTGATAGCTTTAATTTTAAGAAGAGCCTTAAAACGCATATTTTGCATGATCTTTCCCTGTAATTTCTTCTCTCAGATATAATTAAAATATCTCTTAGATTTTGGTATTCTACCAAAATTAATGTATGGTAGTTTTGTCTTAACGATTCCTGTTACTATGTGTATTTTAAATTTCTTCTTTTATTGTATGTAAATGTTATAACGTAGGCCCTATAAAATGTCTTTTCATTAAATACTTTATTAAACATTAAATATTTAAAAAAGCATTGTACAAGTGCATGTAGGTTTAAAACACCGTTGACTTAAAACATTAACAACAAATTAATTAACATTGTTATCCTGAATAAGATAAGAGTTACACAAAATTTTATTTACTAATAAATAGTTTAAAAGAAGCAAACTCTGAAATTAATTCTGAAGATGATTAAATTTACAAAGGAGGTCTAGATAATGATAAAGATAAATAAAAGAGAATAAGATAATCTAAGATAATAGATAAAGATAAATGTGTTGGCTGTTTAGAGTTGTAAAATTAACATCTTTTAAAATTATAACCGATACATTATTATAAAAAGGATTATTGCTACATATTGAAGTGCAGCGCTAACTAATGGCAGAGTCATTAGCATTGCACTATAGTGTCCAATTGCTGGCCACTAGGTGCAGGGATCAAATCCAGTGTTCGCTCCGTTACTGACATTCGTTACAAGCAAAAATCTGCCAATTTAATAGGATTTATCATGTAGCCATTAATTCACTGGAATGCCATTAATCCACTGTAATTCAATTTATCTACTGTAATGTCTAACATTTTTGGCTTAGCACAATATATCCTCTCTAAAGAGTTTCTTCATTTGAATCACGGACATTGAAGATCTATGTTTCTGGCTATGCTATCGTACAGGTGATGACATTTAATTTCATCAAGAAGTCTTAAGTCTTATTTCTTAATAAGTATTCTCTATATGCCTATCTAGATTTTGCTATTTATAGACTGAGTAAAAATTCTCTATATTCCTATCTAATTTCGCTATTTATAGACTGAGTATATATATATATATATATATATATATATATATATATGTATATATATATATATATATACATATACATATATATATATATATAAGTCATTAATTTACTTCGAAAGTGTTCCGACCGGTATATTATTGATAAATTGTATTATCATGTGAGGAGACAAAGACCGTTGCCCGAAGGTGAGTAGTTATCTTGAAACAGATGAACAGACAGGCTGCGGGCTTAATGTTGCCGGCCATATTGCCATACTGTGTGCAGGACATTTGAGGAACATTATGATATCCTACTGAACTTGAGACAACTTCTAGAAGTCATTTTTATCTTTTCTTAAAATACTTAATAAATGTATAACCAATTGAATAAAAAGTCAAAGAAAGTAATTGTTAACTACATGTATTTTTACACGGGTGTTTCAGTGCAACTTATACAGAAATATAAATTAAAATATCACGCAGTTTATTTACATACAAGAATTTCACAGCAGATTCACATCCGGCAAGCAAGAGCTACCTGCCTTCAAACACTTGGTTATTATACAAGCAACATGAACAACCGAAGTAACATTCTGAACACTGACAAATTCGTAGTTAGCTTCAAACAATAAGCAACATTTAGATACATTAGCTCAGCATTATGGTCAGTTCGTATACCAGGCATGACAACAGAAATTTTACTTATTTAGCGACGATTTGAACTAAATCGCATCACATTGAAACGTATTCACATTTACTTAATTTTTGTAGTAAATTTAAATTTACTAAATATTTGAAGAATTCATTTATATTTTTTAAATTTTTACTTGACATTATTTGAATTTACGTAGATTATAGGACTGGTTTTGCTAGATTTTGGAATTTGCACCGCTTTAGACTTTCTTTTTGCTGGCCTGCTTGGATTTGTTTCAATAATGCTCAATGTTGTAATGTATGACAGTAGCACTTTAATTATCGCTTTGTTTTGTTAACTGTACGGTTTGTATAAATTATACATTTGAAAATGCACCAGAGAAAGCTTGAAAATCAAATTACAGGGTTGGAAATGGTAGGCCTATACAGCAAATATCAAACTAGCCTACTTCTCAGATATATCAACAACATGGTTAAGACATTAACCAGAACGTCAAATTTGATATAGTAATTGATAAAAAGTAATAAAATAATTAAATAAAATATAGTATTAATAATTAACTAATTCTACTTAAGCTCATCTTATTTACAAATAAGTTTTCTACTCTTAACAATAAGTCGGATAACATTTCATATGAATTCTTACAAGAAGAAAATTCATACGAGACTTAAAAATAATTTTGCTTAAATTTATTATCTCAAAAGTAATGAACACAATCGATTTCGAATTGAAGACCTATTGATCCGAAATCCTGATGCTTAACAGTTGGGATACAGTTCGCAAGTCGACACTGGGCGGATGGAACTCTCTCCACAGGAAATGAATGGATTAATGGAACAATCTGCGCTTAAGCACTGAGATATCAACATTTGTAGCAGTGTTGCCGATTTAATCAAAAATCGCGGTAAGGTTGAGAATGTTACTGCAGCGATATCTGGTTTAATTAAAAGATCAAACGTCAAGTTCAATCGGACGTCACAGGAAAGAAATGTGACATTTTTAATGTCTCACTATCGATTAAAAGTTGGAAAAGCTCGTAAGTAGATCAAAGTCAGATTTTCTAAGCAATATGTTTAAATATATTACTTATTATCCTTATACTTATTCATTAATTCCTATCACTCAAGCATTTACAGAACTCGTAATTTCTGGTACACTTGATGAATATGCAACGTTTAAGTAATATTTAAATACGGATAAGATAATTTTCAAGGATAGATGAATTGTTAAAGGAGTAGTCTAACTAAAAAGAACTAACTGAAAAGCATTTAACAAAAATTGTAAGTAGAAATGTTGAATGAATAAGGTATGACTAGAACAGAAGTCAACAAAGGAAAGTTATATGCTGTACAGTAGAAAGTCATATACGTATAAGGAAGTGTAATATTCAACGGACCTGCCATATTGCATTGAAAGTCGTAGAGCGTAAGGATGCCATATTGAAATTAATATAACTTACTGCTATGAGGTAACGCTATGGCGTACAGTTGAAGCTGTAATTACAGTGTATTTTGAAATAATAAACGAATTCTCAAGAATAAATAGTACAGTATATACTACATGTAACACGCTACATGCATGCTAGTACATACTATTTGGATTGAAAGTCAATTACTTTGTAAAGCAATTATAACGTTCATATACTACAGAGCAAATAAAATTAATCCCAGCTTTTTTATTATAAAAATAATTTAGCAAAAACATTGCTTTATATTATATCTCCATTTTAATTTTCACACACTTTAGCAGTTAAAATAGAACCTGAAACATTATGTGCATTCAAATATCATTTTCCACAGGTACAATATTTTATAAGTTCCCTTGAAACTTACAAATATCATATTTCCTGCATCCAATCATCCATTATAAATACCCCACTTAAAATTCTACTACATGGCCAACTTTGTATATGTATATATATATATATATATATATATATATATATATATATATATATATATATAGTAAAGACTGACGATTAATATATATATATATATATATATATATATATATATATATATATATATTAATCGTCAGTCTTTTGGGCTGTTGTTGTCAAATATTCTAACGCTTGAGCAAACCTCGGATAAAAAAAAACTTTTGAGGTTAACGACAACGTTAATAACCGCAGTTAAGCTCTAAACACGTTCTAAACAATTTAATAAATAATGAACGTACACTTCTGCACGGAATTACAAAATTCTATATAGTACGTCTAATCCCGTCACTTAACGTAATAGCTTTTCGACAGAGATGAAAAGATTGTACCGCAAATATTTTCATCTGTTGAAGGTTGTTTTACTGCTTGATTGTAACTAAAGTGCGAATTGCATTAGCATGAGCATATTTTCATAGATACTATCATAATTAGGAATAATTGCTAATTCATTGCAGAGTCTAGTTAAAATAATATAGGTACATATATACACACATACATACACACACACACACATATATATATACTGTATATATATATATATATATATATATATATTATAACTTTATTCTAACAATAGTACCGGTGGAAGTGGTAGAGTAATTGGAGTGGCAAGCTTCGCTTGAGTGATTGAAAAGTTATAGGATCAAAATTCAAATCAGTCTTTAACAAAATGTCAATTACCTTCTTGGCGTAGATCTGCAATGGATGTTTGCAGATTGAAAAGTATATATATATATATATATATATATATATATATATTATATATAATTATACAGTATATATATATATATATATAAATATATAGGCTATATGTACTTATATTGAATATAAAAATTAAAAATATCAGATACCACAAACAAACCAATAATAATAACAATAACAACAATTAGAGAGCTACAGTCATCAATGACAACATGGAGCACTATTGAGACAATATCCAGCCTGCGAGCAAAAAGAAGGGCCAAAAACGGTGCAAATTCCAAAATGCAGAAAATCAGTCCAAACCGAATCATTTCATACAATCAAATTTGTAGTCGCTTTTCAATTAATGCAATTTCGTGTTAACATCATTATTGTGCTTCGGAGTAACTTATTTTGTTCTACGGCACAGTTATAGCAAGCTCGCAAAACCTAGTCAAAACCTGATAGCATAAATATCTTAAAGAGTTATGCAAAGTGCAGAATACGCCTACATTATTAATTCAATTGATACGTTTAATATGAATTGACAATCATATGAAGTAATTTAAAATAATTTCGTAGTTAAAGAATAACATTAACAAAACAGTTAATAAAGACTATATAATAATTAAAAAAATAAGACAATATAATGATATAGGTCTACATGTAACTAATGAAAATAGGAACTACAACAAGTAAAATATTATCTACAATTAATTTGCATAGTTCAATAAGCATTTTGTGTAGGTTAAAAATTAAACAAACAACTTTAAACAACTCTACATCTATATAGGCCAGTATTTATAGCCCTTTAATTATTGAACTTTTTATCTATATAATTCTTCACTATTTTGCACAAAATGCGATTAACCGGAACACAGTGTGTAGAAATAGCAATGAAGTAAGTACACCACTTTAGAAGAACCATTGCATGGTATATTTAATTGAAATTTGTAATTACATTTTGAACAAGTTTATAACCTAACGATGAGAAGAGGTAGCTGCAATTTGATAATAACAATAACCGAAATGACAATAACAATAATAGCAATAGTGTTTCACAGCCAGGTTTAAACAATAAATTCAACAATTAACTGAAAATAGCACTATGACAAACAATTATCTGCAATAGTTCCATAAGCCTCTACTGGTAAACTATTAAACAATTATACACAAACAACTGGTAAATAGTACCACAGTTAAAAGTAAATGGGAATATTGAGATTTGCATCGACTTAAATTTAAAAACTCTCTCTCAAAGCAGTGATAATATTTCTAATTGCTGACAAGAAGAAATTATGTGATTTTCAAACTAAATTTCAAATCGGCATATGAACAATAATAGATTTAAATGACTTCAGTCAATATCCTTGCAAGCCCTTCAGCAAAAGATTGGGCTTTTAACTCGAGCGCTGGATATTTAGTGCAACAAATTTAAGCAAGTTAAAATAAGCGAAGTCTCGTATTAGGACCATGCAATCCGCTCTAAAGCCGCTTTCAGTGTTATTCATTTTTCCCTTCAGGATTAAGGTCGCTTGTGTATTAAACCACTAAATAGTATTCCTAACATAACAGGATACAGAAATAGAAATACCTTAGAACTGCATGTATAGGCCTACTTACTCAAACATAGGATTGAAAATGAGAAGCATGATTTTGCTATAAAATCATATAAATTCAATTGTACATCGGGAATTAATATATACTTGAATATTGCTAAAAGGTAGGTTGTTGTGGGTTTAACGTCAAGGTTCAGAAGGTCAAGGCTTCATTTCAAGAAGACTCTACACACTCGAGCTACCTCCTTGAAGGCTGTGTTAGCTGTTTGTTCATGCAGAAGCAGCCGCCAATTTAAATATGAGATTTCTATTCAAATTTAGAAAATATTGATTGTTACCGTCATGCGAAGTAACAATCAATATTTAAAAATAAAAAACTACTTATACTGGTAGAAAGGCGGCTAAGGTAAATCACTTCTCAGGTTAGGTGGAGACGCCGTTTCAAATTCAAGCTCAGAATTTCTGATTCAATCCACATGATTTTGAAATATATATTAAACTAAACTTTAGGCAAGACAACAAGCTTGCTTAGATTAAAATAGTGCGCATAAAAGCCCAATCGCCAATTTTATTAGCGAGTCTTAACAGAATCTCGAACAGATAGATAATATTTTTTATAGATAAAAATTCTCCAAGATCATTACGAGCTCTATTGTTCGAATACCAGAAGGGCCTACTCTAACAGTCATCATTTTGGCACGGAAGGAGACATTAGACGAAGAAGGAGACATTTCAGAATTTTAGAAGGAGACATTTTAGACATTTTAGACATTAGAAGGAGACATTTTGTATAGACCAGAAAGAGGGCGGGGCCTGTTGCTATAGGTGATCAGCGTTAGAGCTTTCCATATTTGAGATAGCCTACATGTATGTCATGCGAAAGCATGAATTAGAGAAAGAATATATTTACTTTACATTTAATGAATGATAGATCTAAAGTTTACAATCGGTTTATTGCAATAACAGATTGGTAAAAACACTGCTATGAAGTCTTAACCGTCAGTTCTTTACTTCTGGATTATACATAATTATGTAATTTGACTGATGTTATAATATGATATGGAACAAAGAGGAGTGGAGAAGGTCTATTCGTATCCTGACCCTGGTTAAACTGGGATTAAAGAGAAGAAGAAGAAGGTTATGATGATGACGATGTAATTTGGCAAAAAAAACCGGGAGGAATACAGATATTTATAGAGATGATAGTGCTAATAATAGTAATAATAATAATAATAATAATATCAATAATAATAATAATAATAATGATCGGTGGCCATTGAAACCATGAGCCCGATGAATCCCGAAGGAGTTGACTTATTAATGGCATAGGCAGACTTATTGCAGAGCAAACCGGCGATAAGCGAGAGACATCTTTTCTTTAGCAAAGGCTTTCCATGACTTTGCAAAGATTTAATGCAGTCTGCTTCAACAATTCTTTTATGCCGATTGATGACCTCGAGTAGCCGGGCGGCGATTCAGCACGTATTGCTTGAATCGTTTTTATCAAACCCCAAGTTCTTTACACCGGGGTAAAAAATAAAAATTAAAATAATAACAATACAAATTATAGTACAGATTTAACATCCGCTTCCTTATTCAAGGACGGTGTCTGGGATGTCATAAATATTACAGCTTGATTTAAAAATTTAAAAATAAAATATCAATCAGTTAAACTCTTTAAATATCGATATGAAATTATTGGAGAAATACACCAGTACGACTATGAAAGGGCATACAGCATTCAACCGTTTCAGATGGAAATCGTAAAATCAGAAATGGAAGATTATAATAAAGTGGTTTAAGATTAAGAATGAAAATGCTTTAGAAAATAACTGACTAGACAGAAATTAATACTGTCAGTTTCTACACAAATGTAAGTAGAAAACATTACAGGATGAAGTCCATACAAAATTAAGAAATTCATATTAGACCTATCTTGTATTAAATATTTTTATATATTCGTCAAGTATAAAATGCAAAAATGAACGCTATTAATGGAGAATAGAGAAAATGGAGTAAGGATGGGTGTTGCACTAATTTGGCACTCTAAACTGACATCAAACTATATAAGTGAAAAACCAGAAATCTGGTGTGAGATCTATAATATGACAACAGGAGTCAACCTAGAATCTCAATTAAACAATATGAATAGAATTACCGGTATCACATATGACAATTTTTAAGTAAACGCACCGATGCTTAGATTAAGGGGCGGATTCGATGAACTCTTTGTGTTTAAATTTCACATTTACTGAAAATATTCTAAACGTAAATTTAAATTATCACTTGAAAATGCAAAAAATAGCAACATTTTCATAAAGATATACACTTTTCGAAAATTATTAGTAGTGCAAATATTTTACTTAAAATATTTTATACTTTTATAACAATTTAAATTAAAAAAAGTAAACACGCATTATAGTGAATAATCAACTATGTTGATATCTATCACTTTTAAAACCACATGTTTAATCCGTTAGGTAATTTAGACCATTTTCCGTATGACCAGTCCAGTAAATGTCCGAGAATTTGCTCTCAGATCAGCGCGACCGGAATTCGAAACCACGAGGATTCAAATCACCTTAGGTTTTGTCATTTAAAACTTCATGACGTTACCCCTACGCTATTTAGACATTCTTAATAATAATAATACGCTTTCGCACTAAGAAAATTCTGGATCCGCCCTTTTTGAAAAAGATGCAGTAAAAATCTCTACGCTACTAACATCAAACAAATAAAAGAAACGGCAAGCACGCATATTCGATAGTTCTAAGGAAAGACATCTAGTGATACGAGCAGTGTGCAAATGAAGACAGTACGAATATAAAACATTTCCAGTTTTCTTTTAGTGGTACGATAATTAGAAGAAACGGATAACAAAATTAACTGTTACTGATGTTCGAATTTAATTAGAGGCAGGCTTGTATCTTACTGGAGAACGAATAAATGCTGTAAGAAAATCAGCCCAAGATTTCAGAATTAGCAATTATTTCACTTCCTTTTTTCATTTTTTCTGAATAATGTCAAAGTCATGAAGGTTCCTCTCTCTGAAGATATTAGAGACGGGCGAGCCTAGGATTTGAAAACACACATACTGCTCGGAAGCAAAAAACCTAACCGATACCGCCACTAGCTCGCCTTGCGCACTCTTGCAATAAGTCTATCTCAGCGATTTACATACTGTATATGCGTTGAGTTTAAGATAACATCTTCCTAGCATTATATCCGTTTTAGTGTTTTAGGTATTTAATAAGAACACCTTCTTACTTTCAAACCAGAACCTTTATATAACCAAGAATTGTCAAATGTCTTGACCAATGTCTCTATGTGAGCAACAGTGATGTAAAATCTTGAAAAGTTACTTTAATCACGTCCATAGGTAATGTTTATACGTCACGACTATACGTCAGGACTATACGTCACGTCAATACGTCACATCTATACGTCACGTCTATACGTCACGTCTATGCGTCACGTATTGTCGTTTGACATAACTTCAATACCGGTATCGTACATAATTTAATATTCTAGCAATTTCCAACTGTAGAACTCAGTTTATTACAAGTTAGATACGATTTTCCCTTTGTCTCTTACAAATATTTTGAAATTGTTTGAATATAATATACATTTTTCAAGCTTTCAAGCATTCCTAAATAAAAATTCGTTTCTAATTTAATGGAGAACATCTTGCAGATTTCAGTTAATGCATAATATATATATATATATATATATACATATATATATATATTATATATATATATATATATTACATATTATGCAGTATTTAATATATTATGCATATCCATATATATGCATATATATACATATATTATACATATATATAATATGCATATATATATGCATATATATATGCATATATATATGCATATATATATGCATATATATAAATATTATGCATATATTTTGCATATATATATGCATATTATATATATATGCATAATATTTATATATATGCATGCATATATATGTATACATGTATATGCATATATATATATGCATATATATAAATATTATGAATATATATATTATATATATATATATATATATATATATATATATATATATATATATATATATATTACGCAGCCATGGGCATGACGAGCAGGGACACACAGAGATCTGCCACAGCCAATGAGACGATTAGCCAGTTTGATAGTGTTCGCAGTTTTCTTACAATGCTGACCGCCATGCAGACGAGGATGTTACCTAGGATTGTACCCACCGTCATAAGAAAGCAGAGTAGGAGAAGGACGACCACTACCCAGACTGGATATAAGAGTGTTCCAGGTATTGGAGTTGTGGTTGCGTTTGTTGGCAGATTGGTAGTGGAAATCTCCACCAGACCCAAGGGACCCGGATTCAAATCCTCGGAGGGAATTTGTTACAAGATGTACGATTTGCAGATGACCAAGGAATAGTAGCGGGCAGCGAGATTGGATTGCAGGAGATAATGGATAGGCTGAATGATGCGGCCCTGAAGATATGGCATGAAGATTAATATAAAAAGACCAAGGTTATGAGAGTGTCCAATAATAAAGGTGAAGTTAATATCAAAATAAATGGTACGAAATTGGAACAGGTAAGGAGTTTCAATTATTTGGGTCATACTATAACCGACGATGGGAAATGTGAGACGGAAATATGCAGTAGGATTACACAAGCAAAAGCGGCCTTTAGTAGTAGAAAAGACTACTAACAAAAAGTCTAAAGAAAGACACAAAGATAAAGATAGTGAAAACTTTGGTTTGGACCACGCTATTGTATGGATGTGAAACATGGACCTTAAGGAAGGAAGATATTAGGAAACTGGAGGCATTGGAAATGTGGATTTGGAGAAGAGTTGAGAGGATTAGCTGGACTCAAAAGGTTACCAATGAGGAAGTCCTGGAGAGAGTTGGCACAGATAGACAGTTGAAAAATGTATTAAGAAATAGGAAGAAGAGATGGATAGGACACATTCTAAGGAGGGAAGGTCTATTAAAAGAGGTTATAGAAGGTAGAATGGAAGGAAAAAGAGGCAGGGGCAGGCCGAGATTAGGTATGTTAGATGATTTAAGGACCCACTCATATGTGGAAATGAAGAGGAAGGCGGAAGACAGAGAAGAGTGGAGGCGTTATGTACTATGGACCTGCCAGTAGGCGGTGCACTAAGAGAGAGATATATATTATATATATATATATATATGTATATATATATATATATATATATATATATATATATGTATATATATATACAGTTGGACTACATGCTAGTTTTAGTGACAACTTAAAGTGTAAAGCTTATACTCTAAAAACTACACTGCAGTGCAGAAATTTGTAAAAGAAATAGCAAATAGAACTTAATGTTAAAAAGTAAATTATATTTATAGGCTTATGCATAAAAACTCTAAAACTTAACTGAACTAACCAAGATCTGAAGTACAATCGATGTTAAGGATAGCAAATGCGAATTGATTCTCTATTTAATCATCTAAAAGCCATTCTTTAGAGCACTGAAAACAAATAATAGTAACAACAGTACTTTACACCGTTATATAAAAACATTGAATAAAAACGAACTTCCGTCTTTCCTGCATTAAGTTGATTCTAAAGTACCTGTTAGCAGTTCACTTCTGATCGATACCGTCGTTGATGGTGCTTATGCACAACAAATCTAAAAGTAGAACCAGGCTGATATAAATTCTTGTAATTATTTCTTTCGATACATTTAATAGGATTTAATATGGTATCGAAATAAATTCTGAAAATTTCTCTCAGCTTCAACAGAAATACTGGAAACAGTGTCGGTATTTGTAATTCAACATAGTTATTAAACTAATACCTGACAATACTCAGTAGAAATCAGATAATTCTATACCTGATAGATCAGGTTAGACTGATTACAAACTCTAATCTATTCTGCCTTCGAACTACTCCTCTGCAACACAATAGTTCACAATTCCACTACTTTTATTAGTATCCAACAGTAGCACCGTAGAGGTAAACGTTTAATCCAAACGACGAATTCTGTACAACAAGATTCTAAGATTTTTCTTCGTTTTGAAAACTTTCAGATATTTGATCCTGACTATTTACATTATTAGGTACTTCCTTGACGTTACTATCACAATTACTTATTGAGCTATTTACCTCTAGTCTATCAGTCCCCGGAGCCGCGCTTCCATTTCCCGAAGGTACCGTATCAACCCCGGTGGTGCTATTATATAAAACCTTTCCACCAGAATGCCCATCCGAATTTCCGGGTCTCGGAGCTCTGAAGGATTCATCCTCTACGATAATGTCCGGGGTATACGGGGGCGGCTTGAGCAGTCCATCGTGCTCGGTGGGAGCCTTCTGATACAGGCTTGCCCCACTGGCAGGTCTGCCCACGCTGGTCCGCCTCTCACTGGAGGCTGGGCCAAACTGCTCCGTGTAACTCTCCGACCTCAATCGAACATTTATTCCTCTGCACTTGCACATGAGGATTTCCTTGAATGGCGTTCGAAAGTCTCGATTAAATCTTGCGTAGATGATGGGATTAAGAAAACTATTGACGTATCCCAGCCACAGCAGAGCACTTTCCAACCACCGCGGTATATCTCTTGGGTTCTCCAGGAAGGGTCTGATAAGAGCGAGGATGAAGAAGGGCAGCCAACATGCCGTAAAGGCGCCCATGATCACTCCAAGCGTTTTGGTGGCTTTCCTCTCAGACTTGGACGCAGAGGAAGAACTCCTGGAGCTGCCTGCTCCGCTGCCACCTCGATGGAGGAAGCTGATACTTTTACGAGCCGTGAGAGGAACCTTCGAGTGCGAAGCTGCGTCATCGCTGTTCTGTCTGGAGGTCTCGCTGCCTCGGTGATTGTTCCCCACAGTCCCTCCACTTCGTCCATACTGAGGTGCCGCGTCCGATCCTCTCGCACCCTTTCCAGCTCCACCTTCCAAGGAACTCTTTCGCCTTCCAAAGAATGAACCGTGTGACGATTCTCTTTCGCTGAACGACTTATTTTTAGCTTCAGCTCTTGTTATGCGAGATGATACAACGTAAATGCGATAGTAAATAACAATCATAACCGTCAGCGGTAGATAGAAGGCTCCAATGGTTGCAAAGAACTGATAACTTATGTTGTTGCTCAGCTCGCATTCGCCTTCTTTATACTCATCTTTCCAGCCCATCAGTGGAGCAATGCTGATAATGGCTGAGAGTGTCCACACCGCCATTATCATGAGAATCATGTGCAGCGGCTTGCGCTTGATGGCGTACTGAAACGGTTTGGTTATTACGAAATACCTGTCGATGCTGATCATGCAGAGATTGAGTATGGAAGAGGTGCAGAGCAGGACGTCTAAAGAGGTAAACACGTCACACATGGCCTGCCCCAGCATCCAGCCGTGCATGACCTCTCGTATCGCAGCCATGGGCATGACGAGCAGGGCCACACAGAGATCTGCCACAGCCAATGAGACGATTAGCCAGTTTGATAGTGTTCGCAGTTTTCTTACAATGCTGACCGCCATGCAGACGAGGATGTTACCTAGGATTGTACCCACCGTCATAAGAAAGCAGAGTAGGAGAAGGACGACCACTACCCAGACTGGATATAAGAGTGTTCCAGGTATTGGAGTTGTGGTTGCGTTCGTTGGCAGATTGGTAGTGGAAATCTCCACCAGACCCAAGGGACCCGGATTCAAATCCTCGGATGACATAACTGAGGCTCTTCAATACTGTGACAGTCTTCCTAAAACAAAGACAAAGATTAATTTTAAAAATAATATAGAATCTCTATAGAGCTAATTGTATTTTTAAATGATTTTCAATTTTCCAACTCGAAGATATTTTGCAAATAAATAGACATGTACTGATATAAAATTAAGATCCAAACCAACGTCAGAAATTGTATTCGGTTGATGAGCGCCTAGAGGACAGAAATCGCCACAAAAATGTAAACGAATGGAATGGTATGGGTATATTGTGATTGGTGTAGGACAGAGAATATTTCAGAAGATCTATTCTTATCCCGACCCTGGTTAAACTTGAATACTAGGAAAGATGATGATGGTGAATAGACATGTAGTAGTAGCTCGCAGACATGGGGATTTTTTTCTGAGGCTTTGTTCGGGATTTGAAAAACGAAAGTCGTGCCCAGTTTTGAATATAAAAGGACCTAGAATATTTTCAAGCAAATTTCATGAAGTTTATGAAAATCTATAACAAATATCTTCAAATTGGTCGACCATATTTGGCCTATTAATATTTGTAAAATTGGCGAAATGCGAATGCCCATAAAATGATCTACATTAATATTTGCTTGTTTATGATGGAATGTGAGCTACGTACACCTTACCTAGGGTCAGTCTAAATAAGCAATCCAATACCCAGTGCCTACAGATATAGTAGAGTGCAGTACCGTTTTCCCTTGTAGTAAATCTAATTACCAAATTGAATTTCTGCATTCCATGAATATTGATGACCTGCATCAAGAGTTGATGAGACCAGTGATGATGGATGTGGGTGGAGCTATTAAGAGAATGATTCCCTGGAGTCATCAATCAATAGTCTAGTGGTTATAATCCACTCTGCTAGTTCAGGCATAATATATGATTGAAAGGTGGAAAAAGAAAACTTTAAATAGGAATATTTAGAAGAAATAATTACAATCATTGATAGAAGTTGACTGAAATTTTAAAGTGATATCCACCAGTTTAACGTCAGTTTCATCTCTCGAAAGTAGATTAGTTTTGATGGAGAACTTAGGATTAGAATCCAGGACACACTTGTCCTTCAAATGGGTTTGTCACGGCTATCCGAATTTGATGTACCAATTTCGAACCTACTTATTGTTTGTTATTACGTTGCATGAACTTGCTAGTGTCTTTTGAATAACGTCGACATATTAAATTAAATATTTAGAAGTTATCTCTGGAATAAAATAGTAATAGTAGCATAATAACCCCACCTTTATTATAGCTTTAGATTAATCAAACATGATACAGTTAAGGTTTGTTATGGTTTAGATTTGATAGGAAATAAAACGTCTAGAGGAAAGGGTAATTCAGAAGCAAACTGATGAAAAAAGAAAAGGATTATGGGAACCCATAAGGAAAATCGCAATTGAGCATGTGGAATGGGCAATCAATCCGGGATTTAAGTAATTCAATGCTGTACTTCGAGCAAGCAGGCGGATCTACATGTATATATAGAACGTGATAGCTAGAGATAGAACTAAGACTAAGTCAGATTCATGATCAGAGATACTCAGAGATGCAGACGCATGGTCAGAGATGCAGAGAAGATGTGGAAAATCTTTGAATTAAAGAAAGACAGAGAAAGAAAGAGAGAGAGAGAGAGAAACAGAGATGTAAAGATTTGAAAGTGAAAATAGCATAAAAAAATATCAAAGAAACTTGTATTTGGTCGAGTGAGATTTTTAAAAGGTGGTAAAAGCTAGTGTTAACGTCAGTTTCCTCACTCAAAAACGATGTCAGTGACGAGTGAGCCCAGGATTTGAACCCCCCCACATACTGATCCGCGGTCGAATATCTTACCGACATCGCCACTGGCACCAATTTATTGAAATAGTGGTTTATAGCAAGAGAAAAGTACCACGAGAGAAGAAATGGAAACACATATGACGAGAAACAATAATATTGAAAGAGAGAAAAAGAGAGTGAAAGAAGAAAGAGGAATAAAAGTCAAATAAATGTAATGAATATAATGTAATACATGTATAATGAAAATGATTAGGGAAAATAAGTCAATATGAAAAGTATTATTAATTACAGATATTAAAATAATAATAAAGAAAATTACAGGAGAAAGAGAGTGAGAAAGAAAACGGAAAAACATATTTACATGATTGAGCGTATGGCCGTAGCTAACTGGAAAAGCAGACGTATAATAACATCAAGTTTATGAATAATGTCATGTATTATGCAGGAAAGCCTTCTCCCTAACGGGCAGCCAACATCCTAAGTATGGCTTCATGTGTCGGCGATGTGTCAAACCTTACGAAACTCGATCACGCATAATATTTTCACATAGAAAAGCAGATGGATAAAATCACTAAATGGCAATCTTAGAGGTACAGAGAGGTGATATACACGTACGCACTTGAGTCATATAATATTTTATTTCAACTAAGCATTAGAAATATTGAATGAAGTATTAGAAATATTAATGAAGTAGTACGATCATTTCAAGCATAAATATTAAGTATTTATTTATATAGCCGCGTTATCGTTTATAAGCTTAGTATATCAAATGTATAGCAGTTTTCTTCTTGGTATAAAAAGATAGATAGATAGATAGATCGAGAGAAAGAGAGAGAGAGAGAGAAAGAAGAGAGAGAGAGAAAGAAGAGAGAGAGAGGAAACGCTAAAATCAAGTTTCAAGGAAGTTTTATGTTTTAGAAGCTCGTCAATGATTTGGCTACGAACACCCTACTGATCAGCAATCAGACACTATATGCCAACGACTCAGTCCTAGCGAGAGGATAAAATAGCGAGAGAGAGAGAGAGAGAGAGAGAGGGGGAGAGAGAGATAGTTAGAATGAAGGAAAGAGGGCGAGAGAGACTGTAACGTGTTGCCAAGAAGAGAAAGTGAGAATCAATGAAGCTGCCAGTGATCTCGAAATTTGGAGGAAATGAACTGAAAAAGCCAATTGGTCAAGCGAAGTGGCAATAAAGAGTAATAAAGGATATTTGAAGCCGTAAGGCTGACATGATTAAATAGAGCAGTATAGCAGTGTAGGGTGGCACAGCGAGGAGCTGGGCAGCAGTCTATCACTTCATACTCGAGAAACTGTGGAGCAGTGGTAACGCTGCTGCAGTGGAGCCAAAGGTCTCGAGTTTCTTTCGAGTAGCAGCCATCAGCAAGCTGATGTATTCTTCATTGCTAAGAGTAGCTGTTGGCGAAAAAGTAAAGGTTTAATAGCAATGAAATTTTATCTACCTTATTCTTACATATAAAATGAGGCATAGGACATAAGACATCGTAAACTCTCTCTCCTCTCTTTTCTATCTCTCTCTCTCCTGCAGGAGTGAGAGAAAGAGAGGGAAAAAGAGAAAGAAGAGAGAGAGAGACGGGAAAGAGAGGAAGAGAGAGAGATGAGATATAGAAGAGAGGAGAGAGAGAGAAATCGAGAGAGAGAGGGAAGAGAGAAAGAATAACGAGAGGAAAGAGAGGGATAGAAGAGGTAGAGAGAGAGGAGAAGAGAGGGGAAAGAGATAAAGATAGGAGGATCGAGAAAGAGCGAGAGAGAGAGAGAGAGGGAAGAGAGAGAGAGAGAGAGAGAGAGAGAGAGAGAGAGAGAGAAAGAGAGAGGGAAAGAGAGAGAGAGAGGCAGGTATGTGGGATATAACTCCTCCACATATATTTCTATCCTATGAATTTCAAATACAGGAAATATAACCATTTGAAAATTTAGTTTCAGCTAAGAAGAGAAAAAACGTCAGCTAATAAAATAAATTACATCAAATTGAATGAATATTGTTTATATCACGAAATCACAATGACATCACATAATGCAAGTAACTGCTTGAAAATTGGATATACATGCCCAAGACACTGACTTATGTCCGTCGAAGCTATGATTGTGAATGTTCACATACAAAATAACGACAGATATACAATTTTAATACATTTGTGTACAAGTGTTATATGCATAGGCTAGAGCAAGTGGCGAAGTCGGTAAGATATTCGACCGCGTATCAGTAGGTGCGGGGTTCAAATCCTGGGCTCGCCTGTCACTGACATTGCATTCGAGTGAGGAAACTGACGTTAATCTTAACTTTATCAGCACTATAATAGAAAAATTCTTTATGCAAGTAGATACATATATACTTTATT
The DNA here is from genome assembly GCA_905160935.1 of Enchytraeus crypticus. Lineage (NCBI taxonomy): Eukaryota > Metazoa > Annelida > Clitellata > Enchytraeida > Enchytraeidae > Enchytraeus > Enchytraeus crypticus. The sequence continues at coordinate 2,619,385 of CAJHZI010000543.1, forward strand.
TTTGAAAAGACCAGGGAAGCATTTAGACATCTTCGATGTAAACCATAATTTCATGTGATGAACAGGTCGTGTTAATGGACAATATTTACAATTTTCATATTTAAAAAATAGAACCAATTTTCTGATTTCGAAACCAAAAAATTATGAAATTTCTAGTAAAAAGTTTCCGTTTAAAAGCTTCTACGTTTTATATGTTGTATTTTTATATGATGTATGAAACTTCAGATTATTTTAATTCTTCTATTTTAAGCTTGCGGTCTTGCAACACCTAGAAAAACTTTTAGTATAATATAATTAATAATAATTCTATTTTCATCATAAAACTTCTTGCAGCTGAAACAATTTCTCAATAGCGAGTTATGAAAAATATAAAAATTATTACGATTTTTATATATTTAAACAAACGAAAATACGAATAAATGACCAAATGATTTAGCCATATCTGTAAAGCCGATGCTAACGTCAGTTTCATCACTCGAAATCGATATCAATGACGGGCGAGCCCAGGCTTTGAGCCCATACATACTGCTCCGCGGTCGAGTATCTTACCTACATACAGTGCAATCCATAGACAAGCATTCAAGACTGTGAAGAAAAACTATATAAGAGTATGAAACAAAAACATAATATATGAAAGAACACGAAAAAATTTGAACAAATTAAACTACATATGCAATTAAATACTACGATACTCAAACAACTAAGAAATATTTTTAAAAATTGTTACCCTGACTCTCATCGATTTAATAGCGCTCGATATTGTCAAGGATGACGGTGACTCTGGTATTCAATAGGGTGTTTATTGCTCATGGTGGTTTGAGTATTAGTCATTACAACATTGTTGAATAGAATCCACTCTTCATCATCGATTCTTGAATGCGTCCAGTCATGCCCAAAGCTCACTTAATTCCTATAAAAAAGCTAGCGAAACGTTTATCCTAATCTGTTATTTTAGTTGAAATGTAAGACTAATCTAGTTAAAAAGTACTCGCGACAGCGAGTAATGTCCGTAAAATAAACTTTGTGCGGAGTTCTCAGTATAAATGTATTTAGGAAATTTTATTTGACTTGACATGTCCCTTTAAATATATATTGGCCACATTTAATCGGCCTGCCTTAAAATCAAATGATACATACATAAATTTGTCAATTTATTTCAAAATGAGATAGAAAAGGTAAACGAAACCCACTGACAACTGCAAGCGTTCGTAACCGGAGACTAATGCAATGTGGTAGTTTAGAGATGTTGTGAATGCAAAATCCTTTTTGTTGATCAAATCATTCAAATATTCAATTTTAGAAAAGAGGACAACTTGCAAATTTTTCTCATCGCTATTATTATTTGCCACAAATCTACTTAGAATCCTAACGGTTGTCGCAACTCTGAAGATACGGCGTGTTTCCGGTTTCTAATAGAAATACATCATCCAAATTGCCGGCAATTCACAAACGACTTTCATAATATACACGTATATGCGTGTTTGTACAAAGCGTTGCATCAGGCTTTATATAAAAACGCTTTATTGCAGGATTATAATGTGTATTTTTGTAGTGTCTTCTCTTCTTGAATAATGATGACATCTGATCGTAAGGAGGGCAAGATAAGCAAGCTCAAAAACACGCTTAAATAAACAAACAAAAGATACCATTGTACATGCTGATCGTGATGTCATTTCATGAAAAGTGTGATCGGGAATTGACCTATGGCTCTTCCATAGCATAAGTCGTATCACGCTACTGAGTCTCTTGCATATACCTTACTAAGGTTTTAGAGAGTACCATTATCTATTTTAAACTATCCATTTAACCACAGTAAACCAACCACTGTGAAATGGTTTGGCCTCTATAAGGTTCTAAAACAAAGTGTAGCAAGGGAATGAAACAAAAGATTGCCATGAACCAGCAGAACAAAGAATCGCAAATGAATTTTGAATAATGTGATTGCCCAAAGCCAAGCTACACATGGATTGAATAATATCTATATCAATATCTGCTTCGTTATTATGCAAAGCAGCTAAAATGGAAGAAATAATGAAATACAATAAATTGATTTTGTTCATTTATAATTCACTGTTTCCTCATTCCGAAAACTAATTTACGTGTCCTTCTGCACTTTTTATAATTCGTCCATTGTTCAAAACTAAACCAGAATTATTTAATTAATCACCAATTGTACTAGTTGAACTACTATACATGTATATCAGGGTTTATCTTTAATCTGGAAATACTTTAAAAAGCCGTCACTGTTTGATATTTATTATTCTGTATTACTAGGTATAAAAACGTTTGTCTGAGAAACACAAATAAGTTTAAATTAATCTGAGTTTTATTTATACAGCATATGATTTATACTAGTGTATAAGGAGCTGTTTATAATCAAACATAGTTTTAGTATAACCGCTTTCGTTAAACTTTCTGACCATTTCTATGAAATTTCAAAGTCCAAGTAAAGCTATGATGAAATTTTTCTTTGCTTCCTCAGTTTTTAGTGAGTATAACTAAAAAAAGCAACTCAGTTCCCTCTTCTTAGATTTTGCTTTCTCTTACAGCACGCGCAGTCTTACGTTGATCTATTATTCACTTCATTAGCAATTTACCTAAACTGGAAACTGTTTTACACAGATTGGATGGCCAAATTGATAGCACGCTTGTCTGATAAGCAGGAAGCCAACGGTCCGAATTTCATCCGGACCGTCGATATAAACACATATCTCTCTCTATCTTTCTCTCTCCGTCTCTGAAAGTATCTATGGTGAATTGATGACGCGGAAATAGGCGTTAAACTTGGCTTTTCAGTACAGCCTTGCTTTAGCTTTAAACACTGAGAAACAAGCGTAAGGATGCATATGCAGACATAGATTCAGCCACCCGGATAGAGAGACGCTGTGTTCCTGTTGCTTTATTGATTGATGTTTTGTAGAGCACAGCTCCAGCCAGCAGAGGAACACATTTCAGGACGAGTGATATACAAGAATACCAAGTTATTAATAGATACGGCATACCGATATGCTACAGCTTCCACGTTCTCATCGGCCTACCGTCTCGCCTCTCTCCCTAAATCTACTCAATCTTCCCCTCTGAACATTTCCTTTCTTCTTCTCAGACTCCACTTATATACCGATCTCGCTCCCAGTCTCTGACAAACATTATTTCTTTCTGTAGTTTGCGTTTCTCCTTCTGCAATCACTGGTTTTAGTAAAGCGTGCACGAGCGTGCAGTTCACAGGAACGATGTACAAGTAACTGATGTAAGCATGCGCATTGTATACAAATACATTGTAAACAAATATCCTGCTTAAGTTAAGAGTATCCTAAAGACTTGCCCAGTGTGCACACTCTATATTTTATATTGTACTCCATGCACTTTGTTCATGCATCTGTGCATAAGGTTTTTTGTACTTGCATAATCTCCTTCTAAATATACTTTGCACTGTTTTGTTCTCGCTTTTCTCTTGTGGTCTCTGTGTACTCAGTCGTCATCGTGTGGTGCTTTGGCTCCTGTTTGTGTAGTGTCTACAAGAGACGTCCCTGACATTGACTTATGGCGAGGAACCGGACGTTACATTCTTATTGATTGATTGATAATGTACATACTTGTTGCGAAATAATTGCACAAATGCGCGATTTCGCACATTCTAAGTATGCTCTATAAATATACGTTGTACGCAATTATTTAGTGTACAGTTCTCATTGAGCATTGTTATACATTAGCTCTGTGCACAATCACAGTTCGTTTGAACATACAATGCGAATGAATACTGTATAAATATACTACACACATACGGTGCCAGTATTGCTAATACTCGGGAACTCTCTTAGCATTGGCTGATAGGATTCTGAGTTTATACCAACCAGCAGATGGATCAATTCGAATCCCAGTCTAGACGTCTCTGTCAGTCCCACTAGTGATGTAAAAACAGTTGTTCGACTAATCTTCAATTGCTTTTGTATCAATATACCGAACAATGCGCTGCATACGCATACCCTGTATGTATGAGCAGTACACACTACTACAGTGCATCTATAAACTGATAACACTCTACAATGATAACACATACAAAAATGTGTACGTCTACCGATTGCTTTATCTAAACATAAAGTATACTTTGTGTTGCATATGTATGTAAAATTTTAGAGTATAATAATACCCGCATTGTGAGTCACTCAAATAACAACAGTGTCTCATATATAACTTACGCAACGATATTTAAATTAAATACATAGTTCGAAAATCGATTGAATATGTTACAGGAAATCGTCAATTAAATAACATAACATAACAGTTTCTGAGTCAGAAAGCAAATGATTGCTTGTTTAAGACTCATTAAAACACAATAAAAACTAGAAGTACACAATTAACTAAGAGAAAGCATAAAGTCCTATACACATGTACTTGACTAACACAATATACATATTTAGGCTAGATATGACACTAAACAGCATTTACAGAAAAGCAAGGTACTTGAAAGCTACTTGAATGAAAACTAGCTTTATTTTCTGTTTTAGACCTAGCCTAATGACATGTATCTATACAACCTAAAATACCTAATTAGGGCCTAATATCTAACAAGTAATTTTACACATAGGGCAATATTACACCAACTTCTTATATTTATCGTACAAATTTTTAAATTGATTTATGGATTTTGCTTCTACAACTTCCTCTGGAAGCTCATTCCAGCTATTAATAATTCTCTGACTAAAAAAGTTTCTACGTTTATCTAATCTACATCTAGGTTTAACAAGTTTGTATTTATGACATCTAGTTCTGCAGTTATTAGTTAAATTAATCTATAGCTTTCTTATTTTCTATTTCTGCTAGTTTAAAATGTTACCAAATTTAGGGTCTTAAATAGTGTTTAATATATATATATATATATATATATATATATATATATATATATATATATATCGTCAAATACAAAATTAAATTCATCGGAAATATTTTTGTCAGAACCAGAAGCAAATTTTGGCTATAAAATAATTGCCATAAATCTGGATTTATTTTACGCCCCGTGCTCTAATTCTAAAATCGGATTACGAAACCATGCAAAGCCACCGATTAGCACTGAAAAGCTTTTTTATTCCCTATTATTTGCAGTGTATCTGTAACGTGTTCGAAACATCGTGGATCATCGTTCATTCATCCTAAAAATCTAATTAGCAAAATCGCATGAAACTTAAGTCTTTCTATCCGATGTTTATAATACGTGTCTCAAAAGACGATTAAGCAAGAACCGAGGAATAGAAAGTAATTGACATAAGAAGCGAATATTTATGCTGCAACTAACAAATATGTAGTCATATACAAATTTCGGCAATATTGATAAAATCGAACGTCCTTAACTGTGAAATATATCGATACTTGTAGCACACAATTTTATTTACTTATTACTGAAGTTGTTACTTTTAAATATCGATATTTCTATTGTCAACTCTTTCAGAAAAAACTACTTTTTAAGTCAACAATTTCCACAAAACCTTTGCCAAGAGCTTCATGATATTGTCTGCTGCAGATGTGCATGATGACGTCTAACTGCACTATTTGATCAGTTTATTACAAATAAAGCTATTGATAAATTATTCTCTGACACATCAGCACCACAATGAACCGGTGACAGTTCGAATTTTATAAGCGAGAAACATGGCAATGGCAGATTTCTGTATCAAGTGATTTAATATGATGTGATACTACCTTTCACTGCAATCGATGTGTCATACTAACTTTCACTCAATCAAGCTGAATGCGGATAAAAAAGCAGCTGGTTGCATTTAAGAAGAAAAACTTCAAAATTTTAATTTCAATAATTAACACAAGAATACCTCTAATAAACGCCCTATACAACTATGTTTATTTCGATACACTCAAAATATGCAGTGACATACACAAACAAGGCCGTCAAAGAGGTTACAAGTAACCTATCTAGTTGACCACCCCTCAATCATACAAATTGAAAAATAACTAGGCAATCAAAATAAACCTGGAATACAAGTAAAATAAATTTTAGTTAATAAAGTTTGCAATAATAACAACAGGAATTTAAAAAGAGAATATTAATTTGCTTCTGCCGATAAATTAAATTAAATTAATTATTTAAGAGAGGGATATCGGTGAGTTGTGACCTGATATTCTTCGGAAGGCAGTTAACTGAAGGCCCAGTCAACTAAGATTCTCGGAGTAACCTTTTGAAAACCATGGAGTTCTCCAAACATCAAGCAAAGTAGCCATTGCCAATCTAAGGACCTGCCTTCTCAAGATGCTCAGAGTTAAATTTGGAGAGTCATTCTTATTCGAGCAATATAATGGTCCGATACTTTAATACGGAGCCGTAGCTTTTAGTGACGGAGAAAGGAATTCCTTGAAGCACCTCGAGCTGGCAGAGAGAAGAGCCCTCAGAGTTGATCTGGGAGTTAGTATGGAACCCCACTGGCTGACATCTATGCGATGGCAGGGATTCAACCTATTGGTGAAAGACTTACAGCTTTACGTCAGCGAGCACAACCAGACTTGACCAAAATTCGAAACGGCTTATTGATATGGCTTTCCTCAAGAAAAGGAACTGAACACTTCTACACAAAAGGTAATGACTATTTACTGTATAATACATTCACATGTTATTCAATGCTTGTGTATATTTATGCGAATATTCATGTATGTACATCTCTCTCTCTCTCCTATCTCTCTCTCTCTCGTTTTTCTCTCTCTCTCTCTCTCTCTCTCTCTGATGTTCTGCAAAGCGGCAGGTCCATGTTAATACGTTGTATCTGTGCTAATATGTTGTATCTGTGCGCATATGTATAAATTAATATATAGAAATATGCATATATATATATATATATATATACGTACATATATATATATAAATATATATATATATACGTATATATATATATATATATATATATATATATATATGCGCAATTAATAATTTATTTATGAACATAAATGATAAACTAATATAACTGAATATATAGTGTCACATTGTGATAGGAAAACATATAGCAAATTTAACATCAAGTTCCTACACAAAGCTTACAGCGAAGCACAATGCTGCAGCATAAATCCGAGTAATAGCAGAACTATAATGAACTCCATCTAATACGATAATGATCAGCAAATGTGAACCCGTTTCTTCCTAGCTTGCACTTCATATCCACGACGCCTTGAAGAGAAGCGCTTTGGGCCTATGACCTTGACGTTAAACCCACATTATGAGAGACCTTCTCTTCTCCACACTAGTATCCTCATACCCACGATCAATACAAAAAGCAACAGACTAAACAATGCAGCCATGACAAAAAAGGACTTTTACATTAACTTTTACTTTTTGCAAAAGATATGATAACGACTGCGGTAGCTTCTATAATAGCACTGTAGTAGTAATACAAGCACATGTATTAGCATCAGAAGTAGCAATATAGTAGCAGCACAAGCAGATGTGTCAGAAGCAATGGTAATATTTTGTGTAGCAACGCAAGCAGGTATATCAGGAACTATAATAGCAATATAGTAGTAACACAAGCAATTATATCAGTAGCAATAATAACATTATACACTAGCAACACAAGCAGCTATATCAGCCATAATAGCATTATAGTAGCAACACTGGTGCAATTCACGTGAGTGTTCAGAGATGGCGCGACGCTTTGAAACATCGACGATGAATCGATTTGATTCATTGAAATATACACAATGCAGCCAAACACTTGACAGACCCATTCCTCGCTTTCTCTTTCTCATTAATTGACTCGCTTTTATTTTTCCATTAAAATGTTTATTATTAGACGAGCTGATTCTCTGTTTTTATCGTATTTCTTTTCAGCTGTTTTAAAGCTTTAGTTTGTTTCATTCAATTAGCATTTCCTCTTTCAAAGAAATTATCAGTATGGATTCTATTACGATTAGTTCTCTCTAATTAGGTAATGAAGTCTGTTCTTGTATTTTAAAAGTTACATGTAGTAATTTTTGGACAATTTTTAATCAAAGCGATTAAGTTATTAAACTTCGTTTCACGATATTGTTAAAGTGAACGATATCAGATGCTGAGTTAATCTTTGTTAGTAAATAAAACATAAGATTATTATTTAATCTTACTTAAAGGTTTTGCGTAGGCTAATTCTATGCAAAAATGTGAAACAAGTAAAATTTTATGTGTTAAATCATGCTGATATGCTCTTGAAACAAATCTTGTCACAAGATATTTTTGATGCACTGAAGTAGTTTAATAAAGAATTTATAGTTAAATCTACTTGTAATAGGCCTACTGAAAAGAACTGTAAACCATCTTTTCCATTCGAGTGGTAACGTCCACGATCAAAGTAATTTAAAGTATATCCATAGCAGAGCGTTGGTGTTAACTTATTGTGATATTAACCGATGGAGGGAGGGCTATATTTATTTTCCTGTTTTTTGAATAAAAATGTGGAAAAATTGCTGCAATTTAAGGAGCTGAACATTTAGAAATACTTACGTATTTTTAGTATTTCACAAATAAATATACTGCGGAATTTGTTGACACCTGAAGATAACTGTATCTATAATATGTAATTTTTTGTATAGAAAAAATATTCAAATGCATTTAACTATCAAACAACACAAAGAAGCTGGAGATTACATAAAGATTTGCACAAGATAAATTGTAAGGAATATTTTATTGAAATCTGAGATATTTATAATGTAAGAATAACTAAGTCGAGCTCGCTGCAAGTTTCTGAAGCTGTGACTTGATAGAATATGACCCGGGTGATGTCTCTCGAAAGATTTAATTTAGCGGTGAGTCTAATCTTCGTTTAATCTGATTGTTGCCTAATTTATCTTTCCAAATATCGTTTACAACAAGCCTCCGTTTTTCTCAGATTTTGTTTCTTGATGTAACATCAACAGTGAGGTCAATGCACTCGGGTCAGCTAAAGAGTGAGAACTGTTTACAAGATCTGTCTAACCTGGAGAAAATGTAGCACGTTATTTATATTATACTTTCATGCAAAACTCTACAACATTATTTTAAAACAAAGAAAGCTCGTGAGAGTCCTGGAAACCATTGCGCGTAATTATTCAGAGGGATATTACACAGATAAGAAATACATGCTCTTTACAAGTATTTAAAACTATACATAATTAAAACTATAACCTAAGTATTTTAAAGTATAAAATCTGCTTTTACTAAATCAATATTAAAATGTATAATTTTAATTCTTTATTATATACCATCATAATGCGACTGAAGTTTAAATATAATTAGAATTACCGTTCAGCATTCAATAATTATTATTATTACTACCAATTATATAATATCGAAAATTAATTATAACTGACGTTATGCCTAGGTGGCACTATCGATAAGATCTCTAATTTATAAACAATAAGTACGGGATTCAAATTCTAGGTGATCTATCACTTGGAACCTTTCGACGATGAAACTGACGTTAACTCTATGCGTCGTAAGATAGTTTGAGAGTGAAAGAGAAACAGAATAGAAGAGTGAAAGAGTGAAGAATACTGAGTGAAAGCTGAAAACGGCTGCAACAAAATTTAGGCCTTATGTGTAGGTTTCCTGTCTTCAAAACATGACTGGGAGATCATTGGATTTGAAACTTGCACCAACTCATTTACAGTCGGATCACGTACAGACATGCTACCGGCTCAACCCACAGCTGTAGTATTAGAAAAATGTTGAATCAGTTATGTAAAACAATAAATTATGATATAATACTATACTGAATGCATGTGTGAATGTTATTTTTGTAATTACTGGGGCCGACTTATTAAAAGTCGGTCATTTAATTTGGCTTCACTAGTAGCTACAAAAATTGCTCCTGATGGCATAAAAAAAAAAAAAAAATGCTTACCAGAAACATCCAACACTGTTAGATAACCATAAAACCATTCACCTGGTTATCAGATCTGCGTGCCAAGAAATTACATAAGGTATGCAATGAAAGACTTATCGCCATTTCCAGTTATCAAAAATGACTTAGAAATTGTTCTGCAAACATTACCTTACAATCCGCTTTTGTTGTCTTTATCCTTACTGAAATGGTGTTCTCGGTTACTCATTCAATTATTCAGTCGTTGATGCAAATGAAGTCGTATTACCTACACAAAACATGTTAAATATATGCAAATGTATTAATCCAGATAAATAGATGTTATTGCAGTCATTGTATTTATGGTTTTTATATATAAATATATATCCCCGTGTTGTGCTCGGGTGTGGTTGGACCACTGCAGTATTGTGCAACCGCAAACAATCTGCCGCGTGTACGTAAGAGGCGACTAAAGGCAGGAGCTCAGGATGGCAAGAGGGGACTCACCTCATCATGAAATGTTTTCCCCCAGGATTAAAGGGTAGTTAATCCATCTAACTGAAGAAGGCAACGGGAAACCACCTCAGAAGCCTTACTCTTCCCAAGCTATAGGCTACGTAAGATATGGAAAAGGCATAGACTTTGTGAAGGGATTAACTTGTTTATCTATGGAGTGCTCTTTTGGAGCGAGAAAGCAGACTTTGAGTATGCATAATTATGTACCTTGAACCTGCCACATGGCAGTGCACTGAATAAGAGAAGAGAGATATATAAATAAATAAATAAATATATATATATATGTATATATATATATATATACATACATATATATATTATAACGGTTTAACGGTTTAACCCATATAATAATTAATTACACTAATCAAGCTTAGAATGAACTTTAAAATTTGCAAAAATTGTGGCCGAATTTCTAGTTAAGGATGGACGTATTTGCCTAATCTGACGAATCTGAATGAAAGAAGAGCGACAGTCGAGAGAGATATGGGATTTGAAATGAAGGTTTTCATCACGTAAGACTCCGAGGTTTTTGGCTGATCGAGAAGGTGAAAGAACAAGATCTTGAAAATGAACGGGGTTACTAGTAACTTTACTTCTTAGCAGGATGGTGCCAATTAAAAGATATTCAGTTTTTGGAGGGATTCACAGCTGGACGATTAGCATAAAACCAGGAATAAACATGGTTAAGAATGGATGAGATATGAGTTAGTTTCTGGTTGGAATCATGGCTGGAAAAGGAAACACAGTTGTGTTTCGTCTGCATAGACGTGACAATTTATGGAGGTATGATCAAGCAGGTAGCTAAGAGGAGTGATTTATAAAGAGAAGAGCAATGAACCTAATACCGAACCTTGAGGAAGGTTGATATTGAAGATTACATTGAGTAAGACAAAGGGAAACAACCTCAGAAGACATATTATCCCAAGATATTGGCTACAATAAGGTGTGGATAAGTCATAGCATTTGTCAAGAGTTTAACTTGTTAATCGATGATGTCCTAGGGGATGAATATACTGTTAGATATAGATATTCAGACTTAAGAACGGCAAAGTTTAATTGCTTCTGAACGACACCATCGATATAAGGTGCAGCCCGAAGTGCAATTGGCTTGTTGAATTATATTCACTTACGTAAAGTGAAAACAACAAAGATGTTCTATGGTACCGAGTTGTTAGAAAGCCAAAAGTTTCTGTGTAAGCTCCCAACAAGCTGCCGGAAGAATGCGGAAATATATGCCTTGAAACCTACGAAACATTTAAGTTATTGGCACTGAAAATTACTCAAGAAAAAAAGCTAGAAAGGAATGTTGTATAATATATTGCCTGTAGACTACATGAATACTCGTAAAACAGCAGTTGTTGATGTAGTCTATAACTCAGAGATAATTTTCTAGCTGTTCTATCACGTTATACGGAAGAGATTTACTGGGAAAATTGTAAAATAATTGCCCATCTCTCTTAGAATTGAACGATGACATGTTAGACAATGGTGAAAATTATTAGATAAGTTTATTACTTATTTATTTCTACAACTAGAATATATAGTTTAGGGCATTTATTAAGTCCTGTAAGAATTTAATAAAAGTTTATTTAAGAGTTTTCTAACTGGCTCTGTCACGTTAAGATTTGATAATCGCAAACTGCGCGTGTTTGACCAAGAACGCTATCAAAAATTCTGCAAGCGGAAGCAAAACAATGCACAAGGAAAGCGTCACATATTTGAGAGCAATTTCTTCCAGAAATAAAAAAAATTATTTCATTTAACTCAGCTAATGCAAGTATTTAGACTAAACACTCTACATTGTTTAAATATCTGGAATAGAGAAGAGAACACCATAGAGTTAATCTGTCACATAAAATGATCCAGTCCGGTCTTTTTCTAAAGAGCCTATCCTTATTAATTTTATATTTCAACAGTCTATTTATTAAACAATCTAATATTGCTACATGTATATTCTCACCCTGCTATCCTGCTCTCTTCATATGACGTCTCTTACCGGAACATTCAGTCGTTGGGTGTTTTATTCCCGTTTGATATGTTTTTCAGTAAAACAAAAAGACTTTTGACTTTTTGAAGAGTAAAATTCGCCACTGTATCGCCAAATGCGCCACTGCGATGATGAATTACCAAAGCCTCTGGCAAAAAACACAGTCTCGACAAGTTCAAATGGAACAAGGTATTCCAGGGTTCCACACCGACTCCGAACGAGCTCTGACTCTTCGTATTACATCCCCATGTTGTTTGGTGTCTCGCTGTATTGCATTTTCACTTTTCTTCTTTATGCCCTCTTTTTTCCTTTTTGTTGGTTTTGTTGGTTAAAATTTGTTATAATAAGTATCAAGATATCTGTGCGTACATCAACGGTGTTTAACTTTAGCTCATGTTTTATAAGGCATAATGATATGTATTGTTTTTCTATAAGTATTTTAATTATTTAAAATGTAAATATATTATATCTCGATATTTGTTGCATTGTATTGTCTGTATTTATTGCCCTACTTATTGTCTTTATTAATGACACTTAATGTCTTTCTCCTGAATAGAATGTTAATTTAATGTTAACGAGCTTTGTCCTTAGATTAATTTTCGTGACAATCACTTTTCTTCCATTTCATTAAATTGTTTACTTCCGATTTCAGTTTGCTTCTGAAATACTGAATTTCGTTCAACGAATTTAATTCTCCGTAAGTACTCAATTTCGCTTTTAAGCCTACTTCCATATTGACCATTAAACAATATTCAAAATTATTATACCGCATATCCTCCTTACTGATTACTTAATGTTGGTTGATCTTGATGACCTTCACTTCTAATTCAAATAAATTATTTAATATTCTTCTCTTCTAGGAACCAATTCGTGATTCCAACCCTCAAGGGTATGCTGAGAGCAAACACAACCATAACCATTAAATCACCGACCGCCAGCTTTATTAGCTTCGTTTTCCATCATCCTGTTCCGCCACTCATTTTCTTAATCTTTCATATCGCCTGTCTATGTTGTTTTCGTGACATAAATATTTTTGTAGCAGATTTGGATCATATCCCATCCACTAGATCAGAATCCCATCCACTAGTTCAGATCCTATCAAGTGGAGCAGAATCTCATCCACTGGATCAGATCTCATCCCATGGATCAGATCTCATTCACTCGATCAGATCTCATCCACAGGATCAGATCCTATCCAGCGGATCAGATCTCATCCACAGGATCAGATCCTATCCAGTGGATCAGATCCCATCCAGTGAATCAGATCCTATCCACAGGATCAGATCCTATCCAGTGGATCAGATCTCATCCCATGGATCAGATCTCGTCCATTGGATCAGATCTCATTCACTACATCAGATCCTTCAATCTATGCTGCTGAAAGTTAAAACATTAAGCACTAATGTGTCAATGATTGGATTAAAGTGGAAGTGTTGCATGACCATCAAAGGCTTCTACAACATCTAAAAATAAAAATCGTAACCATTTAGATCTACTTGAATTTAATAACCGCACTGCATATCTTTCATAAATTCAGATTTCCTAACTCATTGGTTTATTTAAAACTTAGGCATTTAATCCATTTCACCACTTAGTTCATAAACACGGGATTTAATTTATCATAATATTTTACCACAAACAATCAATGATTTATTTATTACTTTTATGATTTCTTTATGATAACGTTTCTTTATGACTTGCTGCTATTTCATAAGCATACTGATTATAATATACATATGGAAGTACAGAATAAATAGAAAAAAGAAAATTAAATAAAAATTAAATAGAATGCGTCCATAAAATAAGTTATCATTGCAAGGCTTCAATTAGCATATTTGCCATATAATAACAAATATTTTAAATTAATCTGTACTCTTATAACAATGGTGATGTGGAGAAAGGAGAATTTTTTAAAAATTGGCCAAGAACTATAACCATTGTAATTTCCATAAGAGCGTAATTTTCTTAGGTCTTATTTTCGTTTGCTTACACAAGTTTACTCTTTTTACTCTTGTGTCTACAAAATACAAACCAATTCCCAGAAGACCAATTTATTAAAAGCATGTAGAAAGAAAAAGATTCCATAAGGTTTGGGTTCCATGATCAATGGGTGTGTGGAAAATAACAAGTAACTTTGATGGGAACTACAATACTGCTGTTTTACGGAGTCGAAACAAAGGATCTTGAGGCAAATTAAAACACTTCTAGCTTCAGAAAAATTAATTTTATTTGAAAATTTCCCAGAATAAATAAATGCAAGAATATATAGGCCATTAACGAAGAGGTTATCTTTAGAAAAGGAAGAGTACGTATTTTGCGAAGGACAAAACAAAATAAAACAGTTAGCCTTCTTTACTACCTCGATTTTTATTTCAATCGCTAAAATAGTCGATAAAATAATAAATTTTATATAAAATTGAACAAAATCAAAATATAAAACTTATCTAAACATGCGCTCAAATTCACAAGCTATTCTTTAAGCAACATTGTGATACGTTGTAAGATCAGATACAGATCATGTAGGCCCTACTCTTAAATGCATGTCTACTGCAAATGTACAAGTAGTACAATGTATAATCAGGAAAACTTGGCATTCCAGATGCATATCGCTGAATCACAATTGAGTTTGTTTACTGAGAGTCAAAGCCCTCGCACTGCAGGCTATCGTTCTATCTACGCCCAGTATTCCTCCGCTATATTTATTTCCCTTTTGCTCCATATATCTTTCCGTGTCAGTTGGTATTACGGTTCGACTGCATCCTATCCCAGACAGGCATTAGCTGGAAAAACAGCTGGTGCCAACCGCGGAAGGTGAAACGGACACTAAAACATCCGGTTTATTTATGATCGCGCAATCTTTTTTCGACATGGAACTGCAATAATTCTTCATATTTTTCCGCAGCGTAGAGCGAAGGTTTTTACGGCAGTTCGGAATATACTGTTTTTCTACGAATGCGATGGCATAATAATTGATGGCATACAATCCGCAGTTCATCGATCATAGGATTCTCTATTTAGCCAAAGGCTTTGACTGCATCCTTCTTCCGTCACCTAGTTGCACCATTTCCTTACTCATTTATTAAATGTGATTAGATTGATGCTTAACTTGCTGTTTAGATTGAGGTGAAAGTATATAATTATAACTCCTCTTGTACTGGACATGCAGGCTGATTTATATTTATATTGCTTTAGATCTTTTTCGCTTACTATATTTAAATTTTTAATGATTGTTTATCAGCTCGATAGATTTTTCTGTATTCGTTCTCTCTCTCTCTCTCTCTCTCTGTTTATCTTTTACTCTCTCTGTCGGTCTCTCTCTCTCTCTATCTCTATCTCTCTCTCTCTCTGTCTCTCTCTCTCTGTCTCTCTCTCTCTCTCTGACGTCTTACAGTATGACTTCAATTCAAATTGATTTACAAATTTAGTATATTTTTGAATGAATTAAGTAGACATAAATAGATCTATCCCGAAAGAATAATTAAATTTTATTTATATTTCTACTATCATCTGGAAAATGAGCAATATAAAAATGTAGACAGTACATACTGTACTATTATAAATCTAAATGATTCTTAGAAGTAGTTCTGCAGTTATATCGCTAGATAATATTCAACATGCATAGGAAACGTAGAGCGCTTTTTAAACGATAGCCTTGCCTTGCCTTGCTGTCATCTTCAAACTTTTTTGTTTGTTAATCTTGTCACAAATATTACTAAATACAAACATACTTAACAAAGAAATAATTAAGAAGAGGGAGCCTAATAATTCACAAAGGAGCCTTAGATCTGTGAATTAATACTGGTAGCAGTATTTAGTAAGAGTAACAAGTTCGATTAATAATAATAATAACACACATTATAGTGAAATGATCAACTATGTTGATATCTATCACTTTTAATACCACATGTTAAATCCGATAGGCAATTTTGTCCATTTTCCGTGTAACCAGTCCAGTGAATGACCGAGATTTTACTCTCAGATCAGCGCGGCTGGGATTCGAACCCACGAGGGTTAAATTCACCTCAGGATCTGTCATTTAAAAGTTCATGACGTTACCTACACCTCTAATCATTGCGCTATTGAGACATTCAATGGCGCAATGATTATGTAATTATCAATTATCTTTCATGCTACAGAATACTGTACAACCTATGGCAACTATATAATTTACCTATATCCACATAAAGAAGGTATACAAAACGACATACAAAAATATCAAAAACAGTCAAAATAATTCCCCGTGTTGAGCCCGGGTGTGGTTAGGACCGCTGCAGAATAGAGTAACCGCTAACAAGCTGCCGTGTGTACGTAATAGGCGACTACGGCAGGAGCTGAAGAAATTAGAGGAGACCACCTCATCATGAAATTTTTCTCCAGGATTAAATAGCAGTTAATCCATTATAGAAGTGAGGAAGGTAACGGGAAACCACCTCATAAGCCATATTATTCCCAAGCTATAGGCTACATTAAGGTGTGGTTAAGGCATAGCCATTTGTGAAGGGATTAACTCGTTAATCGATAGTGTACTCTTTACGGAGAGTGAAGTATGTGAATAGGAATATGCATCTCGGACCTGTCGTTTGGCAGAACACTAGATAGAGTCAAAATAAGGCTAAGGCAAAATTAGTCTACTTCATAATTTACTTGACATCGATCAATTATTTAATTATTGTCAAATCGTAGATACATATCAGTAGATTAGTTAAAAGAACGTCGCAGCTCTGTTTTCTCAATAACATTATCGTTCGTTTACATTTTGAGACAATTTGTCTAATTACTCAGAAAGTGAAAAAGTGAAAGGGACTAGCTGATAAGTCTTAAAATTTAACAGGTTTTTAAACTTATCGCCTCTTTATCAAGTTTTGGACCTAGATTTTCCTAGATTGATGGAACTGTATTCTGAGGTTGTTGACCTCTAGAAACCTTTAAACTCAAATGCTGATAGTTTAAATTCTCACATAGCTTGTAAAATTTAGCTTCCCCGCACTTAATTCAGTGAAGTGAAGAGGTGCTGTTTTCAGATTTTCACACTCTCGGAGTAATGAACTCCGGTTTTTAGCTGTCAAAGAATCCGCCGGCGTAATTGCATCTAAACAGCCCACCCCAGGTCCGTACCGCCCGTCAGCTACCCTATCCGTCAATGACTCGAGTGGAAAGTGATGCACTTTAGCGGATAGCTTGCAGTGGGTATCCCACTATATATCCTCCTGATAAGACGTCCTAAAAAGCTCTGAGACATCGCAGTAATGTATAACGATACGCTGGCTGTTAGCGCTGATGGTCAATCTTTCGATTGACCTGCTGGATGATAGGTCTATAATTAAAATTCATAGTCATCTCGCTTTATAATGACGATTCTTAGTTAAATTAGCTGCAACAGTGGCTTGATAATGAACCAATGATGTGATCATGAACCAGAAATATGATCATGAATCAGTAATCTGATTATGAACCATTAGATAGCTTGCAATGGCTATCCCATTATTTACCTTATGATAAGACATCCCTTATTTCTTGTACCGGTTTGATGGCCAAATGGATAAAAGAGTTGCCCGATAAATAAACAGGAGATCATCAATTTGAATCCCACCCGGACCGTATCTGACAGTATCCCTTGTGGATACGAAAACAGACGTTAAACTTACCTCTAGAACGTTATCGGACTGGCTACTTACGCTGATCAAAAATTCTAATTCTATGTTATACAGTCTTGAAAGTTGAAAATGATGCTTCACTCGTCCTAGAGATTACATATAAAATACGATTATCAAGTATTGTCACTATCACCCCTTCACACTCAAAGTGGAGTTAGCGAAGAATCGATAATACCAATAACCGAAGAATCGATTTTAGTTTTGAGATTTTGTTATTTTTCAATTTTGGTTACTGAAATATAAACATTACAGACAAACGTTCAATTCTTCTCTCTTGTTGCAGGGATGATAAAATCTTACAATTGAGCGAACTTTCCAGCTTTTACAATTGTTTTTAACTAAGTAACCAATAGCCGACTTCGATTGCTCTTGTATAATTCAACTTACCTAATTATTTAACTCACCCTTATAAAATAACAAAAGAGGGAATTTTAATATCTGATTTGATATGATAAAATCTCTACTTCAAACATTCTCATATTTATATCAAAAGGCCAGAACGCATTAAATCTTTTAATACACTAAGCGCATCATGAGTGCTTTATATAAGACTGGAACAGTTTTAGGAAAGATAATCTCCAAAGATAAACCCTCTTGGCAGCGATAGTTGACCTTCAAGCACACAGCTTGGTGATTGAAAGTCACTCGTCTAGAAAAATGTATTTGCATCGCAGAGCTACGATGATGTATTTATGTAGCGCAGTTGCGACTTTCGACAGAAAATCATTTCCATGTTATAGTTAACTCAGGAAGAGTACCACAAAACGGTCTCCCACCATTAGTTGCCGATATTTCATCTTTATTGAGATTTCATCTTTGCTGGTTTTAACTTCAATGAGAAATTTTGTCAAAGTTTAATAGAAAGCATTTTTAAGATTCTTCTTTGTTGATATTTCATAACTCTGATGATTTCAAAATCAACCACATTGTATTGAGAAAATCATTATTAATAAGCAGTCGTCTGTTGAATGAAGGAAAATCATATTTGATATAAAAATTCGATTTATTTGTATAGAAAGGGTTCATTTGATATAGACCTATTTAATTAGACCCTCAAATGCATAATATAAAATGGCGCGGAGTACCACTTTGTATTGTATAAGGAACAAATTAAATGATAAAAAACCATGTTTTAGACACCTAACATAATTACCTAATGATTTGTGGTTAGTGCCACAAATCATTTTACATTGTATCAAAATCGTTGACGTTTATAGTAGAGGTATTAAATCTAAATTTGAACTAATGTCGGCCAATATTATTTCTTCAAAATATCAGAAAATGATTTATACTCGTTGGCATTATGAATCCTTAGATTTACTGTCAGAGCTTTATTAAATTCCGCTACAAAGTCATTTTCGGATCAGCATGTAATCGCATTCCTGTTCAGATTTAATAACTTCAGAGAATTTAGTTCTTAGAATTTTGTAGCAGTTCCTGAACGTATTCGCACTGATACAGGATATCAAACGGGACTCCAGGAGTACCTAACAATACTAACAATACCTAACAATACTAACAATACTTAACAATACTAACAATACCTAACAATACTAACAATACTAACAATACTTAACAATACTAACAATACTTAACAATACTAACAATACCTAAAAACACTAACAATACCTAACTATACCTAACAATACTAACAATACCTAACTATACTAACAATACCTAACAATACTACCAATACCTAACAATACTAACAATACCTAACAATATCTACAAAACCTAACTATACCTAACAATACTAACAATACCTAACGGTACCTAACAATACTAACAATACCTAACAATACTAACAATACCTAACTATACCTAACAATACTAACAATACCTAACAATACTAACAATACCTAACAATATCTACAAAACCTAACTATACCTAACAATACTAACAATACCTAACAAGACTAACAATACCTAACTATACCTAACAATACTAACAATACCTAACAATACTAACAATACCTAACTATACTAACAATACCTAACAATACTAACAATACCTAACAATAGAAAAGCTAAAAAAACCAAGGTTAACGTCAGTTTCCTCACTCGAAAGCGATGTCAATGACGGGCGAGCCCAGGATTTGAACCCTGCACCTACTGATCCTCGGTCGAGTATCTTACCGACTTCGCCACCGGCTGGAGCCATTGGCGAAGTCAGTAACAATACTAACAATACCTAACAATACCAAACAATACTAATTATACCTAACAATACCAACAATACCTAACTATACTACCAATACCTAATTATACCTAACAATACTAATAATACCTAACAATACTACCAATACCCAATAATATTAACAATGCCAAACAATACTACCAATACCTAATAATACTAACAATGCCTAACAATACTAACAATACCTAACAATAATAACAATACCTAACAATACTAACAATACCTAATAATACTAACAATACCTAACAATACTAAGTATTTTGCATTTCACTTAGGCTATTTTCTCATGCATTAGAGCGTAAGAATTAGAAAGAGATTGGTATATCTAGAAACAATGCAATTAAAGATATACAGAAGCTAAGTTTTAATTAATAAAACTAATTATATAATTCTGCATTAAAGGATGATCTCAGTGAAGCCCCTCCCATAACAACAGTGAGAGAAAAGACAGAAAAGAGTTTTATTGTATTTACTGAAATAACATATTCGTAAAGGTAAAGGATTTACACTTGATTGTAAATCATAGCTTCACCAAAGCGACAAAATATTACTAATTCATGTCATAATATAATTAAATCGCCATGAAACTGGTTACTTTTTATAGATCAACCAAGCGGCTATCTTATCGGATTTTCGAGGTAACCTTCGACATTGCTAAACAAGGTAACTAAAATCTACACATGTAGTTTATGAGTACAAAATTGTTATCCGTCGTACATTCTGCTAGCCTAGGAAAGCCCTAACGGTTAAATATCAGTAGCTAATTAATTAATTGGGCCTGTAACTAATTACTTATAATTAATTATAAATATATTATTTATAGCAATGGCGTCGCCACGGGGTTGTTCAATCAAACCCAGTCTGGAAAATTGGCCCACGCAACTCGTGCAAATCTGGAAATATTTGAATGGGATGTGCTAGTCTGTCATTTTACCGTTCCTTGTAAATCTGAGGCAGCTTGCATGTTGTGTTGTAACAGTTGTTGTTACGCGTATTCGACCTTATCATCGACCTACAGTAGACCATGTGCATTAGAATGACCGTAATCATAAGCTAAATTAGATTATTGTGTGTAAAACTGGGACAAAATGTGAAGGAACCGATACCCCCACTTATAGTGATGCCATTAACACAATTAATGACACTATTACTATCGATAACAGTTTTGGCTGGAGCCAGTGGCGATGTCGGTAAGATATTCAACCGCGGATCAGTACGTGCGGGGTTCAAATCCTGGGCTCGCCCATTACTGACATTGCTATCGAGTGAGGAAACTAACGTCAACATTAGCTTTAGCTTTTTTCAACACTAGCACTATTTATCCAAAAAACATTTAAACAGTCCCACTTGCTATGGTCTAGCATCTCCACTGATTTACAGTATTTTTTAATTTCTTCATATAACTTATTATGCCAGGGCACAACATTGTAATTCTTAGCAACTCTTTTTTATTTACTGGATCACGGGCTAAACAGCCACATTCAAATAATAGCAAACATTTCACGAACGACTTTCATTCAGTATAAAATCACGCTGCCGCCATAAGTGTAAATCCATATACACGGGTTGTGTGAGTCCCTTTGTGTTCCCGCTCACTGTGAGAAGTACAGAAAAGTAAAGAAAATACGCAGGATGTTTGGAAGATTGGTGAAATAAAAGTTAATGGATAATGTTACAGCGACGTTCGCCGATCCCATGATAATTTCGAGTAATCCAAGCTATTTCTTCGCCCAGAGACTCAAGGTCGCATTTACAGTTTGTTCGTTTTCGGTGAGTAATCCGACTCCAAATCACATATTTATTGACTACAGTATATATCATTTTAATTTTCAAGTTTCATTCGTGCTTTAAGCACGTATTTTTATGCTTTTCTGAAAGTCTACTGTAACAGACATGCGTATTAATTTTATCGCTTAGCATTAGCAAGTCGCATATTGACAATAGTAAAATTCACCAATGACTTCTTATCGGGCTACTTGGGTTCATTTGATATTTGACTTGAAAACGTTAAATTGTAGGAATATATACAGTGGCGGATCCAGGGGGCCCAGGAGGCTCAACCTGCCTAACCCTACCCCCCCCTCCCCCCTAAGGCCCGCCGATATAAATTTTAAACTATACTTGCATTGTTCCGATGGCAAATTTTATGTGTAAATATGTTTGTAAGGGCAGTAGTTGGGGGGGGGGTACAAGAGGGAACTTGAGTTCCACTAGCTTGATGTTTTTCAAATATGGACCCCACTGTGGGCCTATATTTGGTATACTAAGAGCGCTGTATAATGGAAGGGGCCAGAAAAATGTTGATCGTTTCACTAGCTCTCAATTTTCCCTTCAACTACTGCGTAAGAGGAAAAAGGTTGTAAATAAAAATGTGAATTCTGTCCCGGAGCACTCTATTAGCCGATCGCAGCAGTGAATATTTTTTAGCCCCCGCCACTGCATTTTGTCTAGTTGCGTCACATGTCCCGAAGTAAGCAAGAATGTGTACTCTCTCAAAAAAATTTAGCCCCCCTTAAAAAATTCTTGAACCCTGAACATAAACTTAATTTTAAGTCCCAAATCTCAAAAGTTACAAGTCCAAATAGTGTTTCTTATTTAATTGTAACTTAATTTAAACTTCTCAAAACATTGTAGATATAGTCTCAGATGATAGCGTAAATGAACTATTGCTGCAGTTTCAAATTCACTGTGATGAATTTTCTGCATATTTACTACTCAGGTTCTCAAAAATAATATAGGCCTACAGGTATAGTTGGTGCAAAGAGGTAACATGTTACGACGTCACTCACTGGCCGTGAGGTTTATAATTTAAACTCCGCTCATAAGAACAAATAGGTAGCAGATATAAGCAAGTCCACAAAAGATGGCCATTATATAGCATGAAATCTGTCAACAAGTTTAATTATAGAAAGGAAGGATTAGATACTGTAGGTAGGAGACACAAATTAGTATAAATCGGATTATCTTCAATAAACTTTCATGTAGACTTATTTAGATGCAAATTAACCATCTCCCTGTTGTCATATGGGTCAAATATATTCTCATTTGCATGAATATAAAGCTATATATTCAGCCAGTCTTTATACTTCAGTAGTTCGTTTTCTATACAAAATATTTTATTTTTGAAGATTTTCTGAGCAGGGTATATTATTAATGGCACTTTTCTCAAAACAGCTGATCCAACAAAGAGTGGAAGACAAAGTTGATAAAGTAGGAAGTGGAAGTAGAAGTGGGATATTTTACTAAAAATGCTAGAGTAGTAAATTACGCATTCGCTTGTTGCATGAAAAGGCGAGAAGAAAGAGAAACGTGAAGAAACTTATGCCTTGAACCCGCTGCTAGACAGCACAGCGACGGAAAGAAAGCAACATCATAAAATATAAAACAGGGCAGGGTGACCCTCTCAAAGTACCAACTGCAATTATTCCAAATCGAGCAGGATCGATGAATAGAACTGGAAACCCCGTGATTGTCGGACAAAGCGTCTTAACAAATATCCCACTCAGTTCTGTCAAAGTAAGTTAGGCGTCTTATTTCCCGCAATCTGTCAGAGTGCCTCTAGAATGAGCCAATTTACACTGAAATGGCGTGTCATCATGGTATTACCCGAAGAAACTGACGAGAGAAAAGGCTAAGCTACATTTAAGCTTTGCTTTCTGCATTTCGAAGTATTTTTATGCGCCTATATCTGCTTCGGAGATCCTATAACTGGTGCTTTCCCATTCTACTGGGAATCTGTTTGTACCTGCAGAGGTTCAGTAAACATGTAGTTTTTAATATACTGACGTAGCGACGCTGTTCTACTTGAGCAATTCTTCGGTGCAGCTTTAATTAAAATCTGTTAACGTCCACTTCCTCTCTGGCAGATGACGATGATAATTATAATATATAATACTTCTCAAGTAGTTCGCGTCTATTTATATAAATAACTAAAAACTTTGAGTTAAAGCTATAGCCTAGAGGTAAGTGTATCGTAAAAACCTAGTTCTTTGTAACCAAAGAATTGAGTTTCCGGCTTAGTTTCAATCTGATATTTGGACAATTATTTTTGCGAAATACTTATACAAAGAAAATGATAAAAAATATGAACTTATTAGCTAGCAATCGACGCCTGAAATGAACGTTATTTGCCTTCGCATTCTTATCAGATCATTAAGCACAGAATCTGATCCCAGATTAATGATATAACGCAGAGAAACCTAGTGTCATTGTCATAAAAATACTACATATCTGGACCAACTATTTGAAATAATCTTCCCGTCAGTCTGCAACAGACTGATTCATTGGACTGGTTACACGGAAAATGGACTAAATTGCCTAACGGTTTAAACATGTGGTATTAAAAAGTGATAGACATCAACACAGCTGATCATTCACTACAATGCGTGTTTCTTAATACCACATGTTTAAACCGTTAGGCAATTTAGCCCATTTTCCGTGTAACCAGTCCTTTATAGCTTCCAAAGGAAACTCAAAACTGTTCTATTCGAACTAGCATACAACTAGCCTAATTGCTCTTGTAGTGCTACTGTGCCATATGAAGGCCCTATATGTACAGTATATGCCATATGTATATAAATGTACTTATTACTAGTAGTATTATTATAGGCAGACCGTGACCAGCGTCGCAATAATGATCATAAGTCGGTTCTCGGCTGGAATTTGTATGTGCTGTTGCAATAGCCAAGCACGTCACAGTTCATTTTATTATTTACAATCATTTTTAGTTCTGATTTCTCCTAGTAATCGTGGCACTTATAGGGCAGGGCGCACATAACATGAGATGAAGAATCCTATAGCATCGGTACTCCAGGTTCAAGTCAATAACGCGGACGTTACAAATTTATAGAAAGATCTGTGCAAAGACTACAAAGATTGATTCATCTTTCATTTGAACAGATGCTCGCCTTTTAAGATTGGTAGTCGGTTAGCAGTATTGAGTCGCTCAAAGGTCTGCATTGTAAACGATTAAGTGGATCAAATGACTGCATTTTAGATGCTGTTCTGTTACACAAGATTTGGGTTTTACAGTTTCTGTCATTGTTTACTTGTCAATTTCGATTTGGAACTGCTATTGCATACACTATATCGCGCAATTTATAAAATAAACTAATTGGCTGATAGATTCCTAATAAGGAAATTCATGTTTCCAGTGTAAAAAGCGTCATCAGCATTTAGATGATTCCAGTCAACTGATTGGCATTTCTGATTGGTCAGCTACAAATCAGAAATGCGAATTAGTTATTGATTTCCTGAGAATAGGATCAACGCATAAAGTAGATGTTACGTTTGATACAACAATTCAGAGAGATTTGTATATTACACTAATTATATTTGCAATGGAAAGAGTTTGATCTTTCCACCTTTGAAAAACCTCTGTGTATTAATTAAAGTGTGCGTTGATCTATAAATACACCAAATACAATATTGCGTAGAGAGGACAAACCCACTGTAAAGGTTACTACAGATGTAGGAGAGCCGGGCGTAGGTAAAAATTTAATGAGGAAGTTCAATGCTTGGCGATAGTTCAAAGATGAGAGCTTGATTCATTTCTGAACTCTCTCATCCCTCTCTCTCGCTTTCTCTTCTCTCTCTCTCTGTCTCTCTCTTTCTCTCTCTCTCTCATCTCTCTCTCTCTCATACGCTTTCTCTCTCTCTCTAGCTCTCTTTCACTCTCTTTCTCTCTCTCACACGCTTTCTCTCTCTCTCTCTCTCGCTGTCTCTCACTC
The DNA here is from genome assembly GCA_905160935.1 of Enchytraeus crypticus. Classification (NCBI taxonomy): domain Eukaryota; kingdom Metazoa; phylum Annelida; class Clitellata; order Enchytraeida; family Enchytraeidae; genus Enchytraeus; species Enchytraeus crypticus. The sequence goes on from CAJHZI010000543.1 coordinate 2,645,274, forward strand.
TCTTTCTCTCTCTCGCTCTCCCTTGCACTCACATCTATCCTTCTCTCTCGCTCTCTCCCTCTCTCATAGACCGCTCACTCTCCTACTTTCATGTTCGATTTTAGAATTATGGTGGGATTTGATGGAAAGACATTATAATGAAAGACTTTAAAAACGGACATGACGACAAAAAGTACACAGTATTTTTTATTTCTATTTATATAGTAATCGGATGTAAGATACTGAAATGGACAAAACTGCGAAGTAACAAGCTAAGAATAACCTCTCATAAAATAACGCACTAATTTTGGAAGTTTGCGCAGTCCTTCATGTAACATTAACGTATTATACACAAGATACACTCCTTCATGAGGCAGTCTTTATCAACTTTTGAAGGGTTCCCTTCTTTTTCTGACTAGGTACACCATGTTCTTTCCCCGCTCTCTCTCTCTCTTTGTCTCTCTCTATTTTGCTCGCTTTTTCTGCCATTTTGAAAACTTCTAAAAAATATTAATGTATCTTATTCGAAAGTTTAATATATAAATCAATTTTAGATGCTAAACAAAATATCTGTATTTATCAACTTAAACTTAAAAGCTTAATGAAAATAATTTCCACATAAAAATACGAACTCGGGACTTTTCTTTTCGATATTTATGGAGGGGGTGAGAGAAATTTGGATATTACTGAGGAAAAATTAGGGCCTTCACAAATTTTATTGGTCACGAAATAGCTGGTCACAGGGGAAGGAGATTTATGCATTTTTGGTGGGGCGGGGGGGGAGAGAAACGGAACTCTTACGGAGATATTAAATACTATAGCAGTTATCCGATCTTCGAGCAATATCCGTTCATTCAAAAAAAGTCCAAGATGGTACCGTCTCTTAAACTTTCATTAAATGGATTGACGGCATTGCACTCAGCGCCATGGCTTTTCATAAATCTGAAATCTAACTCATAAATAAATGATCTATGTGTATATTTACAATAAATGTGTTTATGATTAATATTTCAGACACCTGATATTGGTTAAATCGAAGAGAATAAAATTTTAGGGCTTTATTTTTAAAGCGTGATAAATAAGGAAAAAATTACTAATAACCATGGAGGGGAAATGGAGGAATTAACGAAAACTACAAAATCCGTACCATAATAAAAGCAAAGTAAGTGTACTGCGCAAGCGTATGGCATATGTGTAGGTATGCGGAATAAAAAATAAAATAAAAATAATAATATACATCTGGAGATGATGGATATCTTACTACTACAAACAATACATTTGTCATTAATATCAACATTAAAAAAAATTAAAGACTCCACGTAACTTTGGTAAATCAAAGTCAATTTAAACGTCAGTCTTATCTTAGAGATCTAGTGACCTAACTAACGTGTGCGGAAAAAATGCGTGCTAGTAATATTTTATGTTTTGGGTCTGCTATATATATATACACTTTATACGTACAGTGTCTCCAGAAAATAGCACCAACAGTGCGCCATAACGGCTACAGCTATTCCCGTCCAAATTGCAGCACAACGAATGGAGAGGAATATATTTCTTCAAACTATGGATGTGCTACGGGAATTACTAGGAATTAGGAAAGCGTCGGATTCAGCCCCCATCCCTCACATGCAATCCAAACGCCATCCGATCACTCCCCTCCTTCCCTTGATCTCTTATTTCCATTCACCCCAACTCGTTTTCTCATCCCCTAGGGATATCAGAATACAACCATATCCTACATTCAGACGAAATCTGCGAGTCAGCCGCTGCAGGCGCATAGTTATCGAGTCTGTATAGAAGACTGGTATAACACGGGGCGCTGCTACAGTAGGGTTCAGTTTCGTATTTAGTCTAAGGCTGAAGATTAATAATAGCATAGCAAAGCGGTTAAAGAATATTTAATTAATGTTCATTATCTTCTAAGAAGGAAATAAATGAAAGGCGACTCCCGGGTTTGTACTCATCACCTACTGATTCACAGCCGGAGTCTTTGCCGGTCAGGTCACTGGCGCAGCTAGTATAAGTAGTACAACTAAACTTTATGCCACTGTTTTAGAAAAGCGTCAATTGAAATATCTACAATTCGTAAAGTAATTCTTCAATTAATTAATTATTATACAAGCAATCTTTGACATCGTGCAAATATAAAATTCAAAAATCATTTTAATTATCAGTTACCTACATGTAAGCCTTAATATCAATACTTTGTATGCTAAACACACACTAGTGTCTGGAGGACTATACAATATAGCAGCACTATATTGCATAGTCCTCTTAACAATTTCAATTAACTTATATGACATCACTTAATATCGCATATTATCTTCAACCAATATTTTGGAATTTTATCTTAGGAAAAATGTGATTTATGTGACGTCTTAGCTTATATATATACATATTGGTTATATTACATTAATATTATCATTTATAATAATAATAATAATTTTTATTTTACATTATTGGTTTATTACTTCCTTGAGGTTTTATTATTAGTTCTCTAAGATACTTTCACCATGCGTCTAGACTAGTCTCAAGTGACTCATACATAATACCGAAATCAAATATACTTTAAGGCTAAAGGCTAAGGCTAAATTTAACGTCAGTTTCCTGCTCGAATAGCATATTAGTGACGGGGGAGAGCGTTGGATTTGAACCCTCCACTTACTGATGCACTTACGTTCTTAAATAGATAATTAATAATAGACTCCGTAACCACCTCCTACTACGAAGCTTATTTATTCATAAGGAAGCTTCTTGAGAGATTTTCTGATTTCTATATGCTCTCGCCTCATAAATATCATTTTACTTTCGTTAGAGAAATAGCCAATACTTAGCACTCTACGAGTGTAGCACGGCAACAAGAGAATTTTCTCTTTGCTCTCTGAATCCCTCAATGCCATTTTTAATAATTTTCACTAAATTTATTATGTACTGCATTTCTAAATATAAGTTTATCTTTATTTGTATGGCACGTTTTTGGTTAAATGCAGAATGTTAAGTTTCAAAGAAAGTTGCTTAAATTTGAAATGCTATCACATTACATGAAAAATTTAACACCACGAAGCCTTAAGATGACTCGTTTTTAGCACCAAAAATGAATCCTAAAATAAAGTTAATCGTATCATAAATAAGTTAACAAATTTGGTATTATACAAGTTACAAAACAAAATTAAAGTTATGAAAATGAGATTTAAATTATCTTGCACAATAAATTGAAGAATTTTGTAATTAAACAAATCTTCTAAACAGAAGCAAAGCCGTTGTGAACATTTATATTAACGTCAGAGATATGCATAGCAGATGGATAGCTCAAAAGCGTAAGACTTAGTGATAATTGCTAATAATAACATGAAATAAAAATGGTAATAATTGTTTTATTAAAGTTGTTAAAGAGGGCGAGAGGAAATAGAATAACTGCCTTCACATTTCATAGCTTTGTAAATGCATCAATTGTTGCTAAGTTGAAGCCAGAGCAAGCTGCCTCCTGCATCATTCATGGAATTGTTATCCATCATGTAGATTGCATCGTGTACTGCCATTATACTTGCTAACAATCTGCTATAGAACGGATGTCGCTATTCATTAGACTTTACATTTTTCAATGTGTCAAATACATTATATACATAAATAAATTCATATTCCATTGAATGCCGCCGGAAGTTTAATAGCTTATATTTGTGAAGGCAAGTAGGCAGAGAAGTACTCACTGGAGTGGAGTAGAAGCAGATCCAGTTTACGATTCTCCTTGAGAGCGCTATCCCTCCCGAGTGCAAAAGCTTCTCAGATTCCGGAACTAAATTTTCCGGTTATGAAACCGTAGCGTTATTAAGTTTTAATTGCTAGTTGGTAACGGTGGCAATTTAACCAAATATCTCACGGAAACTACCGAGTTGGAAAATATTCCTCAGATAAATTTAATTGTTTTACTTAAGCATCAGTCTTTTAAACGCCCAACTGCATTGTTCATAAATTCTATGTCTATTCATACAATGTTATATTAAGTTACACGACCTTGTAATAATTATTAATTTGCAAACAAAATTATTAACTTCTCTCGTTCAATCGATAAATGGATACACAAAATTAAGCAGTGGTCTAGACTGTATTCATTTCCAACCGGGCAGAACTACATTCTGAAAGAAATCAAATCATTTGCAAGATATTTAACTTTTATTTTATTACATAGGTTAAATTATTTAATTACTAATGACAATGAGGGTTTGTATGTGCATGTCAGAGAGAGAGAGAGAGAGAGAGAGAGAGAAAGCGAAAGTTAAAATACTCCAGAAGTTATCAATGTTCAGCAGATATGCATGATGTAAAATCATGAAAACAATATTACTCATATTCTATTTTTAGCCTCTACACGTGCAAAGATCTAGGCTGAAATTGATAAAATGCTATTATCTTTTTCCCAATCGATGCACGGTAAGGAGTAAAGCAGAGCTATGCCATTCTATTTCCCCTGTTATGTACAGATCACTGAAGAGTAGACTTATTTTAAATTGTACATGTCTTAAGAGGCGATTAAGTTAAATCTGAGGAAGGCAAAGGGACAGTACCTCAGAAGACATACATGTATATTCACAGCTAAATTACGATGCGGTTAAGACGTAGCCATTTGTTTTAATCAGTTGATCGATGGTGTGCTCTTTATGGAGCGTTAAGAAAAATTTGAGCTTGAATATATACATCGGACCTGCCATCAACTTAGAAAAACACTCGACGAGAGTTGCCATTTTATCCGGAGCCCATTCCGATATCATTTAATTTCTTTTTGTTTTCATTAGCTAGGCTTAGACAGTGCTTATGATAGTTGTGTTGTTTGTCTGCTCAGGAAAATTGGGCAAAAGTTTAATAGCTTTGTACTTACAAGGAAGGCGCTTGCTGAAATATATTAAAGGCTGTTAGTTGAAATAAAAACACGAAATAAGAACATTAACAATGGCACACGGAGCCTCGCATGCGGGCTCAGTATCGATTCATTCATCCGAGACCAGATTCTATTTATAGCTGGACTACAGGAGCACTTATATCGAGTGCTTGTATTAATTATTCATTATATTCTAGCATTGGATAAATCAATAAACCGCTTTCTCTTTCTCTAATACACACTCTCTTCTCTATTTATCTATCTATCTCGTTCTCACTCACTCGCTGTCTCTCTCTCTCTCTCCAACGAGGTCTAAGGCATATAATGTTGTTTCTACTCCGTCTGCTTACTCTTCCTTCAAGTTTATTTATGAGAACAGCATAGACCTAAAGTTGGTCACATCAGAGAAGCAATTAAAACACTATGATGAGTAATTTCTTGAAAAATATGATCTCCAATGTTCGAAGTTTTGTTTGCGATATCATTAGATCTATATTTATGTTTCTAGGACCGGGTAACTTTATGTCGAGCAGTATTTGACATATCTTCAACGTATAGTGGTTGCTTAGGCCTTGCTCTATGTCATCATACCAGCTCAGAAATGTCGTATTCGTCAGTCAATACCGAGGAGCAATGCACGTAACGTGCTGAACTTTATACCTAACTCATTCAATTCATCCTTCTTTTGCTCCTCTGTAAAACTGATTGGATTTACACTCTGACCGAACTTGTTCTCTTTCTTTCCTATTCATTATCTCTTTCATAATCTAACACATTTTGATGAATGAAAATATTCAACGAATTTTGAGGATAGATATAGTCTGAATTATATAGTGCAAGCAATAATCCTACTGTAGAAGAGAAGAAATTGACGGTGTGTTGTCTAAAAGTGGCTCACAAATTGGTTTTTCACTGCTTTCGACTGTTCCTCCATAGTTGCCGCTTATGACACGAATAGTTCATAATATTCTATTATGTTTTCGCCCGGACACAACACTGGGAAAATATTATGAATTCACATGTAGAGGAAGATAACATTTAAATAGACATCACAAGATTTGAACAGTTTCATTGCATACGTCGCAACGTCGTAAATAGATCAGTGTCATTAGCAGACAACAATGACAGGCCGCCCAAGTTAACGTTTGCAAGAGCACGCAACTATAGTAAACTGTACATTCAACGACATGATGTATTTACAATTCAATTGTAGTTAAGATACGTATTTATCTAGGCCTAGTATTCAATACAATACACGATGATTCAGATAAAATTCTACTTATAACCCTGCGGGATTATATTGTCAGTCTAGCAAAATAATTACTGTGATGTAGAATATTTGTACAAAAGATATATCATATTTTTTGCGTAATAATATAATATAATCATCACCATAATGTTTCTTGGAATACCAGTTTAGCTAGGGTTGGGATAAGAAAAGGCCTCCACTCCTCTCTGTGGGGTGAGAAACTTTTCATTTGTTTTAAATAATTTAAGCAATAATATAAAATTTTAAATTCATTTAAAATATTTTTGACTAAGTTACTAATACACTTTTACAAAAATTTGGATCTTTATATATATATATATATATATATATAAATTGCCTGCTATTTAAAAATATTAAAGCTTGTTATTGTATTAAGAAAGGCCTTATGCGATTGCAAGTATACTGGCACCCTATAACAAAAAGATCAAATTCAGCTTCATATTTCAAAACCATAAAGTGATGGGAGTGGCCTAGAATTGAGTCTCTTCACCTATTAATCCGAAATTGTAAATTTAAACCATCATGCTACGGTCACAAAGGAAGATGAAACTCACAAAAGATATAAAAACAAATTACCAGTTTCTTATTCTCAAAATGAGGGCCATGAGGAATCTATTATTATTTCTTAGAATCCACTAAGCTATCTTGTATTTGCATTAACTAGATGTTATTATATATATATATATATATATATATATATATATATATATATATATATATATATATATATATATATATATATACATCCAAGGTTACAAATGAGGAAGTCCTGGAGTTGGCACAGATAGACAGTTGATAAATGTATTAAGAAATAGGAAGAAGAGATGGATAGGACACATTCTAAGGGGGCAAGGTCTAATAAAAGAGGTCATAGAAGGTAGAATGGAAGGAAAAAGAGGCAGGGGCAGGACGAGATTAGGTATGTTAGATGCTTTAAAAACCCACTCATATGTGGAAATGAAGAGCAAGGCCGAAGACAGAGAAGAGTGGAGGCTTTATCTACCATGGACCTGCCAGTAGGCAGTGCACTAAGAGAGAGAGAGATTATATATATATATATATATATAGATATATATATATATTATATATATATATATATACATGCATATATATATATATACATATATATATATATATATAATATATATATATATATATATATATATATATATACAGACTGGCGCCAAAAAAATAATCCCCTAGTGAAATCTTAATAACTTCAAGAAAACTCAGAATATGTTTACTAAATTTTCGGAGCTTCTAGGGGAGGAATTGCTACGTATAACCTGCAAATTTGGTGAAAATATGTTCAGCAGTTACGAAATTACAGCATTTCTACGAGAAGAGTGCAAAAATCAATTTCAACAAAGCTTTTCGAAGTGTCAGTCGTTCCTTTTTAAGAAAATAACGACACTGAAAAGGGCCTTTTACTTAAGTGGTGGAGTATAAGCTTACACTACTTTGATAACTGCTCCAATATTATATGCTTAAAAGTCGTTCTTCTGTTAAAATTATTCCAAAATTTGGAAAGAAAATTTCCGGTACGTTTGTTTAAATAAGCCTTGTTAAAATTCATTTTAACACTTTTTCCGGAGACACACTGTATTTTTGTTACTTCTCAATATATTTTCACCAAATTCGCAGGATATATGCAGAACTTACTCCTTTAGAAGCTCTGAAAATTTTGTAAAATTATTTTCAGCTTTTTCGAAGGTATTAAGACTTTTGGTAAAATAAGCCTTGTTAAAATTGATTTTTTGCACTTTTTTCGTAGAAAAACTGTAACTTTGTTATTGTTCAAAAGATTTTCACCAAATTTTCAGGTTATATGTAGAAATTCCTCCTCTAGAAGCACTAAAGATTTTGTACAAATTAAACTTTAACTCCCTTTACTTTGGACTGAATTTCTGGATTTTGGAATTTGCACCGTTTTTGGACCTTCTTTTTTTGCTCGCCGGCTTGATTTTGTCTCAATAGTGCTCGATGTTGTCATTGATGACTGTAGCACTCAAATTGTTGTTATTATTATTACAAATATATTGCGTTTTGTTGTAGTTATTGACATTTCGCTAGGGGATTATTATTTTTGCCCCAGTCTGTATATATATATATATATATATATATATATATATATATATATATGTATATATATATATATATATATATATACATATATATAGTATATATATTATCCAGCTTAGAAGAATGAAAAGCTTATAAATAAACAATAAGTTTAAATACCGGTTTTCCATTCAGTTCTATTGAATAATATTGTAATCTGGTTTGTAATAGAATTAATCCATTGTTCTATCAATAGCTGGCAGTTACGATTACAATTAGAATTTAATAAAAATGAATATAATAATAATAATAATAATAATAATAATAATAATAATAGTATTAATAATAATTCTAAGACAGCGCCTGTCCATTGCACTCCAACGCTATAATGTTGTCTGTGTTCGTGGCACATAGGCTAATACGGCCTCCCAGAGTGTAGAGGAATTATTTTAACCATTTCTTTTTATTCTTTCTTTTAATTAAATAAAGTCTTTCTTTTATCTTGTTTTAGCTCAGGGCCCTATACATCTCATGGCAATAAAGAAACCTCCGTAATTTCTATAGCAGTGTCATAACCGGTGACCGGTTTTAGAGACTGCTTTACGGGTCCCTCGCAGATCATTATCTATCCTTTTCATGGTTAATCCTATCTTTGTTGCTTTGACGCCAATTGGAAGTAAGCTCTGATATCAATCATTTGTTGACTGACCTGGCTTTGAACCCAGGCAACTTACACCCGAAGAGAACATTCCAAATTGTCGCGCCATATCCCCTCTCCAAATGAATATGTTTAATTAGACTAAATTGATTTAAATTGAATGTTAAAGAACAGAGGAAATCAGAAAGAGCAAAGTGGAGCAGACTATAGCGCATTTCTATGTGATGCTTAAGATGAAATATGAAAGGATAGAGCATTAGTTGAATACTGATACGGGGAAGGTTAGTTTAATTAATCGAGTTTTCATAGATGAACGTAGAAAATTAATAAATCCATCGATTGCACAAGTAAAAAAACGACGCTAGAAGTGAGAATTAAAATTTCTAAATTTGAGCCAAAGGTTCTCAATGAAGCTAATTTAGTCTTCGAGTATAGCTAACTAAAAATCAAACGTAAGTAGAATATAATTTGAATATTTTATATTTATATTTTTATATTCCTTACACAAACAAATAGGATTGTTTTCTCAGGGAATGACGTCCCTGCCCAGTAAATGTTAGTCAAAGCAGAGGAAGGCATAGGGGTCCCACCTCGTATAAAGCAGAAACCCCCAAGAATAACGGTTTATCAAAAGGAGTGTCTTAGCTGATATAAAGACATACTAGTATGTGGACATTAAGAGAAAAGTGGAAGATAGAGATGAGTGGAGGCTCTATATATCATGGACCTGCTAGTAGGCAGTGTACTGAGAGAGATATTCCTTGCATGCCTAGCCAATTCTAGTATTACAGTATTACATGTCAGGCATAACGTTTGAAAATGATTATAAAGCAATAAGATCGCAATTCAAAGCTTTAGCTGAATATAATTATCGGCCTAATATCCAATTCCTTGAGTAATCCCAACAGCATTCTTACTATTTAACACTGTACATTACCAGTAGAGTTAATTAAGTAACGGCTTACGTATTTATTGAAAACACTTGTATGAAATCTATTCAGCAAGCGTCTACATGCACTATGCATATAGACTGATCTACATGTATTGCGCTCGTGCTGCTTTGATGTAAAAGCATTTAAGGTATGCACGATTGTACGTGTATAGGCTCGGTTATGCAGCATACAAGCACGTCTACCCAGAGTAGCAAACACATGTGACGCGTGTTAGACTGTGTAGCTACTTGAACCCGTTCAGAACGAATGAACAGCAGTCCCGGTGTGGATTTATTCTCCGAGGCCGTTCAGTAGTTCTAACCTCCTATAGCAGTCTATCACTCACTCTCTTTCTCTCTCTCTTTCTCTCTCTCTCTCACTCTCTCTCTCTCTCTGTATCGCTCTCCCTCTCCCCCCCCTCTCTCTCTCTCTCTCTCTCTCTCTCTCTCTGTATCGCTCTCACTCTCTCTTTCCTCCTCTATCTCTCTCTCTCCCTCTCTCTCTCCCTCTCTCTCTCTCTCTCTCTCTCTCTCTCTCTCTCTCTCTCTCTGTCTGTATCGCTGTTAGTCCGAACTTTTCTCTCTTTTAACTATTCTTCTCTCTTTCACATTCTTAACGGAAGGTTGTCTCTCTTCCCTACTTCTCCCTGTTCATCCTATTTCTCTTTATCTTGCTCTGTGGTAACATTTCATTGTACGTATTTCTACAATCAACTGTAGCGCCAGTCACAATAGACATACACAATTAAGCTGCTACTTCTTTCCTTGGCAAAATCATACCTTAGGAAACTAAAGCTAAGCTTATCAATACTATATGGGTCCACAAATAAATTTTTTAAAGCAATAAGATAATATTAACTAATTAAAAGCTTCTCCAAAACACTGAGCGTTCCATTTATATAAAAAAATTATATCCACAAATTGTATAAACTTGATTTAACCTTTAAGTCAATGCTGTCTTTATGACTTGAAAATAATTTATGGTAGATTTTTATATATTCACTTGTCTACTTGTTGATGATTTCAGCTTCCGTCGGCCTGACTACTTTCATATATTTATATAGTATATCTCTTTATCTCCACCTTAAACTCTGTACGCTTGTGTGCCTGTGTTTGGTAGTACGTAACTTGACACATACAGACATTTTCTATAAATTTTAAGTATGTTTAAACGGTAGACCATCTCTTACATCATATAGTGAAAATAAAATTATGACTTCAATGTTATGTTTCTATATAACATGTGTAGAACTCTTTCTGAAACTGCATTAGACTTGCATTGTCATTCATCTATTTTCTGGATCTCTAAAATTCATCCGCTTGAAATTTGTCTTAATTTTGCTCTCTCTTTTCGTTACTCTTCGCTTCTTTCTTCTCCTATATCATCTTTTCATCTCACTCTCACTATTTGTTCTCATCGTTCTGCATTTTTTGTATTTCCTTTTTGTCTCTCTCTCTCGCTCTCTCGCTCTCTCTCTCTCTCTCTCTCTCTCTCTCTCTCTCTCTCTCTCGTATCCCATTCCCTCTTTCACTCACACACACACGCACACACACATTCTGTTTTATTCTCTTTCTCTATCTCTCTCTCTTTGTTGATGTTTAGAAAGGAAGGAATAGAAAGCGATTTTCTCTTTCTCGCTCTCTTTCTCTTTTTCTTTTTCTTTCTCTTTCTCTCTCTCTCTCTCTCTCTCTCTCTCTCTCTCTCTCTCTCTCTCTCTCTGTCTCTATCTTAGAAAATGATCCACTATGTTTCCCTATCTCTCTCTCGCTTGCTCGCTCAGCTTCAGTCTCTTTCTCTGTGTCTATCCTCCCGCTACGTGTTTAGAGGAGGAGGAGGAGAGAGGAGATGATTGAACAATTACAGGAGTTAGCGCAACATCCTGTAAGTATCAACTCTGCATACTCACAGATACATCTCTACTCACATACAAAACATTCTGCTTCTGCAGCTGTATCTTAGTGTATGCCTGTCCGCGTCAATCAATCAATCAATACATTCATTCATCCATCCATTCATCGATCTCTCCGTCTGTCTGTCTATTTGTTTGTCTATCTGGTATGTCAATATATTTTCATAGTATCATGTATATCTATCTGTCTATCAATCAGTCAATAAATGTATCAATTGATTATTCAATCAATTCATCAATCAACCAATTAATCCAATCGATATATCAACCTGGCTATCTATCTATCAAGCGATCATCTGATCAGTCAATCAATCAATCGATGGATCAATCGTTCGATCGATCGCTTGATTGTCTGATGTCTGACGTCTTAATATTCTCTCAGTTATTTTCTTCAGCTATTATCACAAATCGTTGCTAAGTTATTTAACTGTGTATACATTTGACTACTACAGTAACAGTACATGCTACAGAGTCCTGCCCGCTGCTAATGAATAGTTATACATAACTCTAGCAATAAGTTCAGCTAAAAGATCTCAGCCGGCTTAATTATTAGCGGTAAATGCATTTAATACTGTTTGAGCTAACGTTGCACAGCTACTGCTAACTCTGTGCGGTTTTTTGCATTGTTGGAATTACGAAGCGGGTTAATATTAGATATCTATGACGACCGGGGTTCAATTTTCTGTCATGCTAAGACTAGAAATTGTTAAAATAACTCATAAAATTAGGTTAAGGCACTCTCAGCGTCCACCTGTATTGTGCAGAGTTTCATAGAAGTTAATTTAACAACATATACAAGAGACTTCAAAGTACAATGCGTAATTCTTCATAGTATGCCTTTTGAAACGTTTTCTTTACATAGATATCAGAAATGCTATGGACCTATATGCACAAGCATTCAATACTCAATATTCTTAACATTTTCACAAATCTATTTTTAGTATTTCGTCAACCTGTTCCTCTCCATTTATCTAGTACAGTTTGCTTCTCGAATAAAATGTTTAGAAAACTCGAGTATGGTTATAGAAACACGATCTGAGCTGATACATAGGAGACCTGCTGGTTAAAAACAACGTTCCTTCTGATACCTACGTAATTAGGGATCACGGAGTTCAATCAATCCTGTTGATTCGCGATCTAAAAGCGGATCTCTAATCGACAAAATTGGCCACAGCTACGTCTACCATCCCTCCAAGTTTTGTGTAAACAAACCTCTATTTTTTGTAATATATATATATATATATATATATATATATATATATATATATATATATATATATAATTGTGCTGGTGTAACTTAATTCTGAGCCTAGTAAGGATTGCATCATGAAAAGTGACTGAAAACGTATCCTAGTTTTTCAAAAAACACAATTGAAGTGACAAGTAAATTTCAATTTTGAACTATTTTCTGTACAATATTCTCTTCGCTGCACATTTGAGTTTGTCACAGTTTTAGAACACCTGAAGTTTAATACCATAACTGGTATTAAACTTCAGTTAATTACTAAATACTAAATACTTCTTGTTAATTACTAAATACGCATTTCGACCCCTGAGCTATAATTATGCGCAAATAATTTAAGCAAATCTAAATTTAAAGTCTGATTTTGGTTTTTGATTTATCATTAGTAATAGCGATTCGTATTTAATTCACAAAAACAACAACAATTTATGTGCTATTGTCCCCACTGAGAATATCGAACACTATTGAACTAAATCGAAGTCACCGAGCAAGAAATAAGAGTATGGTAGGATACACTCTAGGATACTATGGCTATTCATTTATTAAACTAGACTAAGCACTCCCTCAGTCAATACGTCTATCAAATCGGTGCGTTTTTGAATAATGGTGCAATTCGCTGATTTTCTTTAATTATACTTTTTTGTATCCATGTGTACGCTAGTTTTTCATGCCATAAATCTGAAAAAATAAATGCAGTAAATCAGATACGGACTCATATATATTTAGTAAACTAGCTTAATCTGAGATTTTACCAGTGAATTGGTTCCAATAAAAATTAGTAAAATATCACAAATGGATTTCTACTAAGAGCTAGATGCAGACAGGACATGAATCACTCCCATTGCTCAGTTCAAGACAATATTTCTTTTATTCTTATTTGCAGAGCTGGTTTCTAGTTCTCTCTTTGATGTAAATTGAAATAGGGTGTTCATGGTATCTCTTTTCGACGCATTAGAGCTCTATAAACAAATGTACTATTAGTACGTGTAGTCCTAGGTATATAATTGTCATATATGTAATTGTATACATGTAATTGCATATTGTGAATATATGTAATAGTGGATATCGTGCTTAATGTTACGTTAGTATGTTAGAATAAACTTCAGGAAGTACTTAAGTACGGGGTCATTATAATATTTCCACAAAACAATCTACTCTCTCTCTCTATCCCCTCTCTCTTCTCTCTTCTCTCTATCTCTCTCTATCTCTCTCTTCTCTTCTCTCTCTCTCTCTCTCTCTCTCTCTCTCTCTCTCTTATCTCTCTCTCTTTCTCCCTGGGGTTTACTCCCACCCAGGACGATTATGGTACATGTTCTTATACATTGCCTTAATTCACGCTGCGTTCATTTAATATAAAAAACTACACTAATAATAAAAAAACTATAGTTAATAAAATCTTAGTAGTATAATACTACTTTACAGCAATCAAAGGATAAATTATTGTTTATTTAGTAAATTATAGCAGCATTAATATTGCTTTGAAGCAATCAAAGACTAGTTATTTTTATTACGAAGGGCTCGTTATAATCTGTTACGAAATAATATTAATATAGGTCTAGGGCGCCACTTACGGTCTTAATTAATTACAGGTATAATATATATAGAATATATATATATATATATATATATGGATACTTACATATACATATATATACTATAAAGATATATATATAATATATATATATACATGTATATATATATATATATATATTATATATAATATATATATATATATATATATGTATATATATATATATATATACACACACATCTATATACATATATATATATTCAGAATCTTAATCTTGATAAATTTAACTGACATTAATTTACGCATTGTTTCCAGCTAGAGAAAATAGAGCTACTCCATTGTGGGAATTTCTTGTTGCTTTCTCCTCTCCAGCTAGTAGCCTCTAAAAATACGAGCAGCAACCACGATCCGGAACTCTTTACGTAGTAATCGCCGCTATTGTTCTTCCCTTTCGACTTTCTCTGGCAAGCTTAAGACATATCTTTTCCCACCATAGACATACTCTATGGTGGGAAAAGATAATTTTGAACCTGTATACGAATCAAAGAGCAGTAATCAAAGCCCAACAAGAATACTCAGAAGAAGGTGAAATAGGACGTGGAGTAAGACAAGGTTGTAGCATTTCACCGCTGCTGTTTAACATTTACGCTCAGGCAATGATGGAGGAAGCCATGGAAGACTTGGAAGAAGGAATAAAAGTAGGAGGGAATTTGTTACAAAATGTACGATTTGCAGATGACCAAGGAATGGTAGCGGGCAGCGAGATTGGATTGCAGAAGATAATGAATAGGCTGAATGATACGCCCCTGAAGATATGGCATGAAGATTAATATAAAAAGACCAAGGTTATGAGAGTGTCCAATAATGAAGGTGAAGTTAATATCAAAATAAATGGTACGAAATTGGAACAGGTAAGGAGTTTCAAATATTTGGGTCATACTATAACCGATGATGGGGCAGGCCGAGATTAGGTATGTTAGATGATTTAAGGACCCACTCATATGTGGAAATGAAGAGGAAGGCGGAAGACAGAGATGAGTGGAGGCGTTATGTACCATGGACCTGCCAGTAGGCAGTGCACTAAGAGAGAGAGAGACATACTCTATCTATCCTTACCATTTCTTGATCACCGGGCCGGCTTTCATTTTAAAACCTTACTTCTTAGTGTCAGGGACGTCTCTTGCAGACTCTGTACAAACAGAAATCGAAACACCACACTGTGACTGACGACTGAAAATACCAAGAATTCAATATAATGCGAAACCAAACGATTGCAACTACAAGATTCAAGACAAAATGGTCACAATTTAGACCTATGGCAGAAAAATGGGTTTTTAGCTTGTCCAGGAAAGCACAAATACAAACACAAATCGAAGATCCTGTGGCAGTATGATAAAATATGACACGCAAGTGAGAAAATTGTAAGAAAAGGGATAAAATGGTATTTCAAATTTTCTTTCATAGTCTAATCAATAACTTCTAAATTTGTGTCAATTATCATTATTCGGCCAATAATTCGGCCAATAAGAAGAAACGCATTTTTCAATTTAGTAGAAAATACCAATTATTTGAAAATAGGCATGCATCTGCATACCATAGGGGAGGAACTAATTTTTCTCTCTCTTCTAAACCATAGGTCAAAAGCTTGTAGCTTGTTGAAACTTTAAAGAACTTCAATACATGGAGTATCTGAGTATGGATACATGTACGCTTCAATTGTATCTTAGTATGGATACATGTAAGCTTCAATATTATCTTAGTATTGATACTTGTACGCTTCAATACTATCTAAGTATGGATACATGTACGCTTCAATAGTATCTAAGTATGGATACATGTACTTGTTTGCAAAATGTCTCAGCTAGACAAAAGCAGAAACGCTACTCTATATAGGCTTATATATTTTACGTTATCTTTCATCTTTCTGTAAGTAGAGTTCAACGGAAATCTTAAGCACGCCAGAGATAACATCACCAAAATCAAGATTTACTATTTGCATAGGATACATGCTAGTCTTTCTAGTAATGAATAGTTGTTGTTGATTACACCCAAATCAGAAATGATGCCAAATCAATGCTAGCTTGTGTGTCACATAGTATGACGAACAGTGCGAAAATATTTGCCTATTTTTTATAATAGCGATGGGTTTTAGGCAGACAAAGAAGACAGCTATTTAATGTAGTTGACAGTTCAATTTTACAAAATATACAATTATAATTGAAATGTTCTTTAAACTAATAGAGCATTCAGTTATAGGAAGTTATAGTTAATCTAGTAAATTTCCAAAAAATAGTTGAACACCATAGCAAAATTGCTTTATCTCTAAGAGTAGACAATGATAGCTTAACCAAGTCATTGTATAGGTATACATGTATATAATATGTATCTATAGAGTACTATGAAGTACCATGAAGTTAATCCATAAGTACTTTAATAAGTACTATAAAGAGGATCTATAAAATACTCCAAAGTATTTGGTTTTCTTAAAAAATTAGGTGGAAGAGAGGAATCAGCATATTAACCATTTTAAATTTTGCTAGTGTTGTAAAGAATTTCGATATTTTTTAAATATAACGGTGTACATAAAAACGATAATGACAAAACACTACTATTGTTCATGACAATATTGCTAACTATGAAACCAGTTCCAAATCGATGAATGACTATAAAAGCGGCGCAAATCTGAATTAGTGAGACGAGCTCAAAGAATTAGAAGAATAGAGTTAAAGCCTAAAGGAGAGATCGAAGAGAAAATCTTTTAACTGTCCTTAAAACTGTTTATAGGGAAAGAAAGGTAGATTAATGTTAAATGTTTAATGGAGTACATAATGCTAAAGGCGTCTCTATACTTTACAACAGTTACAGTAAAACTAGCAATAGACAATAAAATACACATAGCAAAAATCACGACTATTAGTGGCGGATCTAGGGGGCCCAGGCCCCCCATTAGGTCAGCCCATAAAATTGTAAACTATATTTTCATTGTTTCTATGGCACTTTCTATGTGTAAATATTTTTGTAAGGGCAGTGGTAAGGGGGTATTCGAGAGGGTACTCAGTTACACTAGCTCGATTTTTTTCAAACAGGGGCCCATATTTGGTATACTAGGAACACTATATAATGGAAGGGGGCCCGAAAAATGTTACCTTTTCATTAGCTCTCAATTTTCACTTTAATCACTGTATAAGAGGAAGAAAGGGTGTAATTAAAAAATATGAACTCTGTCCCGAAGCATTGGTGCAAACAGCCTAAGCTGGGAGGGGCTTAAGCCTCCCCTCTACGGCAAATATGGGTCACATTTGCAATTCGTCCAGATCCGCTGAGTTTCTTCAGAGATGAAAATAATAACCGAATTCCTTCCAAAACAAATGTAGGATTTTAAACATTTAGATTTTCCCCTGACTTTGCTACGGATGTGAGTTGGGTGAGGGGGGTAAGATGCGGGATACACTCACTCTATGAGCAGAACGCAGTAGTGAAACAATTTTCGCCCCCCCCCCCCCCCCCCCCATGGCATTAGTTTTGTCTGGTTGTGTCACATGTCCCGAAGTAAGCAAAAATGTGCACACTCTCAAAAAAATGTCGGGCCCCTCCCTTAGGAGATTCCTGGATCCCCCCCTGACAATATCAAATAACTATCATATGTTGTACATGTAGACAGGAAGACGAAGAGAAGGTGCTGGAAATTGAAGGAAGAGAATTTCAAATCTTTGGTATAACGTACGAACTTGAAGGAGCGCTTGGGTTTCGTGCAATCAAATAAAATTTCACCGCCAACCAAGTTAATCAAATCACAAAAAAACACATAGGCCTTCAGTATAAACATTGAAGTATTCTTTAGCTTGGGACGTACAACTAAGCTTTCTGAGAAAATTGTCAGTTACATTCATCAGATACATCAGTTTCTTAGTCACATCTTGCACCAGATGAGTAGAAACCGGCTGATATACATGTATTCTGAATCGCTCCAGACATAAGAAGGCTTCAATCAAATCTTCGAGATGGAGTAGCACGGCGAGGGAGCCACTGTGCTGCAGAATGAGATGGATGGACGGAAGGCAGAGGTCGACCCTCTATGGGTCGTGGCGATTGAACGAAAACGTGAGGAGGAGAGAAAGTCGATGATTCTTCATTAATGATTTAGCAGAAAGGCAGGTTGCCAGACTCACGAACCCCAGGTAGTTTGAAAAGTTTATCGATTAGATAGCCGAATTGGTAGTACATTTGTCGTTTAAGTAGCCTAAGCAGCACACACCAATTTCAAATTCCAGCCGGACAGTGTGTGAGAATAGCACGTGGTAGTATGAGATAAACGTAGCTTTAGGAATCTTTAGATACATATTTAGATAATATTTTCCTTAACTATTTGACTATTTCATTCTATAAAATGTCAAATATTATATTAATCATTCCATTATATCGGTTCAAGTATTCAAATAGTAGTTTCATGTTGAAATTCCTAACCAACTTGCTTTCAACTGCACTAAATAACTTGCGCTTGATCAGCAAGAAGATTCCATTAAATTTAGCCTGAATGGCTGCTAAACCTCAATAGAGTCATCTCTTATTCAATACTAATTGAAATTAATTAACTGAACTCCTATAATCTACTATTACTACTGTTCTACGGTGCATTATGGCATAAAGCGGAGGGTACATAAATCTCTAAATACTATTACTACTACTAATCCTATTCTTTAATTCCATTTATGTTTAGACTGGTTTTCTGGATTTTGGAATTTGCACCATTTTGGATCTTTTTTACACACCGACTTGGATTTGTTTAAATACTGCTCTATGTTGTCATGGATGATAGTAGCACTCTTTTTTGTAATGTTATTTACAATGATTATACTTGTGATGATAATGACGATGTTGAAGAAGAAGAAGACCATGATAATGATTATGATGACGACGCTGATGACGGCGATGGTGATGATGACTGCATTATAATTTTAAAATTATTATTATTTCATTCGTATATTTACTCTCTTGATATACCGCGTATAATTCAAGAGCAGTAAACAATTGGTCTAGTCTGCGTTAGACTAGGCACAACAACAACAATAATAATAATAATATTAATAATAGTAACAATAATAATAATAATTATTATAGTAATAATTATAATAATAATAATAGTAATAATAATATAGCAATAGTAATAACAATAATAATAATAATAATGGTAATAATAGCACTAATAGTAATAATAAAAATAACAATAATAAAAACCCCGTTGGAGGTGACTTCATTAATGGCATAGGCTGACTATTAGCAGAGCAAACCGGCGGTAAGCGAGAGACCTCTTTCCTTTGGCAAAGGCTATCCATGACTTTGCCAATATTCAATGCAGTCTACTTTAGCAATTCTTTTAAGCAGCTAGATGACCTCGAGTAGCTGGGCGGCGATTCAGCCCGTATTGCTCGAATCGTTTTTATCAAACATCGCGTTTTTATACCCAGGATAAATCTTATAATAATAATAATAATAATAATAATAATTAATTAATAATAGTAATAATCACCAACATCATCGTTATCATCGCTTGCAACCAAGTTTACCTATGGTTTGAATTAGAAAATTATGTAGTAATTTCTGGAGCCTAGATGCTTACCAACCAAATGCTCTTTCTATCGTTGGTTTCGATCGTAGTGCTTTGTCGCCTTTTGCTACAAGTGAAGTCCACGGTTGTTGGTCTATTCTTCAGCAATCCGGATACAAAACGGGTAAATAATAATAAGAATATCATAATTACTACTAAATACATCAATAAAGAGCCGCCCTATTCTAAATGGCACAGTAGCTCTGATTGGATAGTGAAGGTCAAGTATCCTGGTGGTATAATGCCACAATAGGTAAAGTGTACAGTACCGGTTTAATTTCATCTCTCACGCAGTGTACGGCCTACCGACAGATCAATGAAATAAAACTTTTCTAATTAATTCTCTCTTCAGTTTTCTTTTTCATCTACCACGTATGCTTAAATGCGTAACAGTTAGTTTTAATCGTCTAGAAACCTTTGTCTTGGTCTTGGTCAGCCTGTATCCTTTTTCCATTAATTTTTTTCTTTACTTACTTTTCAAAAACCCACCCCTTTTAATATGTCGTATCCGGCTTTTCTTTCCATTTTTATGACATTTATTATGTCTCTCTCTCTCTCTCTCTCTCTCTCTCTCTCTCTCTCTCTCTCTCTCTCTCTCTCTCTCTCTCTCTCTGCTTCTATCATACGATGATACGACAGAGTTATAGTGAAACATAAGTCTCTCTATAATATAGAGAACAACGAGAGCGAGACAGAGATACAAAGCAATGAACGAGAGAAAGAATAGAGAATTTAACGCACAACAACTGTGTCGATATTCGATGCGAAACATTCCTGGGTAGTTCATCCGCGGCGAGCAGACGTGTAGAACAGGCCGCGAGTGTTCAAGCGTTAAATTAAAAGATTGAGCGTGGGAGTGAGAGACATAAGTGGCGATGTTTTATAGGAAACAGAGACCTGGGCGTTAGTGCTTGGAATGTGTTAATGCGCCACAATCACATAAGCTAATGTTAACGTCAGTTTCTTCACTCGAAAGCGATGTCAGTGACGGGCGAGCCTAGGATTTGAACTACGCACATAGTGATCCGCCGTCGAATATCTTATCGACATCGCCACTGGCTCCAGCCCATACATGGGGTGTATATTAGTGTACATGTATGGGTGTTTGTACACCCATACACTAACAAACACCCCCATACACTAACATACACCTCAAACATTAGCATACACCCCATACACTAACATACACCCCATACACGAGCATACACCCCATACACTAACATACACCCCATACACTAACATACACCCCATACACTAACATACACCGATACACTCACATCCCGTACACTAATATACAACCAGTACACTCACATACACTCCATACACTCATATACACCTTGTACACTCATATCGCATTCACTCGGGTATCCGCCACTCATATCACACATGTTTACATCACATGCAAGTTCTTACACCCGTATCATATGAGCGCACATCACATACCCATGTACCCAAAGAGTGTGAGTGCACATCTCATACCCGTGTGCCCAAAGAGTGTAAGAGCACATCTCATACCCGTGTGCCCAAGAGTGTAAGTGCACATCTCATACCAGTGTACCCAAAGAGTGTAAGTGCACATCACATATCAGTGTACACAAAGAGTGTAAGCGCACATCTCACACCCGTGTACCCAAAGAGTGTGAGTGCACATCACATACATCACGTACACAAAGAGTATGAGTGCACATCACATACCAGTGTACCCAAAGAGTGTAAGTGCACATCTTATACCCGTGTACACAAAGAGTGTGAGTGCACATCACATACCCGTGTACCCAAAGAATGTGAGTGCACATCACATACCCGTGTACCCGTACATGCAGGAGTATATAACATTCTTTATGCGTACACCCACATATGCTTGATTCTGGTGGATACAGTGTATAAGTTTATTGGAGCAATGGTTTGTGTCTTCTGTACGACGCTCGTAACTTTAGCAGAATTAGATACATTAGAGAAGACACGTGTTAGACGACAACACCGATAAGCTGACACGAGATCTTCAGCAAAATGTTTGGGTTGCGGCGTTTGAGGATTAATTGAAAGCTGTGACGGAAGAATGTGAAGTACTATGATAATATAAAGAATACAATCGACCAATGACGTGAAGAATTATAACAATAAATGGTAAACAGCAGCCTAACGAGCTGCTCGCTTAGGTCGAAATCAGAGAGAAAACAGTTTACAAGCGGATATGAAATACTAGCCGTATAGCGAACAAAGAACAACAACAACACTTTTTCAGCAAGTTGAGGAATTGAAATAGCTGACCGTCAGTTTACGAGTCTAAAAATTAGCAAATTAGCGCTTAGTTAACCTTTCTTCGCTAACCAGGTGGTATTGTTTTACCCCCCCCCCCCCCAATAGCATTTTTGAAATTATTGCAACATTCATTTAACTTACAAGCAACATTTTTATGACTTTTCAAGCACAGGTATAAAATACATAAATCAGAAAAAAATCATAAATATTGTCACACACTATGCTACAGCAAGCAGTCAAAGTGGCAGTTTCAACAGTAGTTTCTGATTTTTTCAAATATGCAACATTTTAATTAGTTTTTAGGAATATGTTTCTTCACATCATCGCTTTTACACTCTACTTTGCAAGTATAAAAGTCTTTCTGTCTGCGTGACTTCCACAGACAAATCTCTCACCCTTTTTACACTTGCTTGTAGAGCTTCATAACCTTACGCCTCTCACACAGGTAACAGCGCCCACGACTGCGATGTGTCTGATGCCCGAGAGCTGGACGCTTATGATGAGGCCTGTTGACGTATTCCAGGGCTCTATTCACTTGCGATTGATAGCATATCGCCGGGTTATTCTGCCTGTTACTCACGAGGGGCATGCACAGATCCTTGCCCATCTCCAGTATGAACAACCTGCGTCGATCATTGGAACGGGTTTGCCAATTAGGGTGAGAGGAAAACCACACCACTGATGAATTGTGCTACAATATCCAGACATTGTAGCACAAATTTCGTAATTTAACGAGAAGAAAAGTGATAGAGGCCAGTGGTGGGTACCTCTCTTTGCTGAATAGTTGAGGATGCTATCTGGCTTCTTGTTATCTTCCTGAAAGATTTTGTTATCATGAAGCATTGTTGATAAGAGTACGACCAACTTGGTTTTCTTTGGTACCTACGATAGGATTGTTATCAGACCATGGAAACCTTTCCTCTGTAAGATGATAGGATAGAAACCATGGAGACCTTTCCTCTGTAAGATGATAGGATTTCGTCTACATTCACATGATCAGATAATTTGCAACATTCCTTACAATATATAGCTAATTGGTCGACAACATCACTTATAGCTGTCAGTTTTTCGGTTGCTCGCCTTTCTACTCTGGTTTCCTTATCATCGAAGCAAATAAATCGTAGATATTCTTTGAAACGAAGATTGAAGATATTATTCACTACCTTCTAAAAACATTCCTGGCTAAATAATTACTCTATAACCTCAACAGCTTCAGTAAGGAGGAACGGGGGAAGGCTTACAAGCCAAACCTATTAGGGTTCCACTTTGATGTTTCCTTGTGCAAGCCAGTTAACAATAGATACGCTATTTACTAGATTTATTCTGCACACTACAACACACTGGCACTCAAAAGATTTTAATTGAAGATGAATCTATAGCAGTTATACAAGCTGTCAACAGCCGAAGGTTGGATAATAGCCTAGGGGTATAATTATACACCCCGGTTATCTAGAATGTCGTTCTTATTTTGGGTTAGCGGAGAAAGGTTAATGGTATGTACCAGTGCTCATTCCACTGAGAGAATCCACTCTAGAACTGGTCTACTCTAAAGCCTCTCATCCTACTCATAATAATCGTTGGGCTTTCCGCTTCTCAAGATGCCGCAGATATTAATGCCGAGTTTGATTTGCAAGCTGCAAATCAAAACTACTACTTTCCGATAACTCGACTGCGAATTGAATCTGAAATGAATGCCCTTAATTTAAACAGTTTTATCTGTAAAAGCAGAAGCCGACACTAATATGATATCAAATATGAAACTTTACACAGCAATTAACAGTGTTTATTTATTTTGAAATCAATTAGTAATTGCGCTAATTAAAATAGTTGTAATATAGTTCTTACATGCACCATCTAGTCCAACATATGGCATAACGTCTAAACCTCAGCTTATAAAATCCTTACATTTTCGTAATTAAAGTAAGTAGGCTTTAGTAATCAGTAATTTACCTAAATCAACACAGATTAATGGAAAAATGTAAAGAATTTTAATTACCGAGAGTTTAAATTAGTAAATTAATTTACTAATTAGTTAAAATAAATAAATCACGACGCTAACAATGAATCACTCTCAATCAGCATTAACAGATTTGGTAAAATGGTACAATACTAGAGTTAACTTTCTGTTTTAGAAATATAGACACACTGCTAAGCACACAGCAGTTCACAGGTGCACAGTTATAGACCCCAACAGCCACTGATGACCTCACCAGCCACTGATGATCCCACCAGCCACTGATGACTCTACCAGTCACTGATGACCCCACCAGTCACTGATGACCCCACCAGTCACTGATGACCCCACCAGCTACTGATGACCCCACCAGCCACTGATGATCCCATCAGTCACTGATGACTGCATCAGTCACTGATGACCCCACCAGTCACTGATGACCCCACCAGCCACTGATGACCCACCAGCCACTGATGACTCCACCAGCCACTGATGACCCCGCCAGCCACTGATGACTCCACCAGCAACAGATCACCCCACCAGTCACTGATAACCCCACCAGCCACTGATGAAGGCTTGATGCAGTAATACCAACGCTAAATTTTGAAGTAACCAGTAAAAGAGCTTTTTCGGTTATGTGTGCATTAACAGCGAGGATTATAATTGATCACCAAAAAACCACCATGGACAAATCAGTTACTAAGAAGTTAGTAAACTTGATAAAAGGTATAAAAGTACATGATTTCGTTTTCAAATTGAAAGTAAGAGATAGTACTAAATCCATAAATTTCTCAATCTGCTAAATGGACACTGCCAACATTTCAATGCAATGAACAATATTAATGAAATGTCCTAATCTAATTCTCGCACCACAATATTTTACATCTTTGCATCATAGCTAAGGAAACCTACTAGTAATGACTATTGAATGACGTAAATAATAGCACTGGCATAAACGAACACATGCAGTCAAATATAAACAACAAAGTAAAACTAAAATTATCAACTTATGTTGAAATAATAGCTTCAACTAGTGCCTTTGTAATAATTTTTAAATGAAACTATTAATGATATGCTACAAGTAGAAAAATGTTTTACAATATCATACTAAAAATTTGTAATAAACATTAATGCACTTGGATACAATAATGAACTTGGATGCAAACAGGAAAATAGTTTGATATTGTAAAATTTAGGGGACACTTTCAAAGATTAAACAGATCAGAGAACAACCATTGATACAAAAATACAAATTTAACATAATAATAGCTTTAATTATTTTGATAATAATGAAGATTTTAAATTATATCCTTATTCAGGTTTTCGGGAAGTAAGCATTACAATTAATGTAGTAGCCCTTTATTAATAATTACTAGTGGGAACGAAATAATCATCGACCAGCTTAATGGAAAATGTAGAATAAATTAGAGAAGTAAGTGAACTTAGTTCAATTGCATACTTTGAATCTGAAGATGCAGTCCAACACAACAGGACGGGAAATAGAACCTCCCACCTTCCACTTAATATCCATATGCATAATGCAGAAAAATAAATAAATTTATAATTATGCTTCTTACGTATTATCTATACAAAGTCACACATCGCAGAAGATACCTTATAAATACTTAAATAGAATGAAGTAGGAACTTAGCAACACTGAACAAGAGTACGATGGCATTGTTTCAGTTCTTAGCTCTGATCGATGAGCTCGTCTATATCAGCGTTGAGCCAGTCCTGCGTGATGTCGTCGAGATAGTTGTCGTAGTCTATGAGTTCTCTGTACGAACGAGACTTCAGCAGCGATGCCGCAAGCTCCTGGGTTGCATCAGAGTTCTGTATTCTTACGCTACAGAATCAATCAATTTATTGTTCTGACGAGTCAAGTGATCTAAGTAATTTCAATCAGTTTAAGTATTTAATAATCATCTAAATTTATTACTAAGAGTTTTTTTAGGTATCGTTTAGTATCGTATCGTTCAGTATCGTTTATTTGTTCATCACAGGACAGATTGTACAAACAATAGGAACTTGCATGTAGTTAGATGAACAAATAACAATACAAAGAAGTTACCATAAAAGAGCCAGAGCTCAATTCGGTAATACCATAATTAGTTGCTATAGCAGAGTCTACTTAACACTCTTCAGTATATGTAATATATAAATAGTATATATCTAGCAATGTAACATTACAGTTAAAAGATTCCTCGTTACTAGACAGACACTCTTCCATTCACAGTTTTTGCAGTATATAACTCTGCAACTCTGCCTCCTGTTGCTTGCTCCAGTCGTTCAGTTTCTGCTGTCAATGGCAATCTTAAAATTTATCTTATCCCACTACAGATTTTTAGCATCTATCGTTATCTATTCTGATTCTTTCTAGCACAATAACCTGCACCTTGGAGGATCTCAGACCTCCCTCTTCAATACATATCTTTTGTAAACTATTTGGGTGAACCAAAATTGAACAATTTATAACATAACATTACAGAGTCAGGAAGCAATTATATGCTTGTTTAAGACTCATCAGGCTCTTAACTAAAACCAATTAATATAAATAAAATCATACAGACTTCATGTCAACATGCGAAATTTATACGTAGCCTATGTATAACACTGAAAAAGCAATTAGCATCTAATTTACATGTTCTTATGTTTATCATATTTATTGTTAAAAGCATTCACTGATTCTGCTTCCACAACTTCGCTTGGCAAACTATTCCACGCATTAACAACTCTCTAACTAAAGAAAAATTTCCTTAAATCTAGTCTCCTTCTACATTTACTAAGTTTATAAATATGTCCCCTTGTGTTCCTGTTGTTTGATAAATTAAACCAAATTATTTTCTCCTATTGAACTAAAACTAATTTATGTAAAATGTATATACTTAACTATAGCATGACAGAGTAAAAATAAACTATAATTATGTTATCAGCACCTAACATATAATTAAGTGCGCGATAATGTTTTTCATCTTGGCCACAGCAATGCACAAACCTTGTGTGTAAAATTGTCAGTCTTCGCATTTCAATATACACAATATATTTGCCATAATTTGTGAAGAAATGTTTTTATTGACTGATCTAGCGGTAAATGGATTGATTCTTCCTTTCCTAGACTGTACCCAATATTAGATATAAGCTATTTAAGATAAACTGCACTCTCTCTCAAATGCTAGGCCAAGTGGCAGATCCAAGGTACATATTCATACTCAGAATCTGCTATTATGCTTCACATAGAGAACTCCATCGATCAACAAGTTAATCCCTTCTCAACAGGATACACCTTACCCACATCGTCTGTATCCCATAGCTTGAGAAAAAATATGACTTCTCAGGTGGTTTCCCGTTGCCTTCCTCAGATTATGCTATGTCGCTTCTTACAACACGTGCAGTTAACGGTCGATCTATTATATATATAATTATTCAGTGTCGTGGACACAACACGGGAAAATGAATTATTATTTTCAATTCTGAAATCAGAAAGCTAAGATGACGCTTCAGTGAACTCAATTCAGACAACTTTTCAGTTGTGGTAATGGTGCTAGCAATTATCCATTATCACAGCTTGATGGAGCTTAAGAGTCTGGGACCCAGAAACAATTAAAATGAAGTATTTATTGCGTATGCAGACTACCAACCCTTTGTTAGATATCTTCCACTTTCCATCCGTACATGTATAGAGTACATAGGACTCTTCATTGACTTGATTTATCTTCTTATTATCGATCTGTACATATATCAATATGCAGCAACTTTAAGCTCATAAATAATATAAATTATAGTGAAATTAGCAGAACAAATATTAAGAAATTTGTGTAGTTTATCAATGCCAAACAGAGCAAATTAAAATCTACCATTGCAGTACAATACAATACAATGAAATGCAATATAATACAATGAAATGCAATACACTCAATGCAATACAATTCAATGAAGATTTAACGTCCAGTTTCTCAGCCGAAATCTGATGATTTGATGCCAGGGACTATAGCAGACAAACTACATTTATAATTTCAGCCAAATAAAACCTGTTTAGGAACTCTCTCTCTTAGTGCAGTGCCTACTGGCACGTACATGGCATAAACGCCTCCACTCTTCTCTGTCCCTGCCTCTTTTTCCTTCCATACCTTCTATGACCTCTTTTAGTAGACTTTTCCCCTTAGAATGTATCCTATCTAACTCTTCTTCCTATTTCTTCATATATTTATCAACTGTCTATCCGTATCAACTCTTTATAGAACTTCTCTATTTGTAACCTTTTAAGTCCAGTTAATCCTTTCCATAATTCTCCATATCCACATTTCTAATGCCTATAGTTTTTTAAGAACTATTACATAAAAATTAAATTCTCTATCCAACTCTAATTAAAAATATTATAAGATATAATGAATCCTTTTAAAAGGTAAAAAAGTCAGAATGTAGGTCAAATTTGTTGCTTGATATAGATTCTTGAAACATAAATTTAATAAATTCTGTGGAACAACCCCTAGACAACATTCACACTATTTCACATTAAATATCCTAGTAACTAAGCATGTTAAAAAACTTTATTTACACATTTGTTAATATATATATATATATATATATATATATATATATATATATATATATATATATATATATATATATGCATGTATGCAAATTTCTTTATATATATATATATATATATATATATATATATTTCTTTATATATCTACATGCCACACCAACCGGTCTAACATCATACTACTACTACTACTACAATATATATATATATATATATATATATATATATAAATATGTCAAATATTAGAACACACCATAAGCAACACTGCTTCACCACAGGTCTCCTTTATCTTGTCCGCTAGTCTACATGCCACACCAACCGGTCTAACATCATACAGTCAATATAAATTATCAAAACACGCAAACATACTGCAACAATTAAGCTATAAAGCTAAGTTTTACGTCTGTTTCAGTACTACAACTAGATAGATTTCAGAACTACAACTAGATAGGATTTCAGTACAACAACTAGATAGTATTTCAGTACTACAGCTAGATAGGATTTCAGTACTACAGCTAGATAGGATTTCAGTACTACAACTAGATAGGATTTCAGTACTACACCTAGATAGGATTTCAGTACTACAACTAGATAGGATTTCAGTACTACAGCTAGATAGGATTTCAGCCATAAAACTAGATAGGATTTCAGTACTACAGCTAGATGGGATTTCAGTACTACAAATAGATAGGATTTCAGTACTACAACTAGATAGGATTTCAGTACTACAGCTCGATAGGATTTCAGTACTACAGCTAGATAGGATTTCAGTACTACAGCTAGATAGGATTCCACATACACCCATTGATGGCCTTACTCTGCTCTTACTGACAATCATACTCAGTGTATATACAGCAAAAATTTATATAAACATTTATTAAAGTTGAGAGTTCCACCAGAAATTGTACCAGAATATTTTTATTTTTTTTATTTTTATTATTCTCATTTTTACTCAAATGTAATATTTTATCAGATTGGTCATTACAGATATCCTGTTACAAGTGCCTCTAAAACTGATTTAATTTTTCCAAGTTTAATTTTTCAGACCTGAGATAACAGATTAAATTTTTTAGAAATGCATAATTCTATATAGGAATTTCTTGGAGCCAAAAGAAAATTATATTAGAGAATGTTCAAATCGAGAAATCATATAAAATAATTATTTACTTTATATAGAACAACTTGTCAAGAAGATTAAGCAAAGAGTATCGCATGTTGTTACTAGTACCTGCTATTATCCAGATTTTCATTAGCTTGATAATACCCTGCAATTATAAGGTTATTAGCCCGACAGTACACGTCCACCTGAAAATAAAAAAAACCTCCGTGTTGAGTTTGTTGTCCAAGGATTATAACATGAACAATTGAGCATCCCAGCGGAACATACTGCTACATGCCAAAACAAACGATTAAGTTTTATCCAAATCCTTATGTATATAGCAATTACCTAATATCGTTGAGCAATGTCGTGTACTTATATTATGTGAACACGTAGTAAGAAATAACTCTATAAGACTGAACTGTGCATAATTGAGATATAGCCAGTGTAGGTCATAATTTTACTGTGCTTAGTTGAGATATAGCCAGTGTAGGTCGTAATTTTACTGTGCTTAGTTGAGATATAGCCAGTGTAGGTCGTAATTTTACTGTGCATAATTGAGATTTAGCCAGTGTAGGTCGTAATTTTACTGTGCTTAGTTGAGATATAGCCAGTGTAGGTTGTACCTTTACTGTGCTTAGTTGAGATATAGCCAGTGTAGTGTAGTATATATGTATATATATATATATATATATATATATATATATATATATATATTATATATATATATATATATAATATATATATATATAATATATATAGATATATATATATATATATATATATATAATATATAATATAATACTATATAATATATATATATATATATATATATATATAGATATATATATATATATATATATATATACACATATATGTACATATGGGTCATTCCATGTCAACTGGTCCAATGCTTCCCAGGTGACCATCTCAGATTTAAAAGATATTTTAACAGTGTTACGTAAAATATGTCTCTAGGCTAGATTTAAAATTTAAAATCAATCGGTTGAACGGTTGGGGAGTTACGGCGGTCATTTCGACCCCACAGTAGATCCAATTTGGTGCGAAAAATTAAACGCGTGTTATTTTTTCTGTACTTTGAGCAGCTATAATTTGGCTATTTATGGTCCTATCCATTTGAAACTTCCCAACAATACTATATTTGATGCGTAGATTCAGAAAAAGCACTCAGAATTCAAGTGGCATGTATAACTTGGCTGCCACAGCAGCTCAAACTTAATGTTTTGCAAAAGTAGAAATTTTATAAAAGGCAACTTTGAGTTCTGATAATTCTCAAAATTGACCAACCACATTATTGCAAGCCATTTAGTATAATAATATGGACATATCTCAATAACATAAGGGACTTGTCACCCTCAGAAACAGCTTGGATTTAGAAAACCACTAGCTCAAACCTTAAAAAAATGCAAGCATCACCCAATTTTTGGACAACTTCAAGGCCATGGTTAGGCATGTAGGCAGTTGATCACAACCTTGAAACTGCTGCTATTTACAGGTCGGTATGATACTAACTTACTGTAAAAATATTTATTTCACAACTCTATCAGAACATATAGCAATAGCCATGTAAACTTACCCATCGAAGGTCGTTTTTACACAAAAAATTAAAATGCTTATAATTTTTCGCTACTTTAAAGCGCTATATCTCGTCTGTTTATGGTCCTATCTATATGAAACTAATCCAAAATATTATAAATATTGCATAGTGTCAGCATATGTACTCATAATTCATGTGGCATGTATATCTTGGCAATTGCACCAGCTCAAACTTTATGCTTCATTAAGTTTCGATATGTTTGAAATTTGCAAAAGCTAACTTTAAAACGCGTTTATTTTATTCTAAATATTTACAAAGCAGATGCAAGAAATCCATTTAGTTTAATAATTTGGACATCTCAAAATAACGTAAAACACTTATGAACTCCAAAAACTGCTAGATGGCACACCATCAGTTGACGTCAACTAATGAAATTTTCAACATATTGAAAATTTGCGAAAAATAGGGTTAGCATGCATGATCATACCTATACTTTAAAGACGAGGTGAGAAGCTAATCACTTTACAGGATGTTGCTAACATACTAGCCCATAAATGGCGTAAGTTTTAAGGATCTACGCAACTGTCAACATGGGTAGTCCGGTGGATGAAGTTGGGTGAAAATCGGGTTTGGGTAAATTTTCTTTCAGCTTTGAGGTACTGGTATGAAAATTCTAATCACTTTATAAAACTGCCAAGTGTCTTATTTCACACAGCTATATGCATAGTATCAGAATATATACTTAATCTACAGATGTCGCACACATTATGAGATCGATAGCATCCCAAAGTCACACTTTTTGAAAATGTGACCTGAAAATGGGAAGGTTTTTGTAAGTTTGGACCCTTTGACATGGAATGACCCATATATATATATATATATATATATATATATATATTAATATATATGTAACATACATATTACACTAGATCGTTAATAATTCATAATGTATATTACATACAATGCCCAGTTAATACAATTTGCATACTTTGAAGTTATTGTAAGTTTTAAATCATCATACAACACAGCTTTCACCAGGAGGATAAATAATTAAAGATTAAATCGCAGCGTTCAACAGAAAAGTAAATAAACTAAATAAACAAGAAATAGTCTACCTGGGTCAGAGCCATTTCCATCATGGGAGCGAGTGTGAGAGAGGAATGAAACAACGGAATGGCATCGACAAGCTTCAGCTCTGACTTTACATTGGGTTCTCCAGCCGAGTTACCTGCACTAGCTACCAAAAGACCATTCACAGAACAGTGTGGAAACTTGCTCGCATGTAGCAGGGGTTTAATGAACGATCGAGGTGTCATGCTCACTTTTAATTCTTCTGCCATATTGTCTGATAATGCGATCTGCTACAAGAAACAAATAAGAAGGACTTAAATTAAGGCAAATTCCATATAATAGTACTAGTATACAAGTACTTCATTTTAACAAGTAAGAGTACTACCAGCCAGTGATTAAAGTGGCAATTGAGAGCTAGGGGAAAGTGGTAAAATTTTTCGGGCCCCTCTGTAATGTATTTACAGATCTCCTAGTATCCTACATGGGCCCCTAGTAGAGGATCGTAACTCAGAAAAAATTAGAACTAGCAGAACTGAATTTCTCTGCGTCCCCCCCCTACACTAGCCACCGCTAACAGTGTAAGAAGAAGAATAAATAATGATAAAATAAGGTAAATTAACTGTACAGTGAATGCTTTATGTTTTTCATATTTTAAGCTATAATGATAATAATCATCCTAATCATAGTAATTAGAAGTATATTTATAAAGCGCCACTCAATACTAAATGCCACAGTAGTACTGAATGGAGCGTGAAGGTCAATGTGAAGGTCTATGAGGATTATCAAAAGTATTTCTAAAAAGAGTAACGTTTAATTAATTTAAACTGACAAGATTTTGCCTCTTTCCCTCGGTCACATCATGCCTTGATTGCTGATCAGGTTAAAAATTCACCTATTAATTCCAAGGAACTAAAGATTAATTAGATCAACTACATCTGAAACTGTTTTTAGAAGTGATTTATACTAACACTGACAAAGATAATTAAAAAGTGACCCCAATATTCAAATCCTTCGAGCAAAGAGACTCGAATGAAATAAACAAATGGTATAAAAAAATAAATGGCATAAACTTCACAATGGAAGCTATATATTTCGCAACTGAGTGCTTGGATACTAGAATACAAATAATTAGCAGAAAGTTCCTTAAAATTCTGGTCACAGTCATTAGAGATCATGGTAGAAGACTATGTAAAGGAATATACACCCGGGATAAACGAATTAGCTGAGACTCCAGACAGTAACCTATAAAAATGAATATATCAGCCTAAATTAGGGAAACGCTTTGTATCTTTAATGGAGTTGAAACTGGAGAAATTCTTTATAAATAAGTATAAATTTAATTTGGAATTAAAATTTAGCTTATAAATAGCTGTCTTTCCAAATTCTCGATTTCAGCAACTTCTTAAACAATGATGTAGACTTTCTCATATCACAAAATTCATCATACATTTTCATGTAACATATTACAATTGGTTAGCTTTTCAAAAAATCTTATAACACTGTGTAAGAGTTTACCATAATACACTATTACACAGATATACAAATAGTATATCAGTAACCAAACTCTAACCCTAACCCTTACGGTAACTCTAATTAATTCATTTTAGAAGCATAATTAACTTAACTTAACATAACTTAACTTAATTATACTGGTTAAGGAAGTCACAAGGACCTGTAACACCAGTTTTTTAAATGTAATTTCATACCTCTATACATAGAAACCGTAAATGGAAAAGAAGATACAAACCTTAACAAATTGATAGGCTTTGAAGGAGGAACATAAGAAAAAACTAAACACTCACCAAAATACCACACACACACATAACCGTCTCACATATAAACCTACATACAGGTACACAACTATGCACAAATACACATACATTATGCATCCACGCATGCACACATACATGCACATGCAAACACACATACACACCTGCAAATATAAACACATACATAAACATACATACACTTATCAAATACTTATATGTATATATATATATATATATATATATATATATATATATATATATATACATACATACCCCATGTATATAAATTATATATATATAATTTAATGGCCAACAAAATGACTGTGCATGACATAATACCACATTCGAGAAAATGTAATTTCAACCAAAGTCAGATGTTGGTATTTGAACTGCTGTATTTGAACTGCATTAATTGTACCTGAATAAGTATATTTACTAAATGCCGAAACCTCTGTTATATGACCTTATTGCCCTTTACCAAAAGACTTCTGGAAAATGGAGAGATCATACATATATATATATATATATATATATATATATATATATATATATATATATATATATATATATATATATAGACACACACACACACACACACACACACACACACACACACACACACATTACATACATGCTATATTTCACAAGAAAAAAAACAATATTATCAATTAACAGGCCTTGAACTAGTTCCTTAATATATAATTAATATATTATACATAAACAGACTAGCAAAAACCTTTATCATTCCAAATTTTGACTGAACACATGCTATTCACATGACGGTCAATCAAGGGTACAATCGAATGTATAAAAAATTAATAAACCAATTAATAAATATACGAACCAGAAACTACTCTTAATAATCGATATATAATTAGAATAAGACACAAGAGCTACAGTTAACTTTCATATAACTAACAACTATAAACAAATTAAATAAATTATATGAGTTCTTTATACAATAATGTCAGCTCAAGCACTCATAACAAACGTTTCAAAAATTTTAATTATTGTTTAAGATTTGGGGGTCAGAAAATGTTCAAAATTAGTTCTTACAGCTGTAATTAGGCCTATACTAAAAATTCTAATTCTCTTAAACTCATTATAATTTGAAAAACTCACTATAAACCTGCACTTTAAATTTTAGACATATAGTTGATAATCTAATGCTAGATGTTGTTGAGAGCTAAAGAAGCATTTTTGTACGGTGTCTCGCAACTGCCATCTAATTTCATAACTTTTTTGATTAAAAAAAACAAAAACAAATTTCTTGTTACTATAAATAGCCACTTTGTTACTGTAAATAGACATGTGTGCTATTTATAGTAACCAAAATTTCTTAATTTTTTTAAATTAAAAAACAAAACAAATTTCTTTGTTACTATAACTAGCACACTAGCAGTATCTATATCACACATAGTCGATGACAACATCCAGCACTCGATCTTGAATCAAAGGCTAGCTCTGTGCAAAAAATGTTTATTGTCCATGACAACATCGAGCACTCGATGTTAAACCAAAGCCAAACCGATAAGCACAAAATTAGATTAAATCATCTTCTCTGTAAACAACCAATCCTTCCTGCAATCAGCGTGCATGCATCCATCGGTAGTCGAGTAGGCAACCTGACTGCCTCAGAAGATTGTGTACAAATCTAAATACTTCCTCTATTGGCGATGAAACTGAACGTCGATAATTATTTCCTGATCGCAAAATTCTATGCAATGTTCTCTCGGATATAATAACGTTATGAGTTTGAGCCAGAACTGCCAATATCTGCGAGTACGAGAGCCCCGAATGAAAGAAGGCTAGAGACCAACTAACATGAAATTTTAGATTTGCACCATTTTAAACCTCATTTTTGCTCATCGGTTTGGCTTTGACTTAACATCGAGTGCTCTATGTTGTCATAAACGATTTGACTGAGTATGACTAACTAACGGAATATTGGATTTTGCACCGTCTTTGATCTAATTTTGTGCTCATCGGTTTGGCTTTGGTTTAACATCGAGTGCTCGATGTTGTCATGGACAATAAACTTATCTTTTGCACAGAGCTAACCTTTGATTCAAGATCGAGTGCTGGATGTTGTCGTCGACTATGCGTGATAAAGATACTACTAGTGTGCTATTTATAGTAACAAAGAAATTTGTTTTGTTTTTTTTAATAAAAAAAAGTTAAGAAATTTTGGTTACTATAAATAGCACACATGTCTATTTATAGTAACCAAGTGGCTATTTATAGTAAAAAGAAATTTGATTTGCTTTTTATAATAATAAAAAATTAAGAAATTAGATGGCAGTTGCGAGCCACCGTAAATTTTAATTAAATGTTCTTAAATAATAACAATTAGAGTGCTACAGTCATCAATGACAACATCGAGCACTAAAACTTAGTTATATCTTCATTATTATTTATCGTTACCCCTACGCTATTTAGAATGTCTAAATAGCGTAGAGGTAACGTCATGAAGTTTTAAATGACAAATCCTAAGGTGATTTGAATTTTCGTGGGTTCGAATCCCGGTCATGCAGATCTGAGAGTAAAATCTCGGACATTCACTGGACTGGTTATACGGAAAATGGTCTAAATTGCCTAACGGATTAAACATGTAGTTTTAAAAGTGATAGATATCAACATAGTTGATTATTCACTATAATACGTGTTATTTTACTATTAAAAAATTATATGTAATTATTTAGTGTCTTAATTGTAATGAATTAAGGAGTGACTCACATCTATGTTAGGTTGGTCATATAACTATGATCTGTTGACAGTATCGCAAAATTAAAAGATACAGTAAAAATAAAAACCGTGCCGTAAACTTAACAAAACGAATCTAAAAGAAGAAATTGAACAATTTTGATTTGAGTTTTTTGCATCAAACATGGCGTTGTAAACAAAAGATATAAACAACAACAGTATGAATATTGTAAAAAAATTAGTATTAATGATATTATGACTTCATCCTAATTATAATTTAAGGTAGGCCTCTGCTTCTATTAATTAACGTGTATTTTTAAATATGTCTAAGTTTTTAGTTTTACGATGTGTAGTTTGCCAATAACTGAAGTGTAAAAATTCACTAAATTTTGTAATCTACAAAGTCCTGAAGGCAGTTATTTACAATATCTGCTTTCAATTGTTTAGTCGCCGCTCAGTGTTGCGTATGCATATTTGAACTGAATTAATCAGAATTTTAGGTCAGTTTCTATCCTATACTGTATCTTAATTGGTTTTATATTCTATGCCATAAGTAGGTTAATTATTAAGCTATATTTTAGAATTGCATTCATATGAAATGATGATCATGATTCTGGAAAGCATATTAGAATTTGATGTAGTATAATCTCAAATCCTCCAATTATGTTAATAATTTAAGTAAAATTGTAATTTAAAATAAATAGCTGGCTAATCTTTTGGCTTTTAAATCGTTAAGTATTATTGTTTTAAATGTGTTGCTAGACCGTAATTGTAGCATCTGAGTTGACAGGTGCAGGCTTGAGATAGCAAATGTTCTGGATTTTAGATTGATTTTACAAATTGTAAAAATTATGTTAATTGACATACATTAGCATTTCTCTTATTCTTAATCTTAGAAATAATTATATATATATATATATATATATATATATATATATATATATATATATATATATATATATATATATATATATATATAATTATATATATATTTATGTAATTATATAATATATATATATATAATAGATATGCAGTGGTGGATCCAGGAAGTTTTAAGGGGAGGACCAAATTATTTTGACAGTATATACATTTTTTGCATACGTGTGTTGCAACCAGAAAAAAATGCTGTAGGGTGCGCAATATTTTTCACTCCTGCGCTGGTCTCATAGAGTGAGTATATCCCCTTGTCTTACCCCCCACTCATATCCATACTAAAGTCAGGGAAAACATAAAATGCCTACAATCCTACTTTTGTTTTGGATAAAAGTAGGTTAATTTTTTCACGTCTGAAGAAACTCAGCGGATCTGGACGAATTGCAATTTTAAGTGACCTAATTTTGGTGGTAGGGGGTTTAGCCCCTCTCAGCTAAGGCTCGTTGCACTACTGCTCCGGAATAGAGTTCACATCTCATATTTTTCTTTATATATAGCATAACATAAATTATATAAGGTTTTTTGTTTATCTTAGATGAATGAGGGTCGAAGGACCCAAGTGATATTTCTCTATGGATCCAATCTGGAAATATTTGTAAAGGTATGAATAAAGCAAAACTGTGTAATAATGCTCTTTTTTGCATGAGACTTGTAAACTTGACTCAGTATTTAAGCTTATTGCTTGTGATCCTATTGTGATTCAATTAATAGGTTAAATAAAAAATGCCTTACTTTACTAATATAATTGGGCCTTAAACAAGTATCTGTGCCTCCTGACCCAGTGTTCCATTATGTTTATGTTATGCTATACATATTTTAGTATTTTAAGTGATTTTTGTAATTATTCCTAACTAGTATTTTGGAATTTCTGGAGAGAGTTGGTACAGATAGACAGTTCATAAATGCAGTATGAAATTGGAAGATGAGCTGGATAGGACACATTCTAAGGGGGGGGGGGAAGTCTACTAAAAGAGGTGATAAAAGGCAGAATGGAAGAAAATATAGTCAGAGGCAGGCTAAGATTAGGAATGTTAGATGATTTAAAGTTCAACTTATATGTGACTTGAAAAGGAAAGCAGAAGATAGAGAAGAGTGGAGGCATTATATGCCATGGACTTGGCAGTAGGCATTGCACTAATGAAGAGATAGTATTTTGGATCTGACTCAAGATGGATAACAGAAAGTTCTATGATGTCATCTTCTCTACTTCCTCTGTCTTATCTACCTTTGGTTATAAATGCTTTATTTCGTAACATACTGATGACTTATCGTGGTCTAATCAACTTTGACAAATTCTGTCGTGGGTCTAATCGGCTTCAATTATTGACATAATACATAGTCCATGTCATAATTTTCTATAATGATGAGCAACTAGCTTGTTGTAGCATTCTACAAACTCAGATTGGTAGCATGCTACTGACCGAGGAGCATGTTGATCTAAAAGCTATCAGACTAAATTTGTAGCAGATAGGTAAGTTGTCAAACTGTGAATTAAATGAGATTAAATACGTGCCCAATTTAATTTATTTTTGGAAACTTTCGTATATTTTGTTTTATCGATAGATTATGTGATCAATTTCTGAATATTTTCTCACAGGCTACTCAAACTGTTGCCGAGCTTCTAGAATATGTTGCCTCAAAGTTTGGAATTCGTGAATTGGAGTATTTTGGTTTGGCTTTCATGGATGAAACGTGAGTAATTTTCTTTGAATTTCTTCAGTGCTTTTAAGTGCATGTACATGTATATATCAAGTAATTTTTCAAATATAGATGTATAAGATGTTGAAGGTAATTTAACCAACGGTTAGCCCTAGTTGTACCCCGTGTTGTGTCCGGGTTGCTTGATGAATTGACCAACCATGTAAATATGCATGTGTCGTAGAAGGCGACATAAACACAAGATCCAAACAACGGCATAAAGGGCATTCGGTTGGTGAGCGCCTAGGCTCCAGAAATTGCTACAAAATTTAAACGAATGAGAAACTACGAAAGTCTTTAGGATTGGAGAAGGTCTATTCGTATCCTGACCCTAGTTAAACTGGGATTTAGGGAAGTTTATGACAATGATGTTAACTCTAGTTGACTATATAAGTATTTTTGCGTAATATAGTAATAAATTTTTATATTACTGTATAATTTATTTTTTAATTCACTGTAGTTCATGACCACCTTGTATTTCATGACCATTTATGCTTATTACAGGTTGTATATATTTTTATTTGTAACTCATATGTAGACATTTTTTCAGATAAAAATTGAATTTTAAATGTAATTTTTGTTTAGCTGATTATTATTGAACTCCCTCTGTAAAGTAGTCTCGAAGACCGATTTTGACCATGACACTGCTATATAAGTTTTTATTGTAAATAATAATTTTGTAATAATAATAGTAATAATAATTAGACTAATAATAACAATAATAATTTGTATATGGTGTTTTATTTCATTTATGTGAATTCTACATAGTGCAACACTGTCATGGTGTGTTTTAAATAATGTGAAAATAATGCACACTGTGTAAAACGTATTGAAATTAATAATCATAAATAATCTCTCTCTATCTTCTCTCTCTCTTTAGTATTCTTCAGT
Organism: Enchytraeus crypticus; assembly: GCA_905160935.1. Lineage (NCBI taxonomy): Eukaryota > Metazoa > Annelida > Clitellata > Enchytraeida > Enchytraeidae > Enchytraeus > Enchytraeus crypticus. The sequence goes on from CAJHZI010000543.1 coordinate 2,685,819, forward strand.
GTCTCTGACACAACGCAATGATTATAATCTACATATTAATTTTTAGAGCTATCTGCATAATATTATGTTTGTTTCTCTGTATGTATGCATATTTGTGTTTGTTGTATGTTTGTATATGTGTTTCTCTGTATGTGTATATGTGTTCATATGTGTTTCTCTGCATGTGTGTGTATTAGTGTTTCTCGGTGTATGCTTTTCTGTATCTGTGTTTCTTTTCCACTTTCCATCGTTGACTGATCCAAAGTTGATATCAAAAGTTTTCTAATATTCCTGGAATGTTATCTACTTGTCGACAACAAAAAACTCAAAAATGTGATTTGTATATATTTTGCTTATCAGTTATTCCAGTTGGATCGGCTTTGAAATTTGCTTTATGACTTTGCCTTGCTTTTGTGCTTTTTGATTACTATTTGTTGCTACTTCGTTAGTGTGCATACCTCTGTTGTGTCTGGGTGGGTTACTGAAGAATAGATAGACCGACCAAGACTGAATGCATGTGCTGTAAAGACGACTAAGCACAATGATCCAAACCAACGTCAGAAAGGGCATTCGGTTGATGAGCGCCTAGGCTCAAGAAATTGCTACAATATTTTCTAATCTGGACCCTAGTTAAATTGGGATACAAGGTAAGAAGATGATGATGATGATGATGATGATGATGATGATGTTGATAATGTTGATGATGATGATGGTGGTGGTGGTGGTTGTGGTGGTGGTGGTAATGATGATGATGATGATGATGACTTTGTTATTGTGTCCCCTAAATTGTTGCTCTATTGTGTAGTAGCCACTACAGTTGGCTGCAGCTGGACAGGAGAGTTCTGGATCATGATTTTCCTCAGAGAGCAAGTGGACAACTTGTGCTTCAGTTTCTCATTAGGTATTTATCATGCAGCACCAGTGTTGTGAAAGATTATTCCTAAGTGATAGTGAAATAATATTTGTACAACAATCCAGAGTTATATTGATGAGTTGCTGTTGCAAGAATGCTCTTAAGACTTTCTAACACAGAGCCTCTTTTGCAGATAACTGGAATACTTGTAGTACTTTTAGGTAGATATATGAAATAAATTATTTTAAAATAATGTTGGCAGAATTTTGGGTTTCGGTGATTAAGAAGGACACGAAAATTAGGGGTTAACTATGACTTTCACCCTCAGTAGTTCAGTCAAGCTACTGTTAGTAACTTATCTGAATTAAATAAATAAACTAATTAATTAAATAATGACTATTTTTTATTAAAATAATATAAAGATTGAATGAATTTATCCTGTTAAAATGTAGATATTTTTTTGTTGCTGTGTAGAAAAGATGCTACCTTAATTTATTTATCGTATCTTATAATTTGAATAAGGCTTAAATTATTATCTTTAAATATTTTTTATTTATTTAATATATATATTTATATTTTCTTTAGTATATAATACCTTTGGTAGTAGAAAAGAACTATTAACAAAAAGTCTAAAGAAAGAGACAAAGATAAAGATAGTGAAAACTTTGGTTTGGACCATGCTATTGTATGGGTGTGAAACATGGACCTTAAGGAAGGAAGATATTAGGAAACTGGAGGCATTGGAAATGTGGATTTGGAGAAGAATGGAGAGGATTAGCTGGACTCAAAAGGTTACAAATGAGGAAGTCCTGGAGAGAGTTGGCACAGATAGACAGTTGATAATGTATTAAGAAATAGGAAGAAGAGATGGATAGGACACATTCTAAGGGGGGAAGGTCTATTAAAAGAGGTCATAGAAGGTAGAATGGAAGGAAAAAGAGGCAGGGGCAGGCCGAGATTAGGTATGTTAGATGATTTAAAGACCCACTCATATGTGGAAATGAAGAGGAAGGCGGAAGACAGAGAAGAGTGGAGGCGTTATGTACCATGGACCTGCCAGTAGGCAGTGCACTAAGAGAGAGAGATAATATCTTTATATCATCATCATCATCATCTTCTATTAAATCCCAGTTCAACCAGGGTCGAGATACGAATAGACCTACTCCAATCCTTTTTGTCATGCACCACATCATCAGTCAATCCCATATTTTTCCTGTCCTTCTTATTCACTGCATCCCACGTCAGTTGTGGTCTACTTCTGTGTAGTTTACCATCAAGCTTTTCCCTCCAAACTTTCTTTACTACATCACCATCTGCCTTTCTCACAATATGCTCACACTACCTTAATCTCGGTCTTAGCCAACTTATCCCTAATCCCCTCAACACTCAAATTCTTCCTCGCATTCATTTTCCATTCTGTCCTTCCTAGTTTACCACACATTGGACATAAAATTCTCATTTCTGTCACATGCACACTCTGCAAATGTTCCATTTTTTTAATTTTGTTGTATTATATTTTATGTGTAGCTGACATAATGTAGCCTTTTTGGTTTTTTAAAAATATTATAATTAATTAATGCTAATTATTAATAATTGATAGAATAATTTATTTATTTATTTAACTTAGTTAAAAGTTTACGCATGAATTCATAGCGTGCAACTATATTTGCAATTTATTTGTAAATATTTTTGAGGTTTAAAGAACCCTTGCTGTAGTATTAAATTACATTCAATGTATTATCGATGGTTTTTGAAAATGTGTATAAATCAGATTCAGACTAGTTTTCTGTATTTTGAATTTTCTCTGTTGAACCTTTATTTGTGTAGTGGCTTGATTTTGATATCCTAGTGCATGGTGTAATCATAGATAAAACTAATGCTGTAATTGTGCTGTTGTTTTTTTGTTTATCTGCAGATTTTATGCGGAGAGTGTAACGATGTGCAAATACTCTGAGAGTGTTGAGATATTTTATAGGCAGGCTAGGCTCGCCATATACCAGGTCCTCTTGTGATTCATTTCTTTACATTTTGTTCGTTAAGCTCCTTTTGCTAATTAGCTATATATGAATGTTGTAGCATATTGATTTAAAGTCTTTTTGAGCACTTGTTTTCTTTGTATTTTGAAATTTCATTATTTTGTGAAATTTATTTCTTGTGCTTTGGTTTGAAAGGTGCTCTGAGATTTTCTTCTTACTGATATGAAAGCTGTGTTTTCTAGCTTGACGGCTGAATTTATTTTAAATTCATGTAAAAATTGAAAACCTGATTCCTAGTGTTCATTGAAAGCTACTAATGCATATGTTACAATGAAGAACAAAGTGGTTTTCATCAAGACTTGATCCTAATGGTCTGGACCAAATGATCACAATAAATTCAGACTTGTGACGGTCTGGTTCCAATGGTCATGATCAGTAAATTTCTTGGTTGGTACTAATATGCTTTATAACCAACGTCAGAAAGTGCATTTGGTTGGTGAGTTCCTAGGCTCCATAAATTGCTACAAAAACTTAAACGAATGGATTGAAGGTCTCTTCATAGCCCGCCCCTGGTTAAACTGGGATTTAAGGGAAGATGATGATGACGATGATCAGTATTGTGCTGCTTGGCATGTACAAACAGGCTTGCAAATGCCACACTGAACAAATAATTCCTTATTGACTGAAAGTACTCTTGGGTTACAGCTTCAATTGTATTTAATTGTATTAAGTTGACTACTTGTATTTTGTACTGGATTGAAGTACTGTTGAATGACTGCTTCTATTGTATTTAATTGTATTAAGTTGTACTACTTGTAGTTTGTACTGGATTGAAGTACTGTTGAATGACTGCTTCTATTGTATTTAATTGTATTAAGTTGTACTACTTGTATTTTGTACTGGATTGAAGTACTGTTGAATGACTGCTTCTATTGTATTTAGTTGTATTATTATTATTTTTTGCTGGATTTTACAGGAGAGGACGTGTTGCAACAAGGAAACTCTCTCTCAGCTTGCTGCCCTTGTGCTACAGGAAACACTGGGAAACTACTCCGAGTTAGTCAAACAATACAGTACATTTGATAAAATCTCTACTTTTAAAATCTACTTTGTTTTCTTACCTCTAGCAAGTATACTGACCGACCGAGACCTGCAATAAAAAATTACTGAATACCTGTTTGAAAATACTTTAATGTTAATTAGGGAATCACATTTTTAGAAGTTATCCTGTCGGTATCTTTTGTAATGCAATTTAACAAAACATTCCCACGATGCCATTCAACATTTTAAGAAGTTATTCTTTAGGTTAGTTTTGTAAAATTTAACGAATGAGTAGATGATAATATACAGAGTCGTGTGATTTGTAATAAGCGCAATGAAGTTTCTCAACTGCCAGTATACTCTAAGAGACAATCTGTCTCTCGACTTCAAGGACTGTTGCTTATTAAGCAAATGTATGAATCACGTCTTTTAATCGGTATGATTGTATATGAAAAGCAGCACAGTGTGAATATTAATCGATTGTGTGATTGATGTTTGATCTGTTTGATATGTTGAGTGCATAATAGCTGGTACTAGTTAGACTTAATGTCCTGTCCTGTGATAATCCTAGGGTTGGTTCTAGTCGAACATTTGTCTATGATGCTCCCTCCACAAGACTCTATTCTTCGCCATTTCATCCATGTTCATTCTTTCTCTTCCTTCTGTTCTCTCATAAATGCTAATTATTTTCATATTCCTTTCTTTGACGTGTTGTATTAATTTGGCATTACTGTCTCCACTCAACTTCTTTATGTTGGCAAATAGTTTTTTACTATTCCCTTTCCTGTAAGCTTCTTCCATATCCTGTGCTAGTCCTTCTAGCATTTCATTCCTATCTTTAGCTACATTTCTCTGCCATTTTGGCCTCTTTTCTTTTAAGATTCCCTTACTACTTTTCTTAGTAAAAAAAACATTTCTTATATTGCCATTTTAGCCTCTTCTACTATATGTTTTGTCTCTAATGAAATCCATTTCTTCATTTCTGATATCCTGTATCCTATTTCCTTCGTGAACGCCTCGGTCATATCTGTTTTAAAATGTTCCTTTCAGTGTCAATTATTCTATACGCTATATTGATCAGGCCTCTCTATTATCAATATTTTGTTTACTATAACTTAACAATGGCCGGGATTTAGTGCACTTGGTTAAGCTGTGCATTAAAAAGAGGTAGTTAAGCAACGTCGAGCCCGGTTGGATGGGTGACCACTTTGGAAAACTGAGTGTTGCATGAGTATTGTTGACAATATTGAACCTACCAGTCGGCCGAATTCCATTAAAAAGAATATCAGTTCAACAGCTGCAATAGTTTAGCGAGTGCTGCTTACGCTAAGAAACGTTTTTGAAAAGCTTGTAGCTGTTCTTTTGGAAAGCTTATAGCTGCATATTCTGCTCATGATACTGTTCTTATCTAAAAGATTAATATCAAACTCTCACCTCATTTTTTATATTTTGTATTGGCTGTTATAGTGACGACTCGGCACGTAAGAATATTCTACGGCTGCGGGTTCTTCCAGCCTCTTTACTCAATGCTAAGTCTTCATCCACTGAGCTCAGCCAACTGTAAGTAGCTCTCTGTCTATCAGTTACTCTTTCTTTCTCTCAGTTAAATTTTCTTTCTATCAGTTATTCTTTCTTTTTCTCTATCAGTCATCTGTCACATTTTCTTTCTCTCTAACGGTCACTCTTTCTCTCTATCAGTCATTCTTTCTCTCTGTCAGTCGCGCTTTCTCTCTCTCTCTCTAACTCTTTCTATGAGTCACTATATACCTTCGTGGTATATAGTGACTATTTTGACACTTTGAAAATTAATCAGCATAGTAAGATTTGACATCCATAGCTGCAGAAGTTAAATTCAGTGTATACAGAGTGTAATAGCGGCTTAAAACGTCTTTATATGTTTAAGGTTCGTGAAGAACATGGCTAGACTTTATATGTTGTTTTAGTAGCCAAGTTTCAAACGCTTAATTCAAATCATCATTATCTTCGCTTGAATCCCAGTTTAACTATAGTCGGAATACAAATAGACGATGTCTCAAATCCTCTCTGTCCTTCATCATATCATCAGTCAATCCCCTATTTGAGACTTTTCCATTTGTTTAAATATTTGTAGCAATTTCTGGAGCCTAGGCGCTTACCAACCGAATGCCCTTTTCTGACGTTGGTATGAATCTAGTGCTTTAGTCACCTTCTACGACACGTGTAGTCACCTTCATACAACCCGGACACAACACGGGAAAAACTTATATTTAAATAAAAGCACATTACCTGTATTTGTATTTGAGTTAAAATTAAACTCAAATACACAAAGCATTTACCTACACATACACAGTTTTAATTACATTCGAGATAGTAAAAATCAGAATTGTTAAATAAATCTATTCACCCTCCTTCAACTGTCATAGGTCTGTCGCAGTCATGTTGTTTGTATTCATACGTATTGTTGAAGACTTGACTCATCTTTATTTTGAAACTGCAGTGAGAAATCTGTCATTGAAGAGTACAAGAGGCTGAAGGGTCTGTCTCGCGGCACGGCCGTCATTAAGTGAGTTATATTCACTCTATCTCTACAGCTGTTGTGTTCTCAAGAGATTTGACTAATACTGTAACTTGTGACTTCAGATTTTCTCCTCAGAGATTTGTTTTGTACATGGCTGGAGGCAGTGTGGTAATGTCGGTAAGATATTCGACTGCGGATCAGTATGTGCGGGGATCAAATCCTGGGCTCGCCCGTCATTGACATAGCTTTCAATTGAGGAAACTGAGTAACCATTAGCTTGTAGCTTTTTGAAATTTGTGATTTCGTGTTAAATAGATTCTCAATTTGGAATGGATGCGAGATTCCTTCTATTTATTGCCCATCTATATGTCTCGTGCTCAACCACGTGGCAGGTCCATGACAATATGTATTCATCCGCATATCTCGGCAACATGTCATCCTTTATGTCCACTTCTCTACATGTGTAGTCTTGTGTAGGGTTGCAAGTTACCCTGAGTGAAGTAAACAAGACTCTGGTCTTACGCAGCTAGTTTAATGCCCTTCTATGTGCAAACAGTCGACTCTTGAATTGGTTGTTCTTATCTCACTGGCTGTGTCTTGACCAAACCTATAGTTAGTAGCTGAATTTGTTGCTGAGGTTGTTTTTCTCTTCTCTTTGTGTTTCCTACCAATCATTCATTTCGTTATTGTTTATTTTATTAAATTGTATCTATTCATAAACTGCTCTTTTTTGCTTAAGTTTAGCATTACTTAGTGTGGCTTGGGGTTATTAATAAACTTATTCTCTTTTTGAAGCCCTATATATGCGATAGACCAACAGGGATACGCTTAAAATTAATGGCTTACTAAAGTTACTGTTATAATGTGAGTCAATTATTCAATTTCTTATTTACTCTGAACAAATCCAATTGTTGATTATTAATGTATAATTCAGTAGGCACTGTACTGCATTGTACTGCATTGGTGAAAACTGTATGCTTGTTATATTGAGGCTTTAGCGTGAGTGTTGTTGCTTGCTTATTGTGCCATTGAACTTGAACTATAATTGATCTGCTGCTCGTGGGGTATGTTTTAAACAGTTAATAGTCTACAGTGTTAATTTTAACAAATTATCAGACTACAGTGCTACCATTAGGTAAAAAGCTGGTAAAGCTAAGGTTTACGTCAGTTTCCTCACTCGAAAGCTATGTCAGTGACGGGAGAGCCCAGGATTTGAACCCGCCCATTCTGATCCGCGGTCGAGTATCTTACCGACTTCACCACTGGCTCCAGCCAGTCAAGTAACCAACAATCTTGCTGCTTGTTATGTATTACGATTGACTATATAGATGACGGCAGTATTTTAATTATACATTACTTTCAGTTACATGAGATCAGTTGAGAGTCTACCAACATATGGAGTCCATTACTACGACGTTAAGGTGATGACTACTAATCTTAATGTATCATGGTGTATGAGTATCTTAATTCTTGAGAATTTTCTGACAAAAAAATTGTATGCTGTATAAGTGACAAATAAATTATAATGCAGACTCTAACGGCTGCATATACTAAAAGACGAGTTTTTAGCCATAACAATTTCTTAACTTGGAAGTATGTAAAAAAATGTCTGTAATTGTATTTACAAAGCTTGATTAAAAGTTTAGAGACTTTCTCCCTCGATCTCGAGTGGTTAAACATCGGATCAGACTTTCTCCATTTTTTTCGAAATATAATTATAGTTTTGTTTACAAAACAAGCTGATTGATCATTCACCCTGAAGGACGGCCGGGCCACAGGTTGATTGATATAATTTTTCTGTAAAATCCCTCTATTCTGTCTTTGATCATTAATCTTTTTTATACAAGTATGTATTTTAGTCAACCTTTTAGGATATTTCTAATTTTATTGTATGAAATTATTCTACTGATATAAAAGTGTGTTGATGTTTAAATATGTATAGCTGACCATTTCCAATGTTGAGCCCAGATGTGGTTGGGATCACTGCAGAATAGAGCAGCCGCAGACAAACTGCCGCATGTACGTAAGAGGTGACTAAGGCAGGTGCTGAGGAAAGCAGAGGGGACCCATCCCACCATGAAATTTTTCCCGAGTATTAAATGACAGTTAATCCATTATAGAACTGAGAAAGGCAACGGGAAACCACCTCAGATACTATATTATTCCCTAGCTCCAGGCTACATTAATTTGTGGATAAGGCAGCCATTTGTGGAAAGATGAACTCGTTAATCGATGGTGTGCTCTTTTTTGAGCGTGAAAAGCTGCACGTGAGTAGGAATATGTACCTTGATTTTGTGTTGACAGGATAAATCTGGTAACGCCTGCTGGCTGGGTATCAGTGGTTGTGGTATATCAGTATTTGAATCTGAGAGTCAAGTCATTCCAAAGCATGTATGTAACAATCAAATCAATTCTTCTGCCTATCTGTCAATCAGTATTTCATAGCTAAAAGTTTGAAAGCTAAAGCCTAGTTTCACGTCAGTTTAGACGCCTTGAAAGCATGTTAATGCTGAGCTGAAAACTGAATTTGAACCTTAACTGCAGTCGAAGCTTTACTAGTCTTGCTACCGGATCAGCTTATGTAATGACGAAGTCTTAATCGTTCAGTAATTTTTTCATTAACGACATTTTTATATATTAGTGTAATATTTTGTCATTTTTACTCCTGGCTATTAATAGTTTTTTGATGGTTGTCAATATGTGCAGGTATTTCGATGGCAACAGTTGGAGAATCTCTATTTCAGAGAGAAGAAATTCACTATTGAGGTCCATGATCAGAAGAGGTTATCCGCAATTCTGTATAGAGTTCTATGAGCTACATTCTAGATGTGTCATTTATGCAATTGTAATCTTCTGCATAGTCTAAATAGGCGATGTATCCTTGGCACAAATTTCGAATGTCTTGTTCTGAAGTAACTGTACACTCGTGATCAAGCGATTTTGTAAATTTACGGAAAGTGAAGCAAAGGAATCTTTGTGTTAGTGATGCTGTTGGTAGGAGGAAGGTGTTGATAATAGGTTGGTGCTGATAAGAGGTAGGTGTTGGTAAGAGGTAGGTGTTGATAAGAGGTAGATGTTGATAAGAGGTAGGTGCTGCTAGGAGGTAGGTGTTGATAAGAGGTAGGTGTTGATAAGAGGTAGGTGTTGATAAGAGGTAGGTGTTGATATGAGGTAGGTATTGATAAGAGGTAGGTGCTGATAAGAGGTAGGTGCTGATAAGAGGTAAGTGTGACATAGGCTCTGTACGGTTCAAATGTGTTGGTCACCTGTTTCATTCAGTCATTGTAATTGACAGATGAAACAGTGCAAACCAATTTAATTTGACTGGTGAAAGATTACTGTTTTCTGTTTCTGTATTTTGAACTATATAGTTAATTTTTAAATGCATGCAGTGAACGTAGTTATAATTTTGTTCATTTTCTGGAATTTTTCTATCAGTCAGTTTCTAGATGTATCTATTGTTCGTTTGAGTTATAATCAATTGATTAATTGATTGATAGAGTGGTGCATACACTGAGTAGCTTCAACTTGTATGATGACACTGAGAGAGAAGAGGATGATCTCTCTGATGCTATAGCTGATCCTACTACCCAGTTAGTGTCCACATACCAATGTGCTATTTATCTTGTGCCGCTGTACTTAATTAGCGCTTTTGAAATATATGACTAACAATTTACTAACATTTAATTTTTAAATAATTTTATATAAATTGTATTTTTAATTTACAAAAAGAATCACATTTGAAGTTAAATTTTAAATACAAATAAATGTAAATGAAAGTTCTAATCCAAAAATTGCAAGTAGAATTAAGCTGCTTAGCAGTAAATTAAAAGAAAAACATCGGAAGTCTCTTCCGATGTTTTTCTTTTAATTTACTTTTTAAGTTTTGGAGGGAGAAAAAGATTAAATGTACTTTTTCACTTGTTTTTAACATCTTTCGTAAATTCCTTAATTTGTCTGATTGGCGCGCCGTTAATAAAATATTGATAGGCCTAAAATTCGAACAACATATTTGCCTACGATTCAGAAATCATACCACAGTCCACTTCATCCTTTCAAATCATCTTGATGTGTTGCGTGTAGGTTTTAGAAATTTACGACGAGATGCAGTTTGTCGTGTGTCAGTGTGTGTCATTCGGCACTTCTGTAATTGCTTCGATGAAGCTTGCTAATATTTATATTCCTGCTTGCTAATTTAGATCGACGTGTGATGCTCATTATTGTCAAGGAGGACTGTAGCATTTTAATAGCCACCTTGCTGTTGATGTAGATGTAGGCCCAAATGTAGACCTTTCAAGACATTTTTGTTAAGAATTTTGATTGAGTTCTTTTGCTCACAATAAGTTTTCTATACTGCACGCAATTTGGTCTTGATTCAAGTATTATGAGTACTTGATATTTGCTTGGATAATTGTAGCTCATCATCCTTGGATGATTGTAGCTCAAGCCATAGGCTGCATACGGTATGAATGAGGCATAGCCTTTGTGAAGGGATTAACTTGTTGATCTAAATAGTGCTCTTATTGGGCGAGAAAGCAGACTTTGAGTATGAATATGTACCTTGAACCTGCCACTTGGCAGTGCACTGAAGAAGAAGAAGATTGTATCTCGTTAATATGTTGTGCAGGATGTCGGTTAGCAGAAGAACGTTTGGCGGAGGCTCGGTTAAGATGTACGCGTGGACGAGTGGCTCTACTCAGCTCACTAAGACGATCTGGAGTATGGCCGTCAGTCAGCATCAGTTCTATTTAGACAGGCGGCACAAAAAAGTTTGTTTATAACGTGCAACATAGAAACGTTTAAAGAAGGAAAATACAAGAATGGAATTATGTATAGGATATATTTTTATCTAATAGAATATATTCTAATCTAATTATGTCCGAGTTTGCAAGAATGCTGAAAGAAGTGATTTTACGATTTCTTCGGAAATTCTCGTCTATCGATTTTATATTCTGAAGTATTTCTGGTTTTAGAAACATCTGTCCCGAATTCAAGATTTCCAACACAACTTAAATTATTGCTCTTACTGCTCTATGCTGTTTACATAGCTTTTCTTATACTCTGTGTAATCTGTATAGGCGAGTGTAATATGCTAACATGAGGGTGACTGTTAGAGATAGTTGAGAGTTGAGTCTATGACCTCATACCTACCGTGCTAGAGTTCTTTCAACTTGCCTGTTCAACACAGAAAAGCTAATAAACTCTAGCAGCGAAACGCTATATGAAAGTGCTTATCAAGCGTAACAAATGTCTGTTTGCTATGCTTTATTAGCACTTTCATGTATTTATATCGTCATCATCATCTTCTCTTAAATCCCAGTTTAGTCAGGGTCGGGATATGAATAGATTTTCTCCAGTCCTCTCTGTACATCACCATATCATCAGTCAATCCCCTAGTTTTCATGTCCTTCTTAACTACCACATCCCACGTCAATTGTGGTCTACCTATCTCTAGCTTAACATCCAACTCTTCTCTCCAAACTCTCTTTACTACAATACTACAATCTTTTACTACTCTTTACTACACTTTCATATATTTACAAAGAGGAATAAATAAAAAATATTAAAAAGTTAAATAACAAAATTTAAAAAAAATTAAATTTCGCTGAAACTGATTTTAATCAGGTGTAGCAAATGGAATTTATCGTTTATATGAATTTTTGTAAATGGAAATATCCTATTGAAGCCTATAAAGAAAAAAATAGTAATAATTTGAGATTCTAAGTTCATGTGTGGGACATAAGGGCAATATTTGGCTATTAGCAACCGTAACGGTTTATTGGTCAACCTATGTCAGCTTTTCATTTAAGTAATGATATAGTAGTACTTAGTATATTTAATGTAACATAATTGTGATAGATGTTTCACGTATATAACTTGCGATGCAGATGTTACATAGAACACCGAGTGAATTGGCGCTAGATATAAACAACATGAGTTATGGCAGCACTGACAGTGGTAACCGGTCTGGTGCCAGGCTGCCTCGCTCTCAGTCTACCACGCTTTTGTCAGATTGCTACACCGCCCCTCCTCTGTCGGCCTATCCTATCGGTGGCTCTCTTAAACGTGGTGCTACGCTGCAGGGTCTGTGCGATTTATTAATTTAACTCAATATTAGTCATCTTATTGAATCCTCATGTTTCTAAGTGTGTTTTAGAGATTTTATTGGAAGTTAACGAAGTGTATAAGTAGTGATTTATGCCCTGTTGATATCTTCACCGTCTTCGTACGCAGTCTTCCGCTATTAACAACAGTTCACAAGCCTATTGTTACTGTTATTATGTATCAGTAACAGTATGTTGATTTATTACTGTTTTAGTTATTGCACGATGCACGTCAGAGGTTTTAATGAATGACTCAGCCGATAATGTAAACTGTAACTTTAGAATCCTAAAGACATTTACTGCGTACATGCATAAGTCGTTTATTGTCATTGATTTTTTGCCCAGTCAAGTAATTTCAGTCTACTGAGTTCACCTTCCCTCATAGAACTTGTTTAGTGACGCTCTTGTTAATCTAATCATGTGTGAATTTTTACTTTTCCATCATTTTGTACTGCAGACAATTATCACATCTATTTGCTATCAACATGTAAAATTAAATTTTATTAATTTTATTCCTAAGCGAAAAGACTCATTCGGTATTGAAATATCTGCACATAGGAATGAATCACTACAAGTCTCTTGGCACAAAGTTGACGCAGGAGGAGGCGTTGTCGGCTTTGTCGGAGAAGAAGAAAGCTTTAGAGGAGAAACTGCAGATGCGTTTAGAGAAGCTTCAAGAACTTTGTCTGCAGGAATCAGTTTGTAGATTTTAGATGCTTTAACTTGCAAATATTATTCTGACCTGATCTAAATGACTACAAGCCACATTTTATTACCAGATATATTTCTTATTGATCACTGGTGATCTGGAATCGCCTATCTTTTGATTAAGATGTATTTTTTATTTATATATGCGAGCGAGTTCAATTGAGAAATCAATTATGCTAGGACAGGTCAGTGGAAAAAGGAGGAAAGGTCGTCAAAGAACGCGTTGGCTTGATACTGTAGAATTTGACCTCAACACCAGCATAGCTGATTTGAGAGAGGCAGTAAGAAATCGTGATACATGGAGACAGATAGTTCATAAAGTGTCCAAGAATCGGCTTCGACTGAATGGATAACTCATCAATAAAGAAGAATAGACCAGACGTTAATTGCACGTGTCGTAAGAGGCGACTAAGCGAGAACTGAGGAATACAATGGAAAATCACCTCAGAAGCCGTATTCTTCCAAGTTATAAGCTGCAGAAAGTGTGGATATGACATAGTCTTTTATGAATGGTTTAGCTTGGTGATCATTAGAGTATTAATTGTGCAGCGCGAAAGCAGGCTCTGAGTATGAGTATGTACTTTGGACCTGCCCCTTGGCAGAACACTGGAGAGAGCGAGAGAGATATATTTAGCTACTCGTGTATTATGTGTCTATATTCACTTTTAAGGTTGATTGTAGATTCCAAAGCAGTCGTGTTTATTTTGGTAAAAATCTAGAAGTTGCTACTGTTAGACGTTCTTGAAAAGCTATCACAGGCCGCGAAACTGTTATAAAATTGTCTTTTCAAGGGAAGTAAAGAAAAAATTGGAAGTAATAAAACCAAGATTATTTTCATAATTTTAGGATCTTGGACTTACAACTGTTTTGATCTCTCCTTTTTGCATACATATGCGTAGTCGTCATCTTGTGGTGCTTTGGCGTCTGTTGCTTTAGTCTGCTTGAGACGTCCCTGACATTACCTTACGGATAGGAACTTGACATTAAATTCTTATTACTTGATCGATTAACTGAAAATAAAACATTACTTGAATTGTGTTAGGATATAACAGGGAGGATGCCTGTGGAATATCGAATGTTCTTTGGAGATGCAGACAAACAAACGCCTGCTCTGAGAAGGAGACACAGTGAGTCAGTGAAGAAGAAATCTACCACTGCTTTACAAGTCTGTATCCCTGAATATTCTCTTATAATTATGTTTCTTAAAAGTTGTAAGTGCGGTGTATGAGTTTGGGATAAGAATTGATGGTAAGATAAGGCTAATGTTAGCGTCTGTTTCCTCACTCGAAAGCGATGTCAGTGACGGGCGAGCCAAGGATTTGAACCTCGCACTTACTGATCCGCGGTCGAGTAGCTTACCGACTTCGCCACTGGCTGGAGCTAGTGGCGATGTAGTAACGCAGCTCGAAGCCTGAATAAAAGTTTGTATGATTTTTCTGTCAATTTTTTATTTTAGGTATGAAACCAGCTGACTTTCTAGTAGTTGTATCAACAATATGACTGTAGTTGTCTAATGGGTAGGCACTGCTAAGAGCTAATTAATTAATTATTAATTTGCATTAATTATAAGGTATTTAAAGCGTCTGTCAAGTTAAGTAACTGCTTGGATAATTAATTTATTAACTTGTTAATTGATTGGCTAATTAATTGATGACAGAAGCAATACGATGGTGTCAAAGAATCAGCTGAGCTGGCTCAGTTAAGAGCCGAGTATGAGGTTCAGGACAAGATAGTCAAAGCCGCTCTCAATCTGACCAGAGACTGCAACATATCTCATACTGTCAGGAAGCAGAGACTGACGTACTACGAGAGAGAGTTGTCAAAGGTTTGTTGATTCCCGTTACTTTGTTCTGCGAGTGTTTTCTAATTTGTACTGCTTGCTAGTGTGTACTTAGTAAGATTTGTTTAGTTGATTTAGAGAGAACAATTTATCATGCAATTAGTTATTGGATCTATCAATCAAGTTGATTTAACAAAATATTTCTTGGTGTTATCAGTGATCCAAAATTCATAGATTTCACAGATGTCAGATTTCTATTTTGCTACTATTGTGATATTCGTAAATTTAAGCATAATTGTCTACCCACATTATATAACCAATTCTTAATTGTTAGTAATTCTGCAGTTAATGATTTGTATTGTTTTAGACTAATGAATTAATATTTAATTCCTATTTCATGTACTAACTAATATACGTATGAAGAGCTTGAATGTACGTGGTTCTAAACTATGATACAATTTATCAGACACTAATTTAAGGCTTAAAAACAGAAAAGTTCTATCTTTTTCTGTCTTTAAGTCAGCTCTATTTAGTTTTAAATTTACTCAGTATTAATTTAGTTGGCTTTGATTGTTGTAATCTAGAGTAGGTTATCTTTTACCTCTACATATTAACTTTATTTTGTCTATGTTTTGATGTTTTGTAGTTAACTTCCTTTTTGGGCAGTATTTAAAATTTATGGTTACCATATGTTCTACTGTATTTTGTAGCATAGAAGACAATTAATAAATGAATCCGTTACTTTTAGTAGCTGCTACTGACTGTATTTTCCTCACAGAGCTTAAGCTCTTTTGTGGAAACGTTTTTCTTCTTGCTTAACTGTGTTTTTGCTAATTAAGCATATGTATTTTTGGTTATTGTGATAAACAAATAAAGATTGATATTTGAAAAAACTGTAAATTAAAAAAGTTACTAAATATTAAGCCACTGGTTATTTTAAATGGATTAAGCATTTACATTTGTTGGCTGACTGAATGGTTATTGATTGATTAAATGATTAGCCTGATTGAGTGATTGTTTTATTGATTGATTCGATTGATGGATTGTTTAAGGTAGATGCAGGTTAACCATTTTTTGATATCCTCTGAGGAATCAAGAGATTATATTCTTAATGATAAAATTTTACTTGAATTTGTTTTCTTTGATTAATTGATGATGATGATTTCTAAGTGCTAAGACTAAAGTCTAGTTTAATTTAAGTTCCTGTCTCAAAGCGTGTCAGTGTCGAGCGAGCTTTGAATTTGAACCTTGAACCTACTGATCGGACACGTAACTAACCGCTAATCGTGCCATCGGTTCAAGCTTGAGAATTAACACATTAGAGACTGGGGTGCAACCACTTTCCAGTTTGAGTTCTGGTTAATTGATTAGTTATTTGATTAGTTGTTGAATGTACTGCACAAAATTAATTGAGCTAAAGATATAACAGCAGGTATATCACGATTGATTGATTGATTAGCTGATGGAGATGGAACGAAGATTAAACGTTTATCAGAGTTCTCAGAGAAGCAGGAAAGCAGACAATTCCCTGTCAGCGTCATCGTCCTCATCATCTCTCAGTTCTAATAATAAACGTATGATTAAGTTTTATTTCATCTGTATGTGATATATATATGCTTAATTAGTTATAAATGTTCCTAAATTATTCTTAAATAATTCATAAATTGTATCCGGGCTACTGTGGAAATGAGTATACGTATGCGCTGCATGTTTTTGGAGACTTTTTTAAGTGTATGCAAAGGAAGCGAATAGAAAGTCTAATTTTTTGATTTAGTGAAATAGGAATCGTTACCTTAGATCAGTCGTTCGACAAAATACCATTGAAAGTGAATTAAACTAGATTCCTAGTGGAAGTTTTAATATCAGATTCAGGTTATATGAAAATTTGGCTGGAACTAGGCTATTTTTTTCAATTATGCATGAAACTATGATGGGAACTCTAAAATTTTGTGTAGCTTTATAGTGATGGGCATCCGGAATAATATCAAGTAATTAAATGAGTAATTAATTTACTTACCGTTTTTCTCTGGTTGATTTAAACTAAAAACTGTATTATTGTTCTTTAATTGTTTTGTTGTTATATGCTATCGAGTGTTGACTCGGGTGAATGTTACATTTGGCTTAATTTGATTTTAACAGTAAAATATTGCATTGTAGTTAACATATAACATAACATAACATTACAGAGTCAGGAAGCAATTATATGCTTGTTTAAGACTCATCAGGTTCTTAACTAAAACCAATTAATATAAATCAAATCATACAGACTTCATGTCAACATGTGAAATTTATACGTAGCCTATGTATAACACTGAACATGCAATTAGCATCTAATTTACATGTTCTTATGTTTGTCATATTTATTTTTAAAAGCATTCACTGATTCTTCTTCCACAACTTCGCTTGGCAAACTATTCCAAACATTTATAACTCTCTGACTAAAGAAAAATTTCCTTAAATCTAGTCTAATTCTAAATTTACTAAGTTTATAAATATGTCCCTTTTGTTTCTGTTGTTTGATAAATTAAACCAAATACTATGGTTAACTTTGCTGAAGCCTTTGAGTATCTTAAAAACTTCTATTAAATATCCTCTAGTTCTTCTCTCACTTAGAGATTAATCCTACAAATTTTAATCTATTCTCATAACTAAGCTTTTGACAGTCAAATACCAGCCTTGTTGCTCTGGCTTGTACCCTTTCTAATTTATCGATATCTTTCTTAAGATATGGGCACCAAGCCTGAACGCAGTATTCAAGTTTGAGCCGTACAAGAGCCTTATATAGCCTTACCACAATATCTTTATTTCTACATGCAATTGTTCTTTTAATCATTCTTAATACACAATTAGCACTTTTTACAACTTTATTACAATTTTCACTAAATTTGAAAGAGCTATCCACAAAGACTCCTAAATCCCTCTCACTGTTTGTAGATTTTAGTTTAATATTGTTCAATGTATACTCAATTTCTAAATTATTATTCCTATATGCATAACTCTACATTTCTCAGCATTGAACTCCATTAGCCAATCCCTAGACCAGTTCTGTAACATTTTTATATCATACTTTAAAATCTCAGCATCTTCAATGTTGTTTACTATCTTTGCTATCTTTGCTACTTTAGAATCATCTGCGAATTTACTAAATTTAGATACAATATCTATGTCAATGTCATTTATGTAAACTAAAAATAATAGAGGTCCTAAAACAGAGCCCTGTGGCACACCACTCTTCACTGCTGCCCATTCCGAGAACTCGTCCTCAACACACACCCTTTGTTTTCTATTGCTTAACCAATTACCTATCCACTTTAAAAGTTTACCCGTTATTCCATGTGCTTCCAACTTACTGAGTAATCTTTTATGTGGAACTTTATCACACGCTATAGCAAAGTCTAGATATAAGATATCAATGCTATTTTTATTATCTACTTCCTTTGTAATATATTCTAAAAAATCTAGCAAATTAGTTAAACATGAACGACAACTAATAAAACCATGCTGACTATTTCTAATTAAGTTATATTCTTCCAAGAAACTAATTATTTTATCCTTAATAATGCTTTCAAATATCTTACCGATTATACTTGTTAAGCTTATAGGCCTATAATTTTCTGCTTTATCCCCATTTCCCTTTTTATGTATTGGTACAACATTGGCAATCTTGAAATCTTGAGGAACCACCCCTGTATTCATTGAAGCTTTTAGTAGGTTTAATACAGCTGGTGCTAATTCATCTCTTAGCTCCGAAATCAGTTTTCTAAGAATCTCATCTGGACCTTGACTTTTATTGACATTTAGCAAATTTAATTTATTATAACATCATCAATATCAAACTCAATATTATGTAAGGAGCATTCAAAGTTACCTTTGAAGATCCTAGCCGGTACTGGCATATTAACTAAATCTTCTTCCACAAATACAGACGAAAAATATTTATTAAAATAGTTTGCAGTATCCTTATTATCTTCTATAATGCTATTATATTCATCTCTTAAAGGAACAATCTTTTTAATAACCTTTTTGTTAGCATTAGCATAGGCAAAAAAACTCTTTGCATCATTTTTTATAGTACGAGCTAGCTGTTTTTCAAATTCTAACTTGGCTTTTCTATTTCCTGCAACTGATTTATTAAGCTTTTTCTTATATTCACAGTACAATGATTCTTTATTATTACTATTTTTAACCTTAATCTAGTTCTTTAAGTTAATAGTTCAAGGACACTTCCTTGGACATCATTCAGAACTTTTTGCAGTTATATGATAAATTCAAATTAAATTATGATTTGTTGATGATTTTTTGCAGCTTCCAGTCTTCCAGGCTGGGATGTGTCCACTATGAACACCACTATGAACAACAATCGTTTCTATGACAATCTGGTTTGTTGTTGTTATTTCTCGCATACAGAATGCTAGAGAGAGAGAAAGAGAGAGAGAGAGACTGCATAAGGTATGGATAAGGCATTCATAGCCTTTTGTGAACTAGTTTATCTACGGAGTGCACTTTATGGGGTGTGAAAGTAGATTCTGAGTATGAATGTGAACCTTGGACCTGCCATTTGGCAGAACACTAGAGAGAGGGAGATATGAAAGTATATCTTTTGCTTATTCGATGTTTCTTTTTGTTCCTAGGGCCACATATGTTGTTATTTTAAATACTAAAACGTACTCTAGAAAGATGGTCTTGAATTTAGTATTTTATTGTAAAAGTTATTCGCACTGAAATCCATTATTGTTCATTCAGGTAGTGCAGGTGGATGGCGGTGTGAATTCAAGCAGAAATAGAAGCAGGAAGCCAGAAGAGGCTGGGGCTAGGCTAGGTAGGACCGTGTCCCACTCTCAGGCCATTAAGTCAGCCCCCGCCAGCCCTATTTCGTCTGAATTATATCGACCGCCGCGGGGCTTTGAACTGAAGCGACCTGACACAGTTACTGCACCTTCTGATAGAATTAGCAGCAGGTATTGATTTATAGTATAAGATATGATAATAATAATAATAATAATAATAATAGTAATAATAATAATAATAATAATGATAATAATAAGCTAGAGGACCTTGAGTTGCCGGGTGGCGATTCGGCACTCGTTGCTCGAATCGTTTTTATCTGACTCCGGAGTTTTTACGCTCAGGGCAATTAAAATAATAATAATATTATTATTATTAATACCAATTGCTATAATATAAGGTTAACGCCCGTTTCCTCATACTAATATGATGTCTTGACGTCCCCACAGCCCTCAACACTACAGATCAATTCACCCAAACCGAACTAGTATTATTGATCTACTAATATTGATATAGTAATTGAATAATAGAATTGATATACTCCATCTATCCTGACCGTATTTAGATCATCGGACAGGATAGGAAATTAGGAAGTTAAGATAAGGTGGCGTCTTTCTCTGTAGGTGTTCCATTTATGGCCCTAACGTCTTTCTTGTGAGAAAGTGTCAGTTAAACTTTATATTATTATTGCTATTCTTATTTTTAATAATATTATCATTATTATTATTATTATTATTAATTTTATCCGTGTTGTTACTGGATTGCTGAAGAATCGACCAACCGTGGACTGCATATGGTGTAAACCAGTATCAGGAAGGGAAATCGGTTGGTGATCACCTTGCTTCCAGAAATTGCTAAAAATTTTCAAAAACGATTCAATTTTAATTCCCGATTCTAGTTAAACTTGAATTCAAAAGAAGATTATTGTTGTGATGATGATTATTATTAATACTGACATGGCTGAGCCCGTAGAATGTCGGACTTGCTTACGAAACAAGAATCTAACATTTTGGCTTTGCCTTAAGCTTTATTGTTATCATTTGTTTTATTAGAATTTTTTATTATTAATTTTATTATTGCTATAAAAATTTCTTTGTTGTTGTTATCATTGTAAGGTCTATTCCTTAGTTCTATTGAATTGGACTAACAAAGAAAAGAATAAGGAGACGAATATAATTCTCTATATATAATTATTATTAATGTAGTTATTTATGGTTCTGTTGCAGACATGGTGAGAGCTATGCAGGAATTAATTCAAAGGAGCAGACATTCCAACCCAGTCGTCCTCCTCATAATTCCCCCTCGGTTTCTTCGACTGCCTCATCTTCTAGAATACTTCCTGGACTTAATCCCCAAAATAGTCTTCCGGGAATTCCTGCTGGATTTCCCCTAGATACTTCTGAAGGCTTTACCACCAAACATAAATCCTATGATATGTTAGACAAGGAAGAAAATAATCGTAATGGAAATTTTCCGTCGTCGGCTCAACATAGGCGGGTTCAGTATCTCCATGGAATTCCTTCAAATGATGCGTCAAGAGGAAAAGTGGAATATAACAGAACTGTTTCTGATATTCCGCACGTAAATGGTTTTCAGGTTTACAACAACAAAGTGGACATTCAACGATCATCCAACTATCCACGTAACTCTAGACGGAATGCTGATGGTGCTAAATTCTTTAAAACAATCGATGCTTTGAACATAGAACCGTCAAACAGTCCTTCGTGGAACAGTCCTAGGCAAATGTTGTTGTTGTCATCCCCTGAAGGACAAAACTTAAAACGTAATGTGAAATCCAGCACGCCTGTTAGTCAGATATCTGAGAATAGAGGATCATCTCAGCAGCTTGATTACTCCCCACTGTTCTTCAGTCCACCAGTTGTGCCGTTGAACATGTACTCAGATGGAGTAGATCTCTCCCTGATGGAGTATCCGAACAGTACTGGATCGATAGATAGAGCCACTTCTCGTGTCCACCCAGAGTCCATGGCGTATTCACCTAGAACTACTTTTGAGGTGTCGAAGCCTTTTGAAATGTCTGATTTTTATAAATACAGTGAGCGTTTCAAAACGCATGGAAACCACGAATTACCAGACACTGTGGACTCCACGAGGTTGTTGTCTCAGCCTCGATCCGTCAGTGCAATCTCAGGCAATTATGAACATGGCGACGCAGCAGAAAGAAATTATTCAGGCAAGCAGTCTGTCAGCGCAGGGAGGTTTTTTGGAAGCGGTAGGAGGAGAATGGACGGAGGAGCACCTAATAACGGAGTTGGTAATTTGTCGAGAGGGTATTCCATTGAGACAAGCAATACTAGAAGAGTTCTGCCTAACAGTATAGTGTCGTCTCCTGAGTTCTCTAGAGGAATATCACAAGTGATGAAGAAGCGTACGCCTGGTGATAGCAATAGGTGAGTTAGTAAATGAATATTATTTTCTATCATTAGTTTTTGTCAAAAAGTTACTCATGTTGTGTCCGGGTTGCTGAAGAATAGACCAACTGTGGACTGCACATGTAGGCTCCAGAAATTGCTCAAAATTTTAGAATATCGACCCTAGTTAAACTGGTATTCAAAGAAGTATGATGATAATGAGTTGTTGTCAAAAGTAAGTATTAGTATAATTAGGGCTAAAACAGATAATACATGTAAATATAAATATATTGTCGTGTTGTATGGCCTTAATATTGAGAATGAGAATAAAATTTGCCATTTGCCATATGTTAATTATTGTTTAGGACTTAGTACTTTGTGTGTGTGTATATATATATATATATATATATATATATATATATATATATATATATATATATATATACACACACACATATATATCTTCGTTTATCTCAAAACAATCTGACAACCTGCAGATAGATAACATACGAGCATACGAAAAGGAACATTCGAACATAATTACAATACATTCATGGAATTAATGACATAGTAACTGCAAGTACAAATAATGTAGTTTAAACATAGATTAAATTGGTATTAAATTAGCTATAGTTTAATAGCCTGTCTTAGTATCAAGCGAGTTAGAAATTTTTATTGCTAACGAGCTGCTAGAACAGTTGTGCAAATTTAAATCACATTATTGAAAAAGTCTGCTAAGTGTTATAGCAAAATCTGTTACAATGAATGTTGTCTTAATCTTCGCGGTCAGAAGTTATGTCATTATCTTTGCACAATTGTATAAATAATTTATTATAATTTATAAAATCATAGAATTTATTACTTATTCTTAGCAGGCAAACGATTATGATAACTCTATTTGATATAGTTAGTTTCTCGTATAAATATTGACGTAATTACTGTTCCAGAAAAACTCGCGATGGTATCAATTATATAAAAAGATTTGTCAGTATGTCAAGAGGACACGTGTTTCGATTCATACCGGTCTTTTTCTAACTTATCAAATTCCAATATTAATATTAATTGCCATTGTAATTCATATTAAGAACATGCTATTTTAATGTGATATTTGAACGTGTTACTAGTTTACATGAATATGTCGCATGTCGTAAGTCTTTTATTCAGGCTGATTTATGTTTATTACTTGATGTTATTTATTACTTTATTGCCTGCTAGTCATGGTTTTAGTAAGTGGTGGAATGATTAAGGCTTTGATTGCATACAGATCAACTAACGACGCTAGTTTTGGGTCGTTTGAGGCTCACACTGGAGTAGCCAACACATTTCAGGAGGAGATGCTGGCCTGGTATGATAATAATAGAAGATCTGATCTGATGGGTGGAGCATCAGGAGCTAGGATGCCCCGCCTCCAACGATTAGCCAATGGCACTGAAGCTCTAGCAGACGACGAGCTGGCTACTCTAGTTTAGTGTTATTGCTGTTATCATTGCGTCAATTCCAATTTCAAATTCGTGAATGCATAATTCGCATGCTATTATTAATACGTGCAGTTATTGTGTTCATTTATTACTGTGTATGGTTATTATTATCTAAACTTGTATTGCGTAGTACAATATTATTGATATTTGTTCTGTATACACTATATACTTATTAAATCTGTCAGAGTAGGGTTAATTAACAAGTGCTACTTATGCTATTACGAGTTCATGGTCTAAGACATTGCCAGGTTGGTTAAATAGCAAATCATGAAACTAGAAAAAGCCTCAGCCAAGTTTAACGTCAGTTTCCTGCTCGATAGCATGTCAGTGAAGGGGAGAACACTGGCTTTGAACCTGCACATAATGATCCGCTGTCGAACAACTTGCCGACAAGCCACCCGCTCAGCCCATAGTTAGTGGCCTTTCCATAGTCAGAGCATATAAGATAAATCTTTCATTCCAGCATTGGTTATTATCAGATAGGGCTTTGATTAATTTTGTAGTATTTTTATTGCATAATCATATCTATATTTTACATGTCAAACGTTTGTGGATGATTGAATGAAGATTTTTGTTCCGATTTAAAATATCTATGAACACAAACAGAGATTTGATGTGGTCAGTTTCGGTATAAATATATGCCCTAAAGCTACTATTAGAGGTTTTTGGAATGAAAATGTATTGTTTTGCTATCTTATGAAAAAAGGAATTGAATTAATGATATCTGTTATTCCTAATTTTAGTATTGACATCACAATAAAGATTACAAAATTTCTAAACTTTATTATCCGTAGCTATGAATAAATCGTTTTACTTCGATTGCTTCCTGAAATTCAGATATCCAATAAGCTTTGTAAAAGGTTCTACAGCGGAGCGTTTTCAGTGTGCATTGCTCTCACGTCTGTAAACTTCGAAAGAATTACCATTTACTTTAAAGTTAATAGCCGATATTTTATATTCGTCTTCATCAGTGATCAAAATTATTTACTAAACTATTTTTATATTGAATACCTATAGTGTTATGCTTTTGTCATGTTAAGTTTGCTTAATTCTACTGTAATATTTTAAGGAACTTTTAGAAATCTAAAGCGTCTAATTCACTTTTTGTGTTCACTGATAAACGAAGAACTATTGTGTTTCTAACATATCCGTAGCTCTGAATTTTGCAAGCGTTTTTACATTGCTGCTATTTGATGTACTTTCTGACGGCTCTGATAACATAATTAGACTAGGAGGTGTCTAACCCCTGGTTTAGTTGATGGACTCAAGATCATCGGATTCTGCTATTAAATCAGAAAACCAGTAAGCTGGTCAGTATTAGTAAGTGTTGACCAGATTAGAGAGAATTTAAAAGATTTAATCTATATTATCTCTAAGTCTTGTTATCAATACTATCTATTAAGATTAGCAATATTATTATTGTTATTTACGATATGTAAATAATTCAACGAATTATTGTCATAGTTGCCCACTATGCATGCATTGCTCAACTTTGCTTTTTGGTTTTAGTTGAAAAATCTATTGAGCTTGCTGAACTCATTTGCAGCTGTACGTTAGTCTACTCGGCTAAATTTTTCAGTCCTGTAATTAACCATCTGTGTTGTTAAACAACCTTTCCTTGACAACGAATACGCGTACATTTTAATTTCATGTTGCTGCCTGCTGAAGCTGTTGCAGAGGGTGTTGACAAATGTGCGTCGCTTTTACCTACGAAATATGGCTTTCTATTAGCAATTGAGACGATCTAAGAGTAAAATATCGCATATACAACGGGCCAACCTACACGACGAGTCCTTTATTAATGGACTAATTGGACCCTATTGAATTGTAGCAGTAGTCTGCTGTAGAAGATTGCAAAAGTTCATTACTGACTCGTGTACAATTTTCTCATGTAGATGAAGAATGGCGCACAACACTCGAGTAAATAATATAATAATCTAATAGCAGTAAAAGCTTTTGCCTTATCATCAAGTATGATTCAGGGAAGTCTTCTCGTAATGTATTGTGTTTTGTACTTTTAATTGGTTTCTATCTCTCTAAAGCCTCGTCATTCTATTATTGACTTTTCTATAATGTAATGATCAGATAATAAAAAGAACTTGAAATTATTAAATGGTTTTGGTAAGGTTACTGATCTTTATGGGTATAGATAATTTTAAGGCATCAAATTATAATCGTAATAATTCATCAAATGCTCAGTGTTTGTGCATTCCCCAAGTGTTTAATTTTATTCCAATCTGATTATTCAAGAAATATTGTGCTCTAATAGGTTATGTGTAATATTATATTTATATATTGTATGATTTACTAATAATCTTTAATATATTATATTTTAACTAACATTAAATATATTAACTAACATTAATTAGCTTTCTTAACTTCATCAATATTTCCTAATTACTATTTCTAGCCAGGCTCCACCTTTTTTCTTATCATTAGGCTTTTATAGTTGCATACTAATTTTTAATTTCGCATGTGTTTAACTGAAGTGCTCAATAATATTTGGTTAACTATATTTGATTAATTTTTCTGTAAATGGTTTGTTCAAATGATTTCTCTTCAGGTCTTAATGCTCAATTGCTTCAAATAGAGCCCTGGCCTCTATGTCTGCAGTATATCATCGTAATATTTAATGCTATCGTAGCTATTAATATTTTGTAGATATTTTTGCACATTTCACAGACATGTCTTGTGCATCAATTTTACTTTGTTACCAACTCTTTGTGTAGTGTTCTGTATGTGCGTGTAGTTTGTAAAGATATTCTTTGCCTTATTACTGTACACTTACGACTGTATACGTCATACTGCAGTACACTTACGTCTCTATATGTCGTAATTGCTGTGCACTTACGTCACTATACGTTATACTGCTGTGCACTTACGTTTGTTTACGTCATATTGCTGTGCACTTACGTCACTATACGTCATAATGCAGTGCACTTACGTCTGCATACGTCATATTTTAGTACACTTACGTCTCTATATGTCATATTGCTGTGCACTTACGTCACTATACGTTATACTGCTGTGCACTTACGTTTGTTTGCGTCATATTGTTGTGCACTTACGTCACTATACGTCATACTGCAGTGCACTTACGTCTGCATACGTCATATTTTAGTACACTTACGTCTCTATATGTCATATTGCTGTTCACTTGCGTCTCTATACGTCGTACTGCAGTGCACTTACGTTTTTTACGTCATATTGCAGTACACTTAAGTCTGTATGCGTCATATTACAGTGCATTTATGTCTGTGTGCGTCATACTGCAATGCATTTACATATTTTAGCTTACATTTTAGTTTAGTAGGCTACTTACTGATGATCTATACTTTGTAAATATCTTTAATATTTAGTTCTATCGTATTTTCTGGTTAAGTCTACCGTAAGAGACGTCTGTCAAAGTGTTACATTTTTTACCTTTCCCATACACAAATGAAACCCTCTCCCCACCCCACAACTCCCCCCCCACACCATTCCTTCCCACGAGCTACTTGCTTTCAACATTTTAAGTCTGAGAATTTGTTATCATTTCAAGACGATGATGATGATGACGGCGGAAGGCAGATAGGACGAGATTTAATTATGGTTTTCATGATGTCGTGTCGTTCGCTGATTTTTTGTTGTCTAAATTTTTCTCAACTGACTGAAATAATGTTTTGAGCGCATAAAAAATAATTTGCCTGAAAATTCCGTTTTGAAGTTCAAATAAATCGCATTTTATAAGCTAAATTTCGCCAAAATACTGACGTCTCTTATGGATAGACTTAAATATGACTTGATGCAGGAGATTTTAGGATCAAATTTTGTAAGAATAAATATTCGGACACTAATTTTTGTAATAAAAAAGCCAGCATTCTTGCCTTAGTGGCTTCTTTAGGCTCTTACATTGTACAGTGGCGGTGAATTGTTGTAAGAATGGCATATACCTGCAACGATCAATCGTTAATTGCATAATTTGTTGTAAAGTAATTAACATTGTAGTCTCTGCTCTTTGTAAAGTAGTGTCGAAGATAGTTCCTTTCTTAGCGCTATTTTATAGTCAGTCGCTGACATTACAACGTGATGATAACTCCGATAATTACAAAGTTATAAAATAAGTATAACAAAATAACAAAATAATAATAATGTTAATTGATGTAACAATAATACAGAATGAAATGTCTTCATTGTTTATTCCTGGTGTGCCCGAATAACGCAAATTATCGCATATCGTTTCTTCTCATTATTTTCTCTACACAAGTTTTAAACCCTATATTTTTTATATATACTTATGTACTACGTGTTATTAACTAAGCTCAAGCTGTAATGATTAACTCACTATATTTTATATAATCGAACTTAACTTTTTCGTTTAGGTTTGTTTCTGTTATATTGGCTATTATAGCCTACTTCTGTTACGCTAGGAGCCTAGGAGTAATTTGATATCAGACTTTTATATAAGAAAGCTCGTGACATCAACTTACGATGTTAAATATCGTACGTATAATCATATGAGTTTTGATAATTTTTGTTATACTGCCTCTACTAAAAGCTTTATTTTCCTGCCTGTTCTATGTGTTCATTTTATTCTATTAGTTTATGTGCTTGCGTGCATGTGTGCCATGTTATAGGTTTACTTATGAAGCTATCTATGCAGAGTACGTATGAGCCGATCCTAATCACACTATTGATTAGTGAGCGTCCGTGTATATGTGGTTCTACCTTTATACATGATTTTGTGTGTCTGATTTTTGTCCTGTAAGCTCTAAATAGCGCCCTAATTATATACCACTCTTATAAATATCTAAACAGACATCTAATTAAACAAGCACTCTATCTATTAAGCTATCTGCTAGTATTTGAGCGCTTAACCTTGAGACGGAACCCCCCGAGATCAAGGTTTTGTGATTGTTGCATGCGAGCTAAACGTTACGCAACATAAACTAGTCTATTACTATGTCTAGTGTTATGACTGCCTGTGATTTATCCTCTCTCCCTTCTAACTAAATATTGTAGATACCACAAGGTTCTGCCGTGCAGCAGCAATGACGCTAAATATCATGACTGTGCCAATGAAATGATTGGTTAAAGGTAAAGCTAAGGTTAACGTCAGTTTTCTCACTCGAAAGCGATGTTAGGTTCCAACTGCGGATCAGTACACGCAGGATTCAAATCCTGTGTCAGCCCGCAATCGATAGGCTTTCGTGATGTAAAACTTACGTTAAAATACCCTCAATCGTAGCATAAAGTATGCTTTAGCCGTAGTCTTGCTATTCTTATGCTTTAGGGGCTTGTGCGGGTGTTTGTTTGCAGTTTTAATGTGTGTTCACCTGTGACTATGTGCCTATGAATCATTTGTATCTGTGAATCGTCTTGTTCTAATTCAATACAACTTCATACAAGCAATTATTCTGCACTAGCAATGCTTTATTTTTAAGAAAAACCCAGAAATAATCTGTTGATTGTCGATACTGCTACCATCATCAGATTATGAAATGTCCGATATTTGCTGTTTTTTTTCTGTGGATCTCGCGCTGTATTGCATAGCAGAAAATTACACTTAACTGGGGTAGCTGCTTGTAAGGTTAGAATAAAATGAACTGCTTTGCTGGCTTAGTTGGTATCATACTTGCCTGGTAAACAAGAGGTCAGATGTTTCAGCCGCAGTTTCTGACGGATATGAGTCCCCTTTAGTACGGATACGAACGTTAAACTTAGCTATCGTTTTTGGGTCACCCCTACATACCAACTTAAACACGAAAGCTATAATTTTCGTTTATTTTTAATACCCTGAGCTGTAAAAGATCCTAGGCTAAAAAAGATAAAAGGATTTTATTAGTTTATTATTATATAGGGTGTCCAGATAGATCGTGAACGATTTTGAATGACTGCCATTTTTAATCCACTAGTAACAAATTTATAAAAATTGTCATTTAGTATTTAATAATGTCTCCTTTATTCTTCAGTACAGCGTCAAGTCGATCATGCATCGAGCCAATTAGATTTGTCAGAGTTTTCAGAGGTATCGATTTCCACGCCTTTCGAATCCGGCGTTTCAAGCTGTTCAATGTCTGCGGTTCAGGATCGGCATAAACCGTTGCCGCCATAATACTCCAAACATTTTCTATCGGTGACAAATCCGGAGAATTAGGTGGCCAGTCCTCTGGTGAGATATATCCATTAATGTTTGTGTTCAACCACTCGACTGACGCTCTTGATGTGTGTGCACGTGCACCGTCTTGTTGAAACAATCCTTCGCCGTTATTACGAAACAGCTTTGTAGCTGTTAAATTCGTACATACAACTGTTCGCTGGAATGCTGGTTTGACCTCTTTCTCCAGTATCTCATTGATGTAATAAGTCGAATTAACTGAAGTTTTATTTGGGATGATATGAAGTTTTGTTAATCCGCGAGCTGTAATACCACCCCACACCAGAACTGACGGGCTGAACTTCACCTGTGGCGCGCACGGAACAGAAGTTTCTTGTGATCCCCATACTACATCGTTCTTATTGTTAGGTACGTAGTAAAGTTTGAAAGGTGATTCATCAGTGAACATGACACGCGACCAGTCAATATCTTTAAACTTCTTCGCAAAGTTGACTCGGCGGACTTTATAAGCACTACTTAACTTTGGGACCTTTTGTCGTTTAAAGCATTTCCATTTCAGCGTCGTTCGCATATACTGTCTTATTGTCTCTTTGCATCCAGCAAAGCGTTTGTCTTTCAATCGACGTGCTAACTTTCGCAGACTCTGTCCACGCACATATTTAGACTGCCTAATCAGTTTTTGAGCGGCAGCAGTCAGCACAGACTTTCGACCGCCTTGATAACGACTCTGCAGCGTTTCGTTTGGATTCTGCTTGTAGCGGTTGGCCCACTTGCTAATCCACGCTTTACTACGACCTAGTTTTTTTGCTATAACGCCATAACTATACTTTTCTTCCAATAGTGTAATAGCTTGTGCTCTAATTTGCGCTTCGTTTAATGTTGCCATTGCCTAATCAGTGATACGCCGTTTATTTACTGCACTGTTGCGGCAGTTTTCTGTTTACGCACATTTTGATGACGTCACGGCAAATGACGTCAACACTTTGAAACGTAAGTTACAAACCTACAGTATTTTCCCTGTTATTTACAATTGAACAGCCTATCTGCCAGTATCAAACTTTCCACATTGTATTGTGCATAACATATAATTTTTTGCATTCAAAATCGTTCACGACCTATCTGGACACCCTATAGTTATTATTACTACCCCTCTCTCTTTCGCCTAGTGCACTGCCCACTGGCAGGTCCATGGTTTATAACGCTTCCACTCTTCTCTGTATTCCGCCCTCACCTTCATGCCCGAAACGAGTGGATCTTTAAATAATCAAACATGATATAACATTACTCTTGGTGGTTAATCCTTTGGTTTTTTAGCTCTATTACTACTACTGTTAGGAGAATAATTGCGGTAGTCTATATAATATTGAGATAGTAGTATTTGTAATTAATACTAAAGCTATCTTTACATTTCTAAACATTAGTGTTAACGAAGAATCGCCATTGTTGTTGTGTTAAGTGCAATTGTATAGTCGAGTCGTCGTTCATGACAAGAATGTATGGTTACTTTTCGTTTGGAAAATATGTGTACCGGATGCTATTTTACATTTACTCTACTTGATTGACATTGTAATAGATGTTTCGTAATTTATTCAATAAAATATATTTTTTAAATGAAAGAATTAAATAACAAACTAAATAAAACTAAAACTGATGAACCAGCTGCCAATCAAATATAGAAAATGAGCCCACGCGGATAAGTAGGTTATGCAAAATGTTTTATGCCTTGTAATCTGCCTTGCCGAATAGGAAAAACACGTATTAAGTGTATTGATATCTTTATGTAGAATTTTGTGTAAATGATATTTATAATTGCACACATGTAAACTGATTCAATGTGAGTAGGTATACTTCTGTGTATACTTCTTCTAAAACTGAAAATAAATTTATTATTGCTCAAAATAAATTTGATCTGAGAACCTGTTCGTCGTGTGCAATTTATAAATTAATAGAGTCGATTATATTCAGCCAGTACAACGGACATTTGAATATCTTTGAATTTTTAATGTTATTGATATGTTAAAAATGACTACAGTACACTAATCAAAGATCAGAATAGACACAGTAATCAAGAGTATAGCCTACAGTAATTGAAACAACACTGTAACTACTTTATTAGCAATCTCTTGGAAATTTGCAAGCAACGGAGAAAAATAACCGTTAATTTAAAACAGCTCATTTTGATCACACAACTCTATAAACAGGGCTTTTACGGGCGGGTATTAGCGCACTTGGTTAGCGCGTCTATGAAACAAGCTAAGTTATGGCGGGCCGTCAGGTGCATTCACTATCAAAGGCAACAAGCGGCATGGATACAACCATGAACATTAAATACTAAAATCATTTACCAGTCGAAGGCACACAACTAAATTTTATAAAAGTACTAGAGATCAGGGAATCATAGAACCTATTGTACTAAGTACTACAATGGGTGCAGTAGGACTTGGGTTCTAAACTTAACCCAGTGCAATCATAATTACCAAAACAGAGGCCCTGGTAACTGCACGCTGATCATCTCGCTATGATACAGTGTCTCTAGACAACAAACTACACGTATCACAAGTGCAAGCAACAAGCCATAAGAACAGAAAACACCACAATACTATGACGATTTAACGTCTAATTCCCCACCCACAGGAGATAGAAGGAACGATTAACATTACGCTAACATGAATCATCTAACAACAAAACTCCTGTATACTCACTGTTCAGTCTCCAATATACGTGAAGTATACCATAACTATTGCACATAAATGACAATGATATAATAATCACAGTAAAAGACCTCCAGAAGCTACTGAAACCACAGAGATGATACCGAGCTAGACTTTAGCTTCATATTATTAATTATTACATGTAATTAATTATTCATATTATTAGTTATTACATGTACCAGTTGGACGGCCGAATGGACAGCACGCTTACCTAAAAAATTAATCAGGCTATCGGTTTGAATCTCTGCCAGACCATTTCTAACAGTATCCCTTGTGACACGGAAACAGACTTTAAACTTACCTTTATAGCTTTTTACATGTGCAGGTCAGCGACAATGAGAATTGAACACTGCATCTACTGATCCGCAGCTAGACATCTACTGATCACGCCACTGACTCCGTACAAACAATACACATCACAGAACTGCTTAAGTCATAGACCTATAGCATATCCTCGACCATTCCATTACAAAATAGAAAATATAACAGCACCATATTTTTGGTATTTCTTGGTACCATATTAATACTAGGAAATTCAGCAGAAAGCACCAGCAGCAAACAACAGTCCGGGTAAAGAAGATGATCTGAGCTTAATGCGTTATTTCGGCGCATGACTGCTTGGCTTAAAGGCCGCGGATATGACTGGTAGAACTACTTTTCTTGACGCGGCCACATTGCCCTGACTGTAGGCTGTCAACAGCTTGTCAGCTGACTCAGCCGATAGGCACAGCCGCGACAGCTTGAGGTCAGGATTCTTACATCTCTCTAGAACGTCTGAAATCTGAATATTAATATACAGAAAATTTATATCATAGATATGAATCTATGGGTAAACAGGATTGTTTTCTCAGGGAATGACGCCCATGCCCAGTAAATGTTAGTCGAAGCTGAGGAGGGCATAGGTGGCCCACCTTGTCATAAGCAGAATCCCCAAGAATAATGGTGCCAAAGCTTGATTCGATATTTAATTAGTATGTATTTGTATTTG
This sequence comes from Enchytraeus crypticus, assembly GCA_905160935.1. Classification (NCBI taxonomy): domain Eukaryota; kingdom Metazoa; phylum Annelida; class Clitellata; order Enchytraeida; family Enchytraeidae; genus Enchytraeus; species Enchytraeus crypticus. Next base: position 2,719,188 of record CAJHZI010000543.1, read on the forward strand.
TAATTGTATTTCTAGTAAAGTATTTAATAATACTGCTGAATAAGTAAAGTCAAGATTTAAAGTATTGAGTTTTATTAAAGTGAGATCCTAGGCGGTAGCTAAGCTAGGGCAAGTCACCAATGAGGGCATGCCTAAACAGGAAGTGAAGAGAGATCCAATATGGAAGAGTGACAACACGGACGTAAAACGTGCCAAGTTGAAAAGAGATTTAGGAGATTTGAGGAATCTCAGTAGTAGACGAATTGAGAGCAATTCGAAGGGTGCGGTTATTCAAACTAATTTGTAGTCCATCGAACAGTCGATGAGAAGGGAGTGATTTTGTAGAAGATCGAAGAAGGAAAAGAGTTCCATCGAAATATTCTAACCTAGGGATTATATTAGAAGGGATCCTAGTAGGCGCATGGTCGAGAGGAAACTAAAGTAAAGTGTAGGAATTTGAACTAGAGAGCATAGTAGTGATTTGTGTGTCAAAAGTAATTGTATGTTATGTAAAGTACTTAGTTTTGCGATACTTAAAGTAAACTATAATTCGATAGAAAGTATAATTTTAAGTTATATAAAATTAGCTTACACGCGTTATTTGAAATCGTTTAATTTTCGTTCTACTGTATATCTGTGTATTATTTTATTTCTTTTCATATTAAATTAATATTTAATTTAATACAGTCGTTGAAGTTATCAATCGCTAAGTAAGATATCTAGATTCAGTCCAATCGAGGACAGTTAAAAATTCCAAAAATAATTATTAGAGGCATTTTATTATAAATTTGAATCCTGGACCATTTTATGTCAGGTCCTCATTTTACCTCAGATTAAAAATTGTAGAATCAGGTTCCTGACAAATGGTATATTATGTTAGATCATTTAAAGATCCACTCGTATGTGGACATGAAGAGGAAAGCAGAAGATAGAGACGAGTGGAGGCTTTATATACCATGGACCTGCCAGTAGGCAGTGCACTAAGGGGGAAGGGATATATGAATCTATATCAGTACAATTACATTTGGACAATTACTGAAATATATAAAATAAGACTATTAGTTACTTTCCCTTCCAATTAAAAAATAAAATATACATGTATATGTCTATTCTGTGTTTTATTATTGTAAATCAATGTAATAACTTTTTCCATATCACTTTTAATTTTTGCTAACTATTTATATATTTTAAATCTTTGCACCACCGTATACACTTTATCAGAAATATTTAGGCTACATGAGTACACGGCAACTTAAACAAAATAGCTTAAATCCTCTAGTTAATCTTACGTACAAAAATCAAGTTAACCATACAATAAAGAAAACTAAAATATTTTAACAGTTAATAATTGTTTATATTACTAATATACGTTAGAAATAATGAATTATAGCAGAAGATTTCTAATAAAATTTCAAAAATTATTTTTATAATATTAGCACCAAATATACAGTATTTGCTTAAAATATTTACTTTAACTCTGATTTTATCCTTCCTAGAGTAGACAGAAAGTTGTCTGCTAGGCTCGCGTGACTGATTGATCTTCATGAACATCAACACAGCTGCCACAGCTCCGTTCTCTACACAGAATCTCTCTATGTCGGCTACCACATCCTTCCGGTTAAAAAACTCCTGTAACAAACATACATAATTCTTCCGTATACCGATATCAACTAACAACCAAGACTTGCTGCAGCATATAGATAGTGATATGCCAATACTTTCTAAAAAAGCACTGAAGACGGTCTTTAGAGATCCTTAAGCTCCACCTTAGAAATATTCTGCATAGGACAGATGTACAAATAAGAACAGATGAAGAAAAAGAACAAGAACAGATGAGTAAGAAGTGCAGATAAGAAGAAGTATCACTACTAATATGTACTCGTCTGTACTTATCTATACAGATAAGTACAGATGTGTTTATCATGAATAAAATCTGGGACTTTCACAGACTGGTTACACGGAAAATAGATTAACTTGCCTAGCCATTTCAACATGCGGTATTAAAAGTGATAGATTATCAACATGTAGACCTTTTCAGAATAATGCGTGCTATCAATTTACATGATATGTAACAACTATGAAAAGTTCTAAAAAATACTGGTAGCAAAAAATAAAAGAACGAATTTGAGTGTTTGTTAAATTCAAAGGAAAAACAAATTAAATTGAGACATATAAGGTCAAACTTTAAACTAAAACTTTATATAATATATAAAGTTTTAGTAACGATCGTTAGTTGATTCAGTTTCCGGTCTCGAAGCATTTCCGTGACGGGCGAGCCAGGGATTTGAATCCTGCAATCTACTGATGACTGATCAAAACAATTACCGTCACGCCACTGACTCAGCCCTCAAATTTAGAGCCTCAACTTAGACACATCGGTAGCATATGTCAAATATTGGTTTAAAACTTTTACCTACCAAGATATCTAGCATGATAGAGCTGAAAGCCAAACTATATCTGCTTGTGTTTGTTGACGGCTTGCCAATGGCTGCAATTAATTGATCTACCTCAAATATCACGTTTATCATCTTCAGATCCTTTCTCAACAAGTCACGTGTTGACAGAGCTACCATTAAACAATCAATACAAGTCACGTGAGGACAGAGCTACCATTTAAACCATCAATACAAGTCACGAGTGGACAGAGCTACCATTTAAACAATCAATACAAGTCACGTGTGGACAGAGCTACCATTAAGCAATCAATACAAGTCACGCGGAGACAGAGCTACCTTTAAGCAATCAATACAAGTCACGTGTGAACAGAGCTACCATAAAACAATGAATACAAGTCACGTGACGCTGTCCACTACACAATCAGTACAAATATAGCGCTATTTGATAAGCCATATCAACTAGCTGTCAGTGCTTCATATCTCTTCAGACAGAAATATGAATCAGCGAATTTAGAAAAGAAGGCAATTTAGTTTCAATATTAACATGAAATTTTACTTGTAACCAAATCTAAAAATAGTATAAACTACAATATTATACAGCTAACAGTAGTTCAAAAAGCAAATTTAAGAGATACACAAATCAGTGAAGAATAAATGCAGCCTTACAAGAGACATCCTGTTTAATGGCACAGAGGTGGTCGTAAAGCTGCTGTCGGTGTTTAATCGCTTCCACATTTACTTCAGTTGATTCAGTGACTCGCGCTGATTCAATCCTGTGCACTATCTCTTTATCTTTAGTAGTCGTTCTACCGGCTGATTCCTGAAGGCAAACCGTATCGACCAGAATAGCAGCTAAGTGGAAATTTAATAAAATAAACAATTTTGCATATAATAAAACACAGTGAACTAATTATCATTCATAATAATAATGTCCATCACTTTTAGCAAAAAGAATTTAAATCCATACGCAATTTAATAAATACTAAGCATATAGCAGTCCTATGATTGTCTAAGATTTTACTTTCTGATCTGTTTAAACAAATATAAAACTCACTAGATTTCATTCCATCTGAGGATTAATCGTTTACAATTTCATGAAGTTCACAGAGTTCATGACCCAACACACTTTAAACACTGAGTTGTTTCCAAAAACAACATGAAATACACACACAGAAATAAAATCCATAAAAGCATCTGTCTCAGAAAAGCGATATCAGTGACGGTCGAGCCCAAGATTTGAACCCACATGTACTGATCCGAAATTGGATGCCTTAACGATATCGCCACTGGCACCAGCCAAAGTAAGCAAGAATAGAAATAAGAGTAATTTAATGCAAAGAAAGCATTCAGAACTACTGCAACATTATTTTTAATGAAATTGTCAATGGCTATCACATAGAAATTAAAAAGATCTCCTTAACGTATCAACCAATAAAATAGGATCTCTCAATATGACAAGAATTTATTAAACCATTGGAGAGAACTGGAGAACAAAGCAAACTTCGTACTCATAGTATTAGCGTTCTAGGAGTATAGGGTTTTATTAAAAATAGAGTATAACTAATAATACTATACTATTGATTATGAAGTGTATAATTAATTACAAACTTCCAAGTAAAAATTGACTGAACTACAAATCCTTCATAGCTAGGCACGCTGTCTAAAACTTCATTTTATAATAATACTATAAAGCATTTTAAACTTCAGGAATTTTAAATTGTCAAATTTATCAATCATATTATTTTAAATTATCAACCCGATCAGAAATTGTGCATTTTCAAGATATTTAGACATTATCATACTAGGACATAATCATACAGAGGCACTTTATAAATGAACTCATCCCTTGCTTGATAGAATTCTATATTTTACTTCCCTTCAGCACATGTTTGCTTTCAAATCGTTCGGGGTGAATCGATTTGTAGTGGGGTGTGATAGGGGACATCCCTGACATCATCCTCGTTTGTGGAAGCGGAAATTAAACCTTTATTATTATTGTTATTATTATTATTATTATTATTATTATTATTATTATTATGGTTATTATTATTATTATGCCACGGAATATATAAAATGGGCGAAAGAGCTTCAAGTATTCCGACATTTGCCATGAACTTGACCTCACAACTGACATGCCTCCTGTAGTGAAATTGGTTTGATAATTATGTAAGCATATGATAGTAAATTTTATAATGAAACGTCACTTCATTCAAAGTGACGCGCCTATGACGTAAGAAATGTAATCATTGACGCGCCTGTGACGTAATAAATGTAAACATTGGAATAGTATATAAGCGAGGCTGAAATTCTACTTGGGGTCGTATGTTTTGGTGTTTGCATACGGCGCTGTGCTTTGTGTATAGCCTGTCGGTGGGTAAGTGCTCCCAGGGCTTGTAAGGTGTTGTATAGCCTGTCGGTGGGTTAGTGCTCCCAGGGCTTTGTAACGTGTTGTATAGCCTGTCGGTGGGTTTGTGCTCCCAGGGCTTTGTAAACGTACCGTATAGCCTGTCGGTGGGTTAGTGCTCCCAGAGCTTTGTAAACGTACTGTGTATAGCCTGTCGGTGGGTCAGTGCTCCCAGGGCTTGTAACGTGCTGTATAGCCTGTCGGTGGGTTAGTGCTCCCAGGGCTTTGTAAACGTACTGTGTATAGCCTGTCGGTGGGTCAGTGCTCCCAGGGCTTGTAACGTGTTGTATAGCCTGTCGGTGGGTTTGTGCTCCCAGGGCTTTGCAAATGTACCGTATAGCCTGTCGGTGGGTTAGTGCTCTCAGGGCTTTGTAAACGTACTGTATAGCCTGTCGGTGGGTTAGTGCTCCCAGGGCTTTGTAAACGTACTGTATAGCCTGTCGGTGGGTTAGTGCTCCCAGGGCTTTGTAAACGTACTGTATAGCCTGTCGGTGGGTTAGTGCTCCCAGGGCTTTGTATCGTGCTGTATAGCCTTTCGGTGGGTCAGTGCTACCAGGGCTTTGAAAGCGTACTGTGTAGCCTGTCGGTGGGTTAGTGCTCCCGGGGCTTTGTAATGGACTAGTTGTGCAGATAATATTAATTAGTCACAAAATTAAATAAATATACTGAAAGTGAATTAAATCACAAATATAAAAATAAATTAAAATAAAAACATTCTCCCAAGGGTTGACCGCGTATTCTGTTCAGTTATTATTGTTGAGAAATATTTATAAATAAAACTTTCCAGGAAAAGGAAAGCAAAGATAATAAAACAACTTGGGTTCGTCTTCAATTAATATTAAGTAAAGAATAAAATATGGAGTCATTATCAGACGAGGGATATGTCCCTACCACCCTCGATCCCAAACGAGTTAAATCTCGAATCTTGGATACCCAGGAACCCAATGATATAGGAGAAGTAGCTTCAGTTTTTAAGTAAAGAATAAAATATGGAGTCATTATCAGACGAGGGATATGTCCCTACCACCCTCGATCCTAAACGAGTTAAATCTCGAATCTTGGATACCCAGGAACCCAATGATATAGGAGAAGTAGCTTCAGTTTCCGCCTGGTTAGACAACTATTGTTCAGAAACAGAAGATAGTAAGTCAGAAGAATTTCCTAGAAGTAATAATTCAATAAGAACTAAACGAACAAATGACAAAACAACAACAGCAAACAGATCAACCACAGTTGACGACAGAACAGTAAAAACACGTATTACTACACCTCCTAAAATCAGTAGTAGAAAAAAGACCAGCCAGTTAACCCAAGCACTAATTAACAACAGAAAAACATCTAAAGCATACAGTATAAGATATCCAGTAGAGACAAATCCATAGATACGCCACTGTCGAGGATAATCTCAGCTACCAAAGTACTGCATGAACCAACCAGCTCTATCTGACATCTCCGCAATCTGAGGAAATCAAAATAGTACTAGAGTTTTTAATCCACCTTGTGGAATAAAGAAGTACAGTATACGTTGATTGTAACAGTATTAAATGTATATAATGAACCTTATATTGTATATAGAATCCTTTACTATTCTTTTTTTACTTTTGCACACAACATTTGAACAGGAGTAAATATTTTTTATCTCTAATCTGCTTCTTCCCACTATAATATTCACTGTGATCTCACAGTTTAATCCGCCTAATTAATCACTAGTAAATTGATTAAGTAACTGTAGAAATTTAGAATTACAAGAGTGCAGATACCAGCCCAACATTCCTTTGTTCAGCTCTGGCTAAACACCCAGATCAGAGAGACTGACAATAACTGAAGTGAATGAGAAATTCAGGACTCATCAATTTGCTTAGAGCAAAAGATTACCGCTCAATCATTTAAAATACAATCATTAGCTTAGAACAAAAGATCACCACTCAATCATTTAAAAATATAATCATTAGCTTAGAGCAAAAGATCACTGCTCAATCATTTAAAAATACAATCATTAACTAGAGCAAAGGATCACCACTCAATCATTAAAAAATATAATCATTAGCTTAGAGCAAAAGATCACCACTCAATCATTTAAAAATATAATCATTGGCTTAGAGCAAAAGATAACCACTCAATCATTTAAAAATACAATCATTAGCTTAGAGCAAAAGATCACCACTCAATCATTTAAAAATACAATCATTAGCTTAGAGCAAAAGATCACCACTCAATCATTTAAAAATACAATCATTAGCTTAGAGCAAAAGATCACCATTAGCTCCTTTAAAAATACAATCATTAGCTTAGGGCAAAAGATCAACACTCAATCATTTAAAAATACAAGCTCCAGCAGTACAAGAATGGTTTTTTGTCACCCACTGTATTTCATTGCACAAGAAGTGATTTTACATAATTATTTTGCTTCTTTAAGTCTGAGTCTTTTAAATATTCCCTCATTGGTATTTAAATTATGTTTAATTTCTTGTTTAATTTTTTGAATTTTTTACGTATTAACAGAAAAAATGGCGCCAACTCACAAGCATACTGAATACACTGATGTGTAAAGGTTACCATTCTCAGTTTTACAATTTAAAAAAAATCATGACAAAAGTTTAACAATTTTTAGTTTAACATTTAAAAAAAAATTAAACCAGACTTAAAAACCTCATTAGTTAGGTAGCACTACAACTTGAGAAATTCTTAAGAAAAATGCTTCTTTCAAAATATCTAGCGACCTCTTAGTATCTATATACCAACAGCACCAGAAAAGAGGTTTCAGTGTAATTGATCGCTGTATTTTATGAAAGACAAGAATATTTAAACTGGCAATCAATAACAAATACATTTAGTTTAACCTGGTAGCAGCCTGTCCCTGCCTCTCTTGAACATGATGATCTATGACCTCCGTTACGGAAGGCTCGAGCACTGAGTTAAGTCCTGAACCAAACCAGTTAAAATCTACGAGGGTCAAGGTTAACAGACCAGTTGAAGCCAGTTCTGCAAGGTTTATCTCATCACAGAATGTCAACAGGACAGACGTTATTGAGTGCTTTTCCAGTACAGACTGAACGTCAGTTCTAAGTGAATAATCATCTCGAGGAATGTTGAGAACTGGTACATAAACAATGGCTGACAGAGAGCTGCTTGAATTGACTGACACATTAGATGTCAGAGCAGCCTAAATCAAAATAAATCAAATCAATGCAGACACTTAGAATTTGTAATAATTTATTTATGCAATAGCCAATTTAAGTCGATTTCTATTAAAGTCAATTGCTGATACACATGTGCTATTGACTGATGAAAGATTACAATGATAGCATCAGCATAATATTGATCTAGAGTACATTTAAATTAATCATCTGCTCAAAATCTATGTGAATATCATAATGACTAATGAGGAGACCAAGGCAGGAGAGGGAGGCCATTATGAAATCAATAAGTTCTGCAGTTAAGACAATTGTAAACAAAAACTTACATTGTTAAATTAATGCAGAAGGCTAGTTTTTTCTAAGAAATGGGTAACCTTGACAGTTTGAATGTATAAAAATATTTTCATTCTATTATTAGAAGCATTGTTTCCTACGCAACAACAAGCCCTGCATTCAGGTATCAATAATAAAGTTTAGCCTAATTGTTAATTTAAAAGCAACAGAATATCTATTCCTTTGAGAGAGTACTAAAATGCCAGAATTATTTGTTGAATTTTTGAAATAGTAAATTACATCATCACTTAGTGGTTGATAGAGGCATTTCAAAATAATATCAAGAAAGGAATGAAATTGAGAGAGGGAGAATATTTTTTTTCAGAATCACATCCAGTTGCAATGATACATACAAGTTATCAAAGGCCACAACACAGATAATTTGTAGTAGAAAATAATTATAACTAACTTCAACAGTCAGTAGCAGTACACTAAATACATTTACTTCATGGTTTAGAAAATATATGTCATATAGAAACCTACACTCAAATGACATTGATCTGAAATTACCAGTAAAGCGGCAGTAAGAGGTTACCAGTACAGCTTCTAGTGCCATCTTGTTGGTTGCCTCAGTAAGGTTAACAATCAATCAAAAGAAGAAATTAAAGAAGAAGTAAATTGAAACTGTAAAGAAATTTGACAAAGGATGAGAGAGAGGGTTTGAGATTAACCAAAAGAAACTACCAACCTGCTGGACTGGCTGTGCATGGTTTAGATGCAGATAGTAAGCATAGAGCAGAGAACAGGCTGTTGAGTCAAGATCACAGGCTTCATTGCAAAGAACTGCGTGCACTCTCTGACCCTTGCACTGGGATATCTAACAAAATATTAATAACAACAAATTTAGATAATCACTGCATATATTAGACACAAGATGATACTGAACTACTGAAGAAGTTGGTTTAAACTATTTTAAAATCAACATATTCAACAAACTGGAAAATAATTTCCTAACAACAATAGGATATAAACTTTATCAAAATACATAAGAACATGCATTACTAACTTGTTTTGAGACTCTCAGAAATTCCTGCATTGCTGGACAGATATAAAGTTGGCAACTAAATCACATTGCATATATAAATGAAGTTCTTTCTTATTTTATTTTTTTTAATTTTTTTAATTTTTTTTTATTGCTTTATTTCAGGCGTAAAAACCCATACATGAATCTTGCACATAGAACAATGCAACAAAAACCAGAAAAGCAAATAGTCTGCACATAAATTGAGCTATAGGCCTAAAACAATTACTTATAGAATTAGGCATACAAGGCTATAATAGGCTCAGTACATCAAAACACTTAACTAGCATATTAGCATTATCCAGCAAGCACATTCTAAACTTTAATCTGTAATTTGATAGGATAGTATCAAAACTAGGCAATCCAGTTTCTAGCAGCTCGATGGTTAGGCTGCTGTAACGTTTGTATCCAAAAAATATTTTAATACATTTATTATAGCAAGATCAAAACTTCTCTATTGAACCTATTGTAAACGACGACCATAGTGCCACATCATAGAAGCACATACAATAGGATTTGAACAGGACCTTTTTAACATTAAGAGAGCAATAAGCAAATCTACGCTTTAATATATTCGTATGCATAAACATACCACGTATTTCACGCTGTATATCGTTATTATCACCACCATCATTGGTTTTAATATGACCTAAATATTTAAACTGCGTTACATAATTAATAAAAGAATTGTCCAACTTAAATCTTGGAAAGTCCTCTAATACACTCCAACTTCGATCCTTAGGAGCAAATATCATGGCGACAGTTTTACTGATATTAAAAGACATGTTAATAACTTTAGCGTTAAACTGAAGCACATCTATTAAATACTGTAAAGCTCTCCACGAAGGAGCAATAAGAACGATATCATCAGCATATGCAAGAATGTTAATTAATCTATTATTAATTGCACAACCAATCCCGGTATCTACTACAGCTCTAACCATATCGCGTATATATCTAGAGAACAAATACGGTGAAAGTACACTTCCCTGACGCGTACCATTTCCAATGTGAAAACAAGTAGAAACAGAATTACGACATCGAACAAAGCATTGCTGTTTAGAATACCAGAATGCAAGAATAAATATAATACTGATGTTAATGTTATCGTCTAGTAATTTTCCAAACAATTTCCAGTAATTAACTTTATCGAAAGCTTTACTGAAATCAACAAAACAGGTAAAAACATGACTTCCATGATGTCTATAATACTCGATAGTCTGCTTTGTACATGAGTATATAATCCGGTTGAATGGCCAGACTTAAACCCAAACTGAAAATTATCATAATCAGAAAGGCTATGTATAGATTGCACAATGAGAGATTCAAACAATTTAGATAATGCATTAGAAATTGCTATTGCTCTGTAATTATTAAGGTCAGATAAATCGCCAGATTTATTCTTAACTAGAGGTATAATTACCTCTTATTGCATAAATGAATTAGGCAAATGACTATGTTTTAGAAACAAATTATACAACATGTTTAAATGAACGTAGAGACTAGGACACGCGAACGAAATTGCCTCCATGGAAATTCCATCTGGTCCAGGAGATTTTCCATGCTTTTGCAATCTACAAATATCTATAATGTTACTAACAGAAATGACAAAATCATTCTTAGGAGAACAGTTAAGGCGATCCAAAAATGCATTTTATCAGCATTATATTCATCGATTCCTACGGTGCAATCATTATAAAGAAGCTCAAAATGAGTACGCCAACGCTCCACAATGGCGTCATCACCGAAACAACCGTCAATTACATTAGTATGCTTACTGGCATTACTGTTGCTGACCTTGGATAATTGCTTCCAAAAACCACTGTAATCGTTCTTAGACAGAGAATTAGCCTGAGCATCTGCTCTCAGAGTGGCCTCATGCTTCTTACAATATCGCAATGACAGCTTAAATTGAGCCCTAGATTTCCTCATAGACTCAAATAATACGCCACTTCGAGGCCTTCCTGCATTTATCCAATCTAAGAAAGTTGCTCTTGCATGAACATGGAATTCTCTAACATAATCATTCCAACCTGGCACAACATAGTCTTTACTTGCAATAGTTTTCATTGGGATACAAGTGTTACATGCATACTGTATACAAGAAATAACTGATTTATAGTAATCATCAACAGCATCAATACAACTACTTCTATCACTATTGACTTCTCTGGTACCATCCCTAGGTGGGGAGACAGATAATAGGCCTTTATCAAAACACCACTTAGGAATACAAAGTTTGCTAAGCTCGTCACATAGTACAGATTGATATTTACGAATACATACATCATCCGCACCTGACCAATTAGGAACTGTAGTAGGAATAGATGAAGAAAAGTGACTACCAGTTGGAATAACTGGTAGCAAATCTATAAATCTTACAAACAACGGTTTATGGTCTGAGCTAATATTTGCAAGAACATTGGCTACTTCCTAATGAAATTAATTTTTTATCAAGTCTTCATTATAATTTTTAGAAGAGCACACTTCAATATAATCTTAAAAACACTCACGACTACCATAATCAGTGGGCATATAAACGTTTACAGCTAATATATTCATATTTAATTTCACAAGATTCAACTATATTATCAAGAGCAGAACTACATACTACATGATCAATCCATGTAAAACTATTATTATCAATGTTACTGTAAGTAAACGCATCAGATAATTTATTTAAATCGGTTAGGACTAAATTATTTTCAGTAACAAGATTAATAAACAAAGGGAAAAATCTTGAACCGTACTGGCAATTAAAATCACCAGCAATTATGAGTCGAACTGCATCGCATTCAGTGTACAATGCTGTAATAGAAGAGCACACTTCAATATAATCTTAAAAACACTCACGACTACCATAATCAGTGGGCATATAAACGTTTACAGCTAATGTTGGTCCTAATATAGTAAGTACTCAAAATCAAAGCAGTCAATCTAGAATTATTAGTAGGAATATGAGTGATGAAAGGACTAAGCCTCTTATTATACAGAATACCAGTGCCTCCATATGGCCTACCAATAAGAACATCAGATGTAACATCAACAGCAGAACTTCCCATTGCTAAAAAATTATAATGAAGACTTGATAAAAAATTAATTTCATTAGGAAGTAGCCAATGTTCTTGTAAAAATAATATATCACATTGATCACATATGGAACTAATTTCAGTTGTCGAGCTTTTGACCGATTTACAATTGAATGTACAAAGTTCTAAAACATCGACCTAAGACTTAATAACACATCATAACACATCACAGTAAGAGCCTACCAATGAGTATTACTTCTATGCAATCGATGTTTTCTATTTAAAGGCCTATGTGTTTCAAGTGAATTGATACTAAGCTAAACTTAAACTGACCTTTACACTCTATGCGTCTTAACCGAGAAATGAAAAGAAAATTTAAAATAATCCCCCAATATATGTTGCCAAAATCCAAAATGCTTTTTAAAAACAAGATCTCAAATGTTAACAAATTATCTAACTTATTAAGCAATTTTCAGATACTTTCAACTTATTCCAATTCTCTCCAGGGTTCTTCCAAGTGGGAGATCCAAAGAGAAAATATTTGTACTCATAATCTGCTTTCATATTCCATAAAAGGCACACCATAGATCAATCACAGATCACCAGTTTGATCAGTGCACAGCTTCACAAAAGACTATGATTTATTTATAACTAATGTAGCCTATAGCTTGGGAAAAATCCGGCCTCGTGAGAGGATTTCCTGTAGACGTCCTCAGTTCATGCTTAGTCGCCTTTTACAGCATGAACAGCTAACAGTTGGTCTTCAATGTCCAAGACACAACATGAAAATATCTGAAATTATGTCTGAAATTATTATTGTTATCATTATTATACTAAGAAAAAGTGACTAGCTATCTCCTTCAAAGGCTAACTCATTCTGAGAAATAACACTTCTCAAATCTATAAAAATTATTGCAAGACTATAGACTACACATATTGTACATTCTTAATTATTTTTGTAGTATGTCTACAAAATCTCCAAGAAAATTTGTTGTCCTATCTCATGCTAGACATAAACAATTTATAGCCATGAAATCTCAAACCACTTGTAAAAAGTGAACGATTATTTTAGGCTACTTTTTAAGCAGTAGCAATGCATAATGTTATAGACCACTAAAGATTATCGCTGATTCTCGTAAACTTCAGAGAGCTACTTATATGTCATCAACCCTTCTAGATGTCATCCAATGATTACATCTCGAGGTTCAACTTCCGGACAAGATGATCGGGAGTATAATATAACATAGTATAACGTAACAAAACAGTACCCTGCTACGACCCCTATCGGACACACACAAGTCGGCAAGAAAGATAAGTGACTAAAATGTCTGACGATTTAAATATACAATATAAACATGATAGATGTTATCATGGAAGATTATTTCATTATATGATTAAGCTTTTATTCAGAGCCCTATAATAATAATAACAACAATTAGAGCTACAGTCATCAATGACAACATTGAGCACTATTGAGACAAAATCAAGCCTGCGAGCAAAAAAGAAGGTCCAAAAATGGTGCAAATTCCAAAATCCAGAAATTCAGTCCAAAGTAAAGGGTGTTAAAGAAAGGGTGGTATAGGCGCAGGTCGCTGCTCATGGACACTGGATGGAAAAGAGAGATGTAAAAGATAGGTCTTCAACTGCTTATGGAACAGCTCATAGGAAAGCAAAGACTGATGTGATTCAAATGAAGATTTCCAAAGATTGGATGGAAGAGAATTCC